>JARQOC010000002.1:112620402-113131910 GCA_033576535.1 Allobates femoralis
CGTGATCTTCAAACTAAAATAGGTAAATGACCTATTTCACATAATCATGTAAATGAACAATTGTTTTTCAATACAGAACTAAATTTTTTGGTTTATTTTTTGGTGCTAGAAAAAGACCTAAAAAGCCGATGGAAATCGGTCAGAGATGCTTTCCAAAAATTCAACACAAAATGTGAGAAAAGTGGGTCTGCACCGCCTGCCAGGAAATGCCCTTACTACCATGAGCTACAATTTACTCTCACCGGTAGAAATTTGCGTCCGTAAGTATTTTTGGCATAAATTCAGAAAAAATACCATATATAGTTGGGTAAAACACTATTGAATCGTTCGTCCACAAATGTGGACAGAAAAGTACCATACTCGGCTTACAAGCCGTTGTGGTCATGGAAATGTGTCTTTGTGTGTTTGCATGGGCCTGGACGAGGATGGTGGAGATAGGTATGGGTGGGGGTTGCAGATTCAGCGCCACGTCACATGGTGCGGCTACTGGCATATGCACGCCTCACTCTGCCCATCACAGCGCCACAGTGAGACGTTCACTATGCGATAATGGCAGCCCCCTCATTGACCGGCAGAGCCACCGTGTATGCAGGCACCCCTTGATCATTGAACTTACCCTGAAGTGACTGTCAGCACGCTCAACATAGCATTCCTCCCTTCGTACTCAGGCTGTTTTGTGGTAAAGAGCATTTTATAACACTATTCAAGCGCTGTTACAACACCTTAGACAGTAGTCTATATTTTTAAAGAGTTTGGTAAAATTGAGGTTTGTATTTTTCACAAGGTAAACTATGTCATCTTAATATTTGTGTAACTATTTTTTTAAATGTGTAGAACTCAAGGGAACATTCCTCCTCCTCCTACGCCTCGTTCATCTGAAGAACATGGAGCCGAGAGTGGGCAGATTGCTACGGAACCTGGGACCCCCTCAATCCATGATGTTAGCATAGGCGTTTCCTCCTCGGGAACATCCACTCCGGATGTTGAAGGTCAAGAATTGGGAGCAACTGCCACATTCAGTGATAATTCTGCCTCAAGTGCAACTCGCACTTCTTATTTTCAGACGGGCTCTCCAACACCCAGATTACCAACGAGTGGCAGACGTGTACCCCGAAGCAATGCTGGGCGCGGCAATGTCCCATCCTTTGCGAATGAGGCACTCACATTTTTGCAGAAGGCCGGCAATGATGATGAGTTTGATCACGTTGGAGCACATGTTGCGTGCTGCTTAAGAAAGATGCCACCTGAGCGTTACGACGCATTAATGCCAGTTCTTTATGGACTTCTAAACATCTACCAGGGTAAAGACCCCGTTCCACATGTACCAACCGTTATGCTTGGTCTCTACCAATTATTTAATGGACAGAACCCCAGACCAGTTGTGTCTGACGGCCAGGACAGACAATGTCCAACGGCACCTCTGCAAAGTGAGGCCAATACATTTCGTCCCACACAAGGTCAACACTTGCAGAACTACACATCATTCACCTCTCAGTTGTCTGATGATAGTTCTGCAAGTATTGAAATGGCAAGTCAAAGTTTATTTGGTGGTGATTATGGTAGTCGTTCTTTCACAAATTTGGAATAAAAGGGTGACTAGATGTAAGTTTTTTCTAAGTTTCTGTATGTTTTACTGAAAATAAAAAACCATAAAGGGTCACATGTTTTTTGCGATTAAAATAAAGCGATTCTATTGTTAAACCTTGCCTTTGTAAATGTACATGCACCCACATTTACGCAACACACATATTAATTTTGTATGCGCCTTAAAATTAAGAATAGAGATTTCTGCTAAAACATTGTGCACGTGCACAATCAGCATTGTTGCTACATAGCGTGTAAAGTACCTAACAACAGTATTGTGAAGACGATCTGTATTTGCTAACATAATGCATGCCTACACACTTTGGAATTTGTATGTTCACATATACGCTTAGCTTTATTATGTTCAATCATTCACACATACCATAGTATGAGAAACCAAACTTTTATTAAGGTACATATTTTTTTATGTTTTTTGGTTAATTTTGATTTTCCATTTCTCCTTTTTTGGAGAAATGGACTTTATCAATTTTTGTAAAGAAAATATTACAATACAGCAATATAAAGGAAAACTGGCAATGATTCAAGACAAGAGTGGTTACATATAGTTGAAAGGAAAGACGATACAAAGGCGCAGGTGATATTTGAACTGTGGGTAAGCTCTGAAAGAAGAGAAAAGGTCCTTAATACTTGCAAAGTTTGCAAACTATATTCCGGATGGGTGGGCAACATGGCTGGAAGAGTATTGCCAGGGCACGGCACCTTCAGGGGTCATGAAATAGTCAGCAAAGGTGTCTCTCACAGCCAAAGCCAAATTTTCAGGCCGTCCAGTAACAAAATTGATTGTGTTAAGGGATGCTACGCGCTGCAAAGTTTCCACGTGTTCATTTGAGTGATCACGCAGAAAGTTGTGCAACACGCAGCATGCCTTAACAACAACATTAACTGTGCTTGGATTCAGTTGAAGAGCTGAATGCATGACCCTCCACTGACTAGTCATGATCCCGAAGGTGCATTCCACGACTCGTCGTGCCCGGCTTAGCCGATAATTAAAAATCCTGCGCCGATCATCCAGTCCCCTACGTGGGTATGGTCGCAGCAGGTTAGGCATCAGGGGAAAAGCTTCATCCGCTACCATTACGTAGGGGACTGGATGCGTGGAACCGGGCAAAGGGTTATCGGCAGGTAACGTGTTGCGATGTTGAAGCACTTGGATACCAATTTGGGAGTTTCTCAACACACGAGAATCCCCGGTACTGCCATAGGCACCCACATCAATGGCAACAAATCGGTAGTGAGCATCGGCCACCGCCATCAGGACCACGGAAAAATATTTCTTATAATTAAAGAAACGTGATCCTGATCGCGGAGGCTTTCTCACACGGATATGTTTGCCATCAACGGCACCTATGCAGTTCGGGAAGTTGGCCACAGACTGAAAGCCTGCTGCGACCTGCAACCAAGTCTCCTCGTTTGGAGAAGGCATCACAATGGGCTGCAAGTGCTCCCAGATCACAGCGCACGTCACCTTAACAATTTGGGAAATGGTGCTTTTGCCCACCCGGAACTGTAGATGTAGCGAGGAAAAACTTTCCCCCGTGGCCAGAAATCTGAAAAAAAAGAGAAAAAAACAATTAAAAAACATGCCAAATGTACCTAGGCCATTATGCATCGGGAGGGAGAAGACCGGCGGGCTGAAGCAAGAGGACGCCTGGGCCAAACAGAGGAGTGCACCTGGACCGAACAAATGCCTTGGAAGATAGGTAAGTGATCGACTGGAGGGGGGGAGGAGGAGATCTGGGGGTGAGGTGCGGGGATACTGAGATGGCGGGCCGGACAGGGGGAGGTGGGGGTTGTGTCTGGCGGCAGACGTGTGCGGGGAGTGTGGTGGGGGGGGCTGCAGGTTGCGGGTGTGGGACCTTGAGGAGCGTTGCAGTGAAGCGGCGCGGGTTAGTGGATGGGGGCTGGCCGCGGGTGGATGTGGGTCGGGGATGGGGAGAACAGCGACAGTGTAGGGGGATAGTGGGGTCAGGGTGGCGAGTCGGTGGAGGGCATTGTCCGGGGGGGTGCGCATGCGCCGTGTTGTGTGGATACTGAGGCAAAATCGTATCCACATGAGGACGGATGCAGCGCCGCCCTGGACGGAAAATAGTATCCCTCGCGATTATGTAGTAGATGTTTATATGCAACACTGACCTCAACGTAATAAGCAGACGTTGTTCGGCATGGATCGCAGGACGCATCCTGGTGTTTTGGTAGGTTAGTTTTCCACGCAACATCTCCAGCAGATTATCAAATGCATTGATGCTCAGTCTGCAGAATCCCACAAATTTTTCAGGGTATCTAAACAAAATGGAAAAAAACAGAAAATAAGTATAAGTTTTTTGACAACTATGTTGGGGTCTTTCAAAATAATTTGCTTAACATTAATATAATTTTGACTTACCTTCTCAAGTCTTGGTACAATTGTGTAAAGTGTCCCTTCTGACCCCGCTCCGTCAGGAGGGGATGTACCCACATTCGTGGGGTTTCCTCCACCTGTTTAGAATCGAAGAAATTATAAACTGTTAGCACGTACAAAACATATGCTCATAAAAAGTGCTAAGTTTACATGGTTTTCATTTTATGGACAGATAAACATATTGCTTACCTCATTTTCCTCCTCTTCATGATCGATGAGCTGCTGCAAAATGAGCAAAAGCAGCACTTGTTTGTGGACCCGCCGCCAAGTTCGTACTCTGGTGAGTGCCATGATTCTCTGCCTTGGACAAAGGATGCACACAAAGCGTCTGCTAATCCTTTTTTGTGGAAAGAGATCGTGTAGATCATGTGACAGGAAATTGTTTTTTTTTTCCCAAGGTGTTGTTCAAATGACACGTACTTTATTTACAATCTCTATCCTTCACATGAACAAATCCTCCATAGAAAACCGCTCAAAAAAACGCTATGAAAACCGCCAGTAAAACCGACTGTAAACGCTGTTCATCCGATGCTAAAAACGCTCAAAAAACCGCTGCAAAACACAGGAAAACCGCCGGAGAGTCCAGGGCTCTGGACTCTAGTCTCCAGCTAAATAAACAGCGGTTTACTGGCGTGGTTGAAGCTGCTAAACCTCCCAGTGTGCACATACACTAAGACTGAAAAATACAGTCCACATATTTCGCAGTATGTATGTAGGGTGATGTAAGTGAGAAGCATTACAAACATCCCTTGCAGAAGACATATCCTCAAAGCTTATTATTCTTATCTTCCCCCAGTAAGGTAATGGGCCCAGTTGAGTCATGTTATGTAATGTTGGATTTGTACTTATCTAGCTGTGATAACTTGTTATAGGCATTGCATTGCATCTATAAGGCAACAACAAGCACCTGGCTGAAAATACCTAACTCCAGCCCTATTAGCATAGCAGTTAGCATGGTTAAACCAATGTATAATTTATGGGATATGTGAATATGTTTCATGCGCATACAGTGAGTTTTATTGTGTGAGTGAAAGGTACACTTGATTGTATGAGGTCCCAGGGCTGAACTGTGTGACTAAACCTGGCACCCCCAATCTTTGTATAAATTGGGCATGGAGTATAAAACGCACGTTGTACCTCAAGGTATAAAATTGTTAATATTTAAGTGAAATGTCCCAATGAATACAGTCAACCTAAGGCCGTGCCAGTTGGTTGGATATAGCAAAATGAAAACTAGACAGCTGTTTGGGATTGCTCCCAAGGAGAGAAAGAGTAATGGCCACTTTACACACACCAACTTATCTGTCCAACTTCTGAACAACTTACTGGTTGCAGTGAAATCATGGACACATTGCTCCATTGTACACAGCCACAAAATGGAGCAATGTGTCCATGATTTCACTGCAACCAGTAAGTTGTTCAGAAGTTGGACAGATAAGTTGGTGTGTGTAAAGTGGCCCTAAGAAAACTAAGTAGGTGGTTTTTTTTGTTTTGTTTTTTAGAATTTTTAGTAGCGCGCAGTTATGGTCCATGATGACTACCTATGGGCTACCTAAACAGATTGGAAGAATGATCTGGTGAGACAATGAAAGGTGTGCCATGCTGATTATCCTGGATTAGTAAAGTATCTGGGATTAGGCCAGGGTCACACATGCACCTCAGTTTTTTTCTTTTTCATAAGCGGATTCCGATTTTTGGAAATGCCATTTTTGCACCTAAAAAACACTATGCTAGCAGTATTTTTTGATGCAGTTTCAAAAACGCATAGCATTTTTTTAGTGCACTTTTGCCACTGCATTTTTTGCATTGAAGCCTATGGATCCATTAATGGATCCGTTTTTCAACAAAATCTAAGTTGAAAACCGGATGCTTTTAGTAGATCCAGGGCTTATGTGTGACCTTGGACTTAGTTTGTTATTGGTAATAACCAACTACTGTTAGTGAGGAGAGTCCTTTTCTAATTATTCTACAATGGCCAAGGTCCGTGCCTACAAGTAGTCTACCCATTAGGCTCTGAGTTTTATTATTCAAGTGTAACCGCCAAGCTTCAAGATTGTTCCTGTTCCACCATAACCGCCAAACTCAGTGCCTCAATTGTCACTTGATTGGGAGACAAAAGAGCAGTGATCACTAATCGACTGTAGCCCAGATTTCAGCTGATAGGTGGAATGCCAGATATCAGATAGCACTTACATTTTTAGTTCCAGACTACCCCTCCATGTTGCAACATTGCTGAAATACACTGTGTGCAGAATTATTAGGCAAATGAGTATTTTGATCACATGATACTTTTTATACATGTTGTCCTACTCCATGCTGTATAGGCTTGAGAGCCAACTACCAATTAAGTAAATCAGGTGATGTGCATCTCTGTAATGAGGAGGGTGTGGTGTAATGACATCAACACCCTATATAAGGTGTGCTTAATTATTAGGCAAATGCCTTTCCTTAGGCAAAATGGGTCAGAAGAGAGATTTGACGGGCTCTGAAAAGTCCAAAATTGTGAGATGTCTTGCAGAGGGATGCAGCAGTCTTGAAATTGCCAAACTTTTAAAGCGTGATCACTGAACAATCAAGCGTTTCATGGCATATAACCAACAGGGTTGTAAGAAGCGTGTTGGGCAAAAATGGCGCAAAATAATTGCCCAAGAATTGAGGAAAATCAAGCATGAAGCTGCCAAGATGCCATTTGACACCAGTTTTGCTATATTTCAGAGCTGCAACGTTACTGGAGTATCAAAAAGCACAAGGTGTGCTATACTCAGGGACATGGGCAAGGTAAGGAAGGCTGAAAACAGCCACCTTTGAACAAGAAACATAAGATAAAACGTTCAGACTGGGCCAAGAAATATCTTAAGACTGATTTTTCAAAGGTTTTATGGACTGATGAAATGAGAGTGACTCTTGATGGGCCACATGGATGGGCCAGAGGCTTGATCAGTAAAGGGCAGAGAGCTCCACTCCGACTCAGACGCCAGCAAGGTGGAGGTGGGGTACTTGAACGGGCTGGTATCATCAAAGATGAAGTTGTGGCACCTTTTCGGGTTGAGGATGGAGTGAAGCTCAACTCCCGGACCTACTGCCAGTTTCTGGAACACAACTTCTTCAAGCAGTGGTACAGGAAGAAGTCGGTAACATTCCAAACAAAACATGATTTTCATGCAGGAAAATGCTCCATCACATGCATCCAACTACTCCACAGGATGGCTGGTTAGTAAAGGTCTAAAAGAAGAAAAAGTAATGACATGGCCCTCTTGTTCACCTGATCTGAACCCCATAGAGAACCTGTGGTCCCTCCTAAAATGTGAGATCTACAGGGAGGGAAAACAGTACACCTCTCGGAACAGTGTCTGGAGGCTGTGGTGGCTGCTGCACGCAATGTTGATCATAAACAGATCAAGCAACTGACAATCTATGGATGGAAGGCTGTTGACTGTCATCATAAAGAAAGGTGGCTATATTGGTCACTAATTTTTTGGGGTTTTGTTTTTGCATGTCAGAAATGTTTATTTCTAAATTTTGTGCAGTTATATTAGTTTACCTGGTGAAAACAAACAAGTGAGATGGGAATATATTTGGTTTTTATTAAGTTGTCTAATCATTCAGCACAGTAATAGTTACCTGCACAAACAGATATCCTCCTAAGATAGCCAAATCTAAAAAAGAAAACACTCCAACTTCCAAAAAATATTAAGCTTTGATATTTATGAGTCTTTTGGGTTGATTGAGAACATAGTTGTTGATCAATAATAAAAATAATCTTCTAAAATACAATTTGCCTAATAGTTCTGCAAACAGTGTATATCCTAATTCATGGCAAAGCTCAGTTGTTTTGCAGAATTTGATGTAGAATTTTTTCACTTTCCATAATTTTGCAAAAATTTAGTAAAATTGTAAAAATATACACAGGGCTGAACCTTTTTATTGGTTTACTATTCCCTGCTGACAAAGGGATTTCTGGGACTCTGAAAACCCACACTCAATGAGTGTTATAAAACTGATAGAGAAAGAGTAGAAGTGTCTCTATCTCCACACTGTCCTTGTCTGCTATGTTATTATTGTGTGGAAGCTGTCAGTCTGTTTTGGTGGTGCTGGGACTGTGCTGCAATCATCTGTGTTCACTTCCCTTGATTAGTCCTCTACTTGAGCATGCTAGCTCCTCCATCCAGTGTCAATCGCAGACTTGCTGCTGCCTGTGTAATTGTGATCCCTCTGTGCTCTGTGCCTGACCCAGTCTGACTTTATTACCTTACCTGGACTTTGACCATTTGCCTGTGACCTGACTACTCTTTTTCCTGCTCCCTGTAAACTGTCTTGTCTTTCTGGTTTTCCTGACCCCGTCTCATAAATTGGATTTCGTCTCTGACTACACCTTGTTGTGCTGTGCTTTCTGGACCTGACCTGGATCGTCTGATCTCTCTTTACTTATTTAGTAAGCAGTAGTATAATAATTATTTCTCTCTGTAAGGCTAGGGTCACACTTGCAATATTCTAAGTTCCCTGCGCTGTGTGCAGAAAACTTAGAATATTTTTCTCACTACGCAGTGTGCACGCAGCCTTCACGCAGGCTGCATAATGGTGAACGCGGCCACTAGCAATCCGCTGTGTTCCCTGGATACCAGCTACACAGCGGGCTGCGGGGAGTTCGATTTGCACCACGCACAGGGGAATGCATCATGGGAATCCAGGGAACACAGTGGGTTGTTAGGGGCCGCGTTCGCCGCTATGCAGCCTGCGTGAAGGCGTGCAAGTGTGACTCTAGCCTAATTGTAGTCTTATCTCTCCGCTTCTGAGACTAGTTATTATTGTAGTGACTTGCGTCACAAGGAGAGCTAAGAATTTTATTTTTAGAATTTTGAATGAGTACAACTTACCTGGCATACAGTACGTGCAGCTCTCCCCTCCCCCTCTGCACCTTACCCCCCCACAACCCCGCTTTTATTATAAAGAACTCTATGACCACATAAACTTAAAAATTAATGTTTTTCCTTGTGCAGCAGCTTTCTCTATAAAACATTGACTGCTTTCATCAAAAGTCAATGTATTTTGTTATTCTTCTATACATTGCATCAATATTGTAATTGTACATTATACAACATTATTATTATAACATAATGTCACACTTATACTACTGCGCCTCTAAAGGAAAGGGAAGGCCATGCCCACCATCTAAGCTGTTCATGTTCACAAACTTCTGGTCCCTGATACTGCAGATATCTCATTTAACTTAGGGCGGCTTTACACGTTGCAATATCGCAATGCAACGTCGACAAAAAGTCACCTGGTATTGCCGTTGTAGTTGATATCGTTCATGCGTTATGTCGTGTAAATGTGTAATGCGACGGGAAAAAATCGTACCTACGATATTGCAAGAAGAATGTGCAAGCCCTTCAACCGTACGATATTGTATATGCGATGTGGCAGGATCGTGCTGTGTGATGGTGCAACTACGATTTGAACTTCCCCTATTCACTCCAATGTTACATGCTCGTTTCCCGGGTTGCTCGTACCCAGCGCAAAAAAGGGGTGTACACCATCGTAGTTGCGTTGCCGGCCGATATCTCCTTGAGTGACATCTACTATGCGATCTTGGACAAAAGCCAAAAACATGCGCGCTCCTGTGAAGTTGTATGCAATATCGAAACGATATTGCGACGTGTAAAGCGGCCCTTAGGGTACCATTACATGTTGCAACATTGCATGCAATTTCACTTGCAACTTACTGGTTGCAGTGAAATCATGGACACATTGTTACATTTGTACACGGCAACAAAATGGAACAATGTGTCCATGATTTCACTGCAACCAGTAAGTTGCAAGTGAAATTGCATGCAATGTTGCGACGTGTAAATGTACCCTCAGTGTCTAAATACAAATGACATATGAACACAATGTTTGAATGCATGTAATTTAAATACACACATATCAGCATCAATAACATTCCTTCACAGAGACACAGCTACCAAAACTGACTAATCTTTAAACAGTGTAAAATTATACTGGACAGTTTAAATACGTGCCATATTATTAAATGGCTTAATATAGTTAAACTTGGTGATTCAGGAAAAAAACATTCAAAATTGCCAATGTTTTTAAATCTAATGGCCACTTTACACACACCAACTTATCTGTCCATCTTCTGAACAACTTACTGGTTGCAGTGAAATCATGGACACATTGTTCCATTTTGTGGCTGTGTACAATGGAACAATGTGTCCATGATTTCACTGCAACCAGTGAGTTGGTCAGAAGTTGGACAGATAAGTTGGTGTGTGTAAAGTGGCCCTAACTTATTTTGCCATTTTTAATTCAATGTCTTTTTGTTCATGCGTTTACTTTGACTTTAAATCCTAAAGATGCAAAAACACTCACCCTAAGGGCCGCTTTATACGTCGCAACATTGCATGCAATTTCACTTGCAACTTACTGGTTGCAGTGAAATCATGGACACATTGTTACATTTGTACACGGCAACAAGATAGAACAATGTGTCCATGATTTCACTGCAACCAGCAAATTGTAAGTGAAATTGCATGCACCATTTTTGGCCTAGAAAGTTGAAACATAAAACACCTTAAGGGTACCTTTACATGTCGCAACATTGCATGCAATTTCACTTGCAACTTACTGGTTGCAGTGAAATCATGGACACATTGTTCTATCTTGTTGCCGTGTACAAATGTAACAATGTGTCCATGATTTCACTGCAACCAGTAAGTTGCAAGTGAAATTGCATGCAATGTTGCGATGTGTAAAGGTACCCTAAGAATGTGATGTGTGTGTGTGTGTTATACTGATGTGTGTGTGTGCTATACTGATGTGTATGTGTTATACCGATGTGTATGTGTTATACCGATGTGTATGTGTTATACCGATGTGTGTGTGATATACTGGTTTGTGTGTGCTATACTGATGTGTGCGTGTATTTATGCTGATGTGTGCATGCTATAGTGATGTGTGTGTGCTATACTGATGTGTGCGTGTATTTATGCTGATGTGTGCATGCTATAGTGATGTGTGTGTGCTATACTGATGTGTGTGTGTGTGTGTGTATTTATACTGATGTGTGTGGGCTATAGTGATGTGTGTGTTACATACAGATGTGTGCGCTTTATACTTATGCGTGTTATACACTGACGTGTGTAATGTACTGATGTGTGTGTTATATATACAGTAGTTCAGTGTGTTATATACTGATGTGTGTGTGTTATATATTGATCTGTGTGTTTTATACTCATGTGTGCATGTAATAAAACTGATGTGTGTTATGTACTGCTATGTGTTTTTATGTGTGTGTTTTTCACCATCTTGCCAACCTGCAAGTTTATCTTCACTTTAATTACCATAATTAATACACTATGAATGTTTTTAAAGATGTAGTGGTAGCAAGAGATGTAGAGGTAAAATTGCATTTGCAGCAGTTTTCCTTTTTTACCTAAAATAGGGTCTAGCATGGTCTAAAACATTGTGCTCACCAAACCATCCAATCCTTTGCTGCTACTTCATAACATTGCCTGAGTTATCTCAGAGTTCAAAGCCTCAACTACTATCCCGGTTGGCATGTAATCACTGCATCCAATCACTGGCCTCAGCATTTAGCAACAATTATGGCTAGAAATTTGCTGCAACAATTACATAAACATACAACAAGATCAAAATGTGAAGTGACTGCCTCTGCCTATCACTGGCCACTGTAGTTTCACAGTCTATCACTACTAAGGCCAGCTACATCCATGACCATCCAGTAGGGACTCTCCGTTTCTTATGATAAATGCCACCCCCACTTTACTTCACCGAAATACCCACACAACACTTGAGACTTGGAAACAATGGCCACAGCCTTTTATTAAGAGGCTTGAGAAAGGACCTTCAGTCTGAAATGTCACCAAGCCATTGGCAATAAAGGTTCACTTGACATCTATTAGGTGCTGCTTTTTCCTTTTTTGGATTGTTTACATGGACACTTGACCGGTGTTGAGAAAGCGCTGCACAAGTCTGGTAATATCTGGTGCTGTTCCGTTTTTTTCATATATATAAATAAATATATATTTTGTGAGGCAGTGACTGGTGTCAACTATGTAAGTCAGTATTTATCTTCCAGAATGTGTAACTGAAACCTTATAAGATCCGTTGGAGTCTTCCTCCATTCCGGGTCTTCCATCATTCTCATGTCCAGGAATGTGTTTAAAACTGGGCTTGCAACACAGGGCAGGGTTCTCAGTTGGAGCCAGGTGGTCAAAGCAGGAGCAGCTCTGTGTGCTGGCTGTGTGACATTTAACACAGCCTGGCAGCGTGAACGTGGCCCTTCCAAGGGGACCCGGCCAAGACAGAGCCTAGCAGCAGTGCAGAGACTTTGCAGGACTGTGTGAACAGGGTTGTACCGGCTGCGTCACAGATCTCAAAAGGTCTAATTACTGGACTTGTAAATAAACTGTGTGTTGTGTGAAGACGTGCCCAGGTCACTGCCTCACGTCTTACCTACAAAAACTCCACAACCTCACATATGATAGAGAATGCAGCCATCGCAACTTGGTTGCTAACGGCAATGACCCAGTGGATCCAAGCAGCTTGCTAGGAATCGGCAGGTTCCTGAAGTCCTGAGTGGCCGTGACGGCGTCAGCACAAGGCATACCCAGTTCACACATGCCATTGGTTAAACCTGCTACACTCCAGTATAAATCTGCAGCTACAATGGAGGATATTCTAAAGCAGTTGGCTCAGGCTAATGTACAACAGCAATAGACCAATCCATACTTGCTACAGTCCTTGAATCATCAGCAACTCCTGACTGAGGTCATCTGTGCAAGGGCAGTCGGCCCATCCCCCGGACAAGGCGAGGACTGCAGTGTCTGGAAAGCGGTATGGCATGCTTTGCAAAAGATGATCCCGGGAGATGATATGGAAGCTTTCTTGGTGGTGTTTGAGTGGGTCACAGAGCGAGAAACTGCCGCCAGAGCAGTGGGCGGAGGTGTTGGCACCGTATCTAACAGGAGAGCCCCAAAAAGCCTACCTGTATCTCTGTTCGGAGGATGCCAGAAACTACAGGCCCCTAAAAGGTGAGATCCTTGCTCGAATGGGGTTAATATCTATGTAAGGGCTCAACGGGTATGCCAGTGGTCCTACGAGGAGGGTAAGCCCGTGTGGTCTCAAGCATATGAATTATTGCACCTGTGTGAAGAAGTGGCTGCAGCCTGAGACTTTGAGCCCAGTGCAGATGGTGGAGAGGGTGGTGGTTGACTGGTTTGTGCGCACTCTGCCTGTCTCCATTCAACAATGGGTTGGACAAGGTGACCCGGGTACCCTTGACCAGTTGGTGAGTTTGGTGGAGCGTCATGTGGCTACACAGGACTTAATCCGGGACTCTGGGACATTATATGCAGCCCGTCGGTCCGCATCCAACAAACCAGTGGTCAAAGAACCCCAACCCAGTTCTACATTGGACTTCTCCCCAATCCAGGCAGAAAATGTGCCCCACCCTAAAGTGGGCCCAAAGCCTGTGTCCCCTAAACCCAGCACCTTGATTAGACTTACCCCCACTATGAGGTGTTGGCGATGCCAAGGTTTTGAACATATGATGGCACAGCCTCCCCTCACCACAGAGCCCATGAACTGTGAGTATACCTGCTGGGTATCGATGTATGCCCAGACTATTTGCACAGCGAACACTGTTACCTTGGGGAATGAGCCTCATTTGTGCCAAGTGCATGATACAATGTGACTGCCCTACTGGACTCTGGAAGCATAGTGAGTCTTGGACATGCATCCCTGGTCTCCAGCACCAAATCCACCGGTCGTACAGTGGAGGTACTCTTTATCCATGGGGACCTCCGGGAGTACCCTACAGAGGTGGTCACTATTACTACCCCGTGTGGTGAGGTTCAGCATGAATTGGGGGTCCGGGCCCTGAGCCTGAAGAACCCGAATCTGGGGTACCTGCCGTAGAGATCACCAATATAGGGACAGAGTGTAATCCCGACAGGTCTCCCCTAGAGGTATTGACAGGAGAGCTTGAGACGGTTGAGCCAATCCCAGAGTTAGAGGTGTCTCCAGATAATTTTGGGACAGCCCAACTTCAGGATCCTACATTGGTACTTGCCCGAAGTAGAATGGTAGTGATTGATGGGTGGGGCAAATGCCCAGCGCTGAGGTAAGTTTTCCCCATTTAGCTGTCAAGTGAGATTTAATTTATCAGGTGGATAAAATACGAGGTGACGTAGTAGAGCAGCTGTTAGTTCCACAGCCGTATCCCTGGCAGACCCTAGAGTTGGCACATAAACACCTAGTGAGTGGCCAACTGGGGAAAAAAAACGCTGGAGCGACTTTTGCAGTGGTTTTTTTGGCCCGGAGTCGTTGGGAGGCTAACAGGTTTTGTGAATCCTGCCCAGAGTGTCAGCTAACCACACCCATGGCAATCCTTTGGTACCTCATCATAAAGGTCCCATTTGAGCAAATTGCCATGGATCTGGTAGGTCCAATTGTAAAGTCCACCCACAGTCATCAACACATCCTGGTCATCCTGGTCATAGTCGATTACACCACATGATACCCGGAGGCGGTACCTCTTAGACATACCTCAGCTAAACTTATTGCTCAGAAGTTGTTTGCGTGTTCTGTCGTGTGGGGTTGCCCAAGGAGATTCTTACAGATCAGGGGACCCTATTCATGTCCAAGGTTAACAAAGAACTGTGCAAACTTCTCCAGATTAGGCAGCTGCGTATGTCGATGGTCTGGTGGAGCGTTTTAATAAGACCCTGAAAACTATGCTAAAAAGGGTGGTCTCCGAGGATGGGAGGGATTTGGACATGCTGCTTCCCTATTTAATGTTTGCCATCTGTGAAGTGCCACAGTCGTCAACCGGGTTTTTGCCATTCGAGTTGCTGTAAGGTCATCATCCCTGGGGGCTACTGGATATAGCTAAAGAAACATGGGAGCAGGAGCCCACCCCCCATAAAAAGCATAATTGAGCACATCATGGGTATGCAGGACCAAATCGCGGCCATCATGATGATTGTGAAGGAACATCTGCAGGATGCCCAGGCAGCTGAAAGCTCTAGGTATAATAGAATGGCCACAGACAGGTCCTTTAACCCAGGGGATCGAGTGTTAGTATGGATACCCACCGCTGAAAGTGAATTCCTAGCCAAGTGGCAAGGTCCCTATGAAATCCAAGGAAAGGTTTGGTAAGTGAATTACAAGGTGTATCAACCTGGCAGGAGGAAACCAAACAAATATACCATGTAAACCTGTTGAAGCCTTGGAAAGACAGACAATGTATGGTATATGATGTAACCCCCGACCTATCTTCCTCTGGTCACCTGACACCGGCTACAGTGGTATCCAGAGAGGATGAGCCAGGAGTGAAGAAAGGGGACTCGCCCACCAAATAACAGAGACAGGATGCTAGGAGGTTAGTACAATGTTCTCATTCCTGCCAGGCAGAACATCCGTGATCCAAAACGATATTGTCACCGAGCCTCACGTAAAGGTACGGTTGAAACTGTGGCACCCCTGCGACCAGGGTGGCCACATGAGGAACTGCAGCCAGGCAGAGAGGTAGACAGTTTGTGCACCAAACACCCTCACAGCACACACACCCACAGGAGCACAACACCCAACCCGGAGCCCGGGACTCTAGACGGGCAAGGGGTGGTGGGGTTTAGAGGAAAGTGGGTGGGAAGGTAGGTCAGGTGGTAAACCAGTACAAAAGGGGGGAACGAGGAGGAGTTAAGTAGTAGGCCGGAGTAGGCTGAGAAGTAAAAACCGAGCAGGCCAGAGTGAGCCGAGAGGTAAAGACAAGACCAGAGAGAAAGTGACACTCCCAGGTGGGATAGGGCTCCCTGGAGATGCAGAATCCAAAGAAACACAGCTCCATGGAGAGAAAGCATGTCCGTAGCCTGCAGCCCACGGAGAAGTGAGGACAGAGATCGGACTGGTACCACCGGGTCCGAGGGGTACAGCAGCGTTGACCTACTACAGGCGGGGAAGGTTTCCCTTGAGGTATCTGGAAGTCACACGGGTTAGAAAGAGCCTGGTAAGCCCTTGAGAGACAGGGTTACCCAAGGTTAGGCTGGGATCAGAGTGTCGGCTCTGAGGGGGACTGCAGCTACACACCAGCTCCCCAGACAAACCATCGTGGAACACGGATTCCAGATCAGTGTTCCTACTACACGGGTAGGAGGCTCAGCAACATTCAGGAGGACCCGGTTTGCTGCCCATACATATAGGGGAAGCCATATTAAGGGACTGAGTTGCCGCCATACAACCCACAAGGAAGAGCAGAGAAAGAATAAGCCAGAAAGGTTACAGAGAAAGAGTGAGGGGTCTCAGAGCGACAGCCTGGCTGCAGAGGGTTCAAAGTGTCAAGAGTTAACTGTGTAAAGAACTGAACTGTGTTGTAAACTGTTTGACTTGGAAGAACTTGCAAGTAAACCCGGTGAACTCTACTTCAGTCTCCCGTGTATGATTCCAGGTATACAGAAATGTTATTACACTCTACACCCTGTCAGGAGCTGCCCCGACCCGCAGCAGGCTCATCCACCTTGCTGCAGCATCCATCCTCCTGACAGAAGTACAATGCAGCGGTGGTCCACTCACTGACCACAACTCGTGGGTGGCGTCACGAAAAACAATCACCTGTAAATATATTTCCTTTTACTTGCGGAACCCAGGACACGGTCCTGACCAAGACCGCCGTGATATCCCTAGCAGTACCCTGGTCCGGTACTGAGTACCCCGTCCCAGTGGGCTCCACAAAACCATACCGGGTACCGGAGGCTCGGAGGCAAGCTATCGCAGATTAGGTGAGGAAAATGTGACATGCCCACTCCAGGGCCGGGAGTACTTGTTACCGGGCCAGTTCTTACGGTTGTTTTTGGGGAATGTCAAGGTGGCCACCCTGACGGTGTCAATTAAAAGTTCCGATGACAGGGGAAATAAAGGAAAAGGGGTATTCATGACGCCACCTGCGGAGCACAGTCATGATAGGCCGCCGCTGCTTCAGAATCTCTGGGGATGATGACGAGTAGCTTGGATGGTTTCACTCCCCGCAGTTGGCAGGGCAGCAGGAATGAGAAGTCAGTTTGCACCTTGGCAGATGTTAGTTAGGTCATCAGCACCCCAGTGTTTCATGTGGCCTCTGCGGCCGGTTTTCGCCGCTAAGAAAGTCTCACACACCACTGCTGAAGTTCCGTTACTCGCCAGAGATAGGTGTATGGAGATCTACGTCTCATTCCTTACCCTGAGGGCTCTGTTCTTCCTCCACACCCATCGGTCGTTCCCTCCCAGTGCGAGCCTGACTGTGCTAACACCTCCTCACTCCTTCGCTCTACTTCTCCCAACTTCTTCTTCTGACCTCTACTGCTTCCTACTCCTCCTTTCCCTCCTGGCTATGCTTGGGTCCTCCCACCTCGCCCGAGGTCCTACCCATACCCACCTGGTTCAGGTACAAGCGGTGGTGAATTCGCTCAGAACTGCCAGTCTGACAGCCAATCCCAAAAAAATGTGCAGTGGGATACCAGGAAGCCCGCTACTTGGGGTACGTGATAGGCCAAGGGGTGATTAAACCACAACTCAATAAAATCAAAGCTATTCACAACTGGCCCCAACCCCTTACCACAAAGCCGGTACGGGCTTTCCTTAGTATTGTTGGGTATTACAGACTCTTCGTTCCCAATTTTGTTGGGTTGTCGGCACCATTGACATATCTTCTGAAAGGAAATAAGTCTGCAATGGTGCGCTGGAATCCTCAGGCTGAGGAGTCCTTCCAGGTGTTGAAGGTGATCCTGTGTGGACAGCCTGTTCTTACCAACCCCGACTTCCGAAGGGAGTTTATAGTGCAGACAGATGCCTCTGAGGTCAGTTTGGGAGCAGTGCTGTCACAAGAGGAGAATGGAAAGGAGCACCTTGTCACCTACTTGAGTAGGTAGCTCACCCCGCCAGAGAGGAACTATAGCATAGTGGAGAAGGAGTGTCTGCCCATAAAGTGGGCTTTGGAATCCCTGCTCTATTACCTGTTTGGGTGAAAGTTTCACTTATTAAATAAGTTGGAAACAATATTTTGCCGTTTCTAGCTTTTAATCACGTTTAAAAATCCTGTGTGGACCAGTGTTTACAAGTGAATTGTGATAACAACACCAAAAAACAACCCTCACCTAGGAAAATAGTAAAGAAAAAGGTCCCACTTATCTTAGGTTGATGACAAGATATAAATGAAGGCAAACCCACCCTCTTGTTCGGTCAGTTTGGAGTAATTGCTCAGAGTGAAAGTGGACACATTCTGTCTCCACAAACCCCCTGATGCAATCTCCAGGATTGTGTAGACAGGTCTTGCCTAACACGGTCAGTAGGTCTGCACAATATTCATTGTCAAAAGGTCCTAGATGGTGGTACGATACATGTATAAAATTAGTGATCCATCAGTGTGGTACAATCCAGCCCTACGCGTTTCGTCTCCTGTTGTTCAACCAGGGACTCGTCAGGGGCACTGTGGTTTGGATCTTTCTTCTCAAGTATACAATTCAGTTCGTCTTGGTATAGTAACCCTTTTTTCCGTAGTACTGGAAGACCCGTCTTTAAATAAGGATCCTCATCTGAATGATATCTGTCATGAATCCGTATGTTGGATAAGGAGCCACCGTCATCTGAAAAAACGTAGTTTTCAGATATCTATTATATGTTCAGATGGAAGATATTCGGCCCCTATTACCCACTATGAGTGTCATAGCTATCTTTAATATTAGCACACCCAGTGTTGTCAAGAAGTTATTATTATAATATCATAACAAAAGGAGACCCACCAACAAAGTCTGTTGTTGCCTGTCCCAGTGGTAAAGGGTAACCTGATTAAACACTTTGTAGCTCTGAGGACACTATAACATAAGGGGTACAAAAAGTGAGTATATGAACCACACCATGATAAACAGTGTGGAGTAGCATGCACTCACGTATGTCCGGTCATCAGTGGTAAAACGGTGTTTCAATGTCCTTGTTCGTCAGACTGTGTTTAAAGGATCCCTGTAAGGCAGTGGGTATTAGGACTACATTCAAAGGATCATCTATATGGAAAGATAGACACACACTAACCTCCTCTGTGGTATCATGGTAGATTCCTATTAGCATACCTCGATTTTAATAGTTTGGTGTATAATGTTAGTTCGTTGGTTATCTGTCAAGGGGAGAGAGAGTTTTTCAATGCTTGTTTACTCTCAGCTCGCATTATAAATCGCATTGAATGGATATTACCTTCTATCAGTTATTTTGAGGTACATCTCCATAGAAGATAATAGGTATGGGTATAGGAAAACAATCCCCTCTGTTTTGTTCAGATACCTGCAGCAAAACAGTATTTAGTTTTACCATACTGCAAAAAGACACCATATTTCGTCTATATAGCAAGGAAGACCAGCATTATTTACCTCTTCTCCTATCTGTCTTGATACATCAAGGGTTACAGACTGTCAGGGGCCTCTCTCCAGGCAGTGTTGCTGTGGTATCACCTCCCTGGCTGTGTAGTAACTGGCCGCCGAGGCTAAAGACCGTGATATAGTCCTCCCTCGATCCGCCCCCTAGCCGCCTCCCACCACGAGGGATGACGTGGCAGGCGTGCGTTTCACAGGAGCGTTCCAGCAAGCGCGCATGCCCAGATCGCAAAGCGTGAGCGCGCAAGACATCGCGCAGTCAACACGCGATTTACAGGAGCGTTCCAGCTAGTGCGCATGCTCAGATCGCAGAGCGTGAACGCGCAGGACTTAGCGATCGGGGCAGAAGAGGCTTTGTGTTTCACCTGCGTTTCACCCATTGCGCGTGCGCCACCCGCTTTAGGCAAATCGCTAAATGAAGGGAAACAACCCGCCTATCTGTCTGAGCTGGCATATTTATAGGGGATTTAATATTACACCAGGTAAACTATATCAGGTTCCAATAGTCATATATTACCCATATTTACATATTATCAAAATTCGAGAGGGTAATTATAACTAACGTACTGAAGGTACTATATCAGCCTTTTCAAGGAAGGCATTTAGGTTTAGAGAGTTATGTCTGGCTTACCATTTTGTAGGGTAGTTTATGGTTGGGGACTAGTAATGATACCATCTAAGGGAGGAGTTGTGTGTGCTGATCTAAGACAGGTTTGGCAGTATCTACCGGATTACTAATTTCAAGAGTGTTATTTTAATTATCTCGATATTGTTTTTGGAATCAAATTCCAAAGGTTATTAGTCCCTACCCTTTTGGGCTGTCTGGGAATGGCTAGGTATCTAGATCTATCCAGTCTTATTAGGGTCAACAAGCCTATGTCGTTTATTCTTAATGCTGTCATAAAAAGCAAGTGTAACTTTGGGATTCATTTAGTCCATCAGGGGACACTGTTTTTAGGCGGTGTATCCATTTACATTCTTTCTGTAACACCAATCTATCCCAATCACCACCTCTACTCGGTGGGGGATGACTTCTATGGCCTGGAAAGACAGGCAGTCAATGTCATTACTATGTTCATCCCGAATATGTCTCGCAACTGGAGTATCTCTCCCATTGCGTACATCCCCAAGATGTTCACCTATCCTTCTTCATAGTTCCCGAATCGTTTTCCCTATGTATTCTAGACCACAAATGCAACTGCATAGATAAATTACCCCTTTCGTCTTGCAGTTTGCAAAGTGTCTGATAGTGAATGTCCTACCAAGGTTCCTACTGAAGAAGGTTTTACCCGTCATTATATATTTACACGTAACGCATTTACCGCACTTAAACGTTCCTGTCTCCCTCCTATCCAGCCATGTCCCTTTTGGTTTTGGTGGATTATACATGCTGTGGACCAGCTGATCCTTTAAATTCCGACCCCGTCTATAGGTGATGGATGGATGAGCAGGGATTAGATCTTTCAAATCAGGATCAGCTGTAAGAATTCTCCAATGTTTACACAGGATGCTTCTTACATCATTGGACCTAGTATCGAAGTTGCCAATTATTCTTAAGATATTTGTCTCTGATCTTATCTTTGTTTTTAGTAGGTCTGTCCTTGGTCTATCTTCCGCTTCTCTGTATGCCTTATTTAGGATGTGCGGGGGGTATCCTCTGTCCCTAAACCTCATCTGTAGGTCTTTAGCTTGCTTGTAGAAGTTTGTATCCCTAGTACAGTTTCTCTTTATCCTAAAGTATTGCCCCTTGGGAATTCCCCGTTTCAGGCTAGGGGGATGATGACTATCCCAATGAAGCAAGTCGTTGCTTGCGGTCGGCTTCCGGTAGGTGCGTGTTATCAAATGGCCGTCAGTATCTCTCTCTATGGTTATGTCAAGGAAGTTAACTTCCAAGTTTCACTTGGTGACGGACCACTCCCCGTTGGTTTGGATGTGTAACGCCAAGGAGAGGAATGCTAGGGTTACTCGGTGGTTTCTCTCCCTGCAGAACTATAGTTGTACTGTGGAACACAGGGCACGGAGGTTTAGGGAATGCGGATGCCCTTTCTAGGGCCATTGTCTGATGGCTGGTGTTCAACCTCACAAGTCTGAACAGGGGAGGGGTATGTGAGGCACTGACCGGTGTCATCTATGAAGGTCGGTATGCATCTCCCAGAAGGTGCTCTGAAACCTTATAAGATCCGCTAGTCTTCCTCCATTCCGGGTCTTCCATCATTCTCATGTCCAGGAATGTGTTTAAAACTGGGCTTGCAGCACAGGGCAGGGTTCTCAGTTGGAGCCAGGTGGACAGAGCAGGAGCAGCTCTGTGTGCTGGATGTGTGCTGTTTAACACAGCCTGGCAGCATGAACTTGACCCTACCAAGGGGAACTGGCCAAGACAGAACCTAGCAGCAGTGCAGAGACTTTTCAGGACTGTGTAAACAGGGTTGTACCGGTTGAGTCTCAAATTTCAAAAGGTCTGTAATTACCTGGACTTGTAAATAAACTGTGTGTTGTGTGAACCACTGCCCGGATCACTGCCTCACGTCTTGCCTAACCAACGCCGTGACCTCACAATATAAATATATAGTATTTATATACTGTATCACCTGGTGGCCACACAATGCTGCCCCCCAATAACTGAACATAACAGATATATACATATATGTGTATGTGCCATTTCCCATAACATCTGATAGGTCTGACCCAGAAGCAACTCTACCATTTTGCACCTATCCCCAGCCGTATTGCAACTAGCCCAGGGGTGGGGGTAGTAACCTTCCATCATTCATACCCCCACACTTGCAGGACCAACGCCCACAAGTTCACCTTGACCTGTATCACTACACCCCGATAGTGACCACTAACCACTAGCCAACACCTCTGATACAAACCTCTGAAATTACCTATCCCCACCACTGTAACATAGTAGCATAAACATACAATAATATAAAACAATACATATTTCCTTTATTTTTTACTTATATATATATAATTTTTTTTTCATTTTTTTTAACACAAACCAAAGGGCGGATGGGTGGACAGCAGGATCCCGACATCCAAAACGAAGGTATCTCTCCCCTCTCACACCTTATAACCCCCGAATCTACCTATCCCACACATTCTACCCACCAATTCTTGACCCTAATCCCCCAACTGCTCCAATGCGATCCCACTTTTCCACCTTTTAGTCCTATAAGACTCCCTGCCCCCAGATTGTCATGGGCTTGCTTGCCCTTATAGTGCTCTCTGGCCCTCCTTCTCATTGACTAAGTTCAAAGACCAGGAAGGAACCGCATCAGTTCTATTGAGAAGCGGCGGCTGGGTTTTTAAACCATGCAGGGCTTTGTTTTATGACAAAAAAAAGGTGCTAGCACATTCTGAATATTGTACATATTCCTTTAGTTGTAATTGTAATTACTTTCTGCCTGAGAGAAGTAATTTGCTCAGTATATAGTGTAAATTCTGTGTGTGGCATTTTAACAAGCATAACAGGGCATTTATCCAGATTCAAGCCAATTTCAGACAAAAAGGAGTGTACTGCTTACTTGAGAATGCAGAGGTTTCTGGGAGGAGAAGTAGAATTACTAGAAGAAGATAACAGGGGAGACATCTGAGTGCCCTCTATGGAAAAGAAGGGAGAAATTAGTGTGTGAAAAGCTACTGGGAACAAACAGGGAGGTATTGCGCAGCTAATGGTACCTTTACACGCCGCGACGGCAGGCTGGATACATCGCGCTACAAGCTACAATTGTAGCTTGTAGCGTCCATATCGCCTGTAGTAGCGGCGTCTGAAGAGGCGACGCTACAGCCGTCGACAGATACATCTGTTTATGGTCTCTGCTCATAAACTTAAGGCAACATCGCCGATGGTAGCGAGCTGTATCGGCGTGTAAAGAGGCAACGGAAGGGAACCCTGGACACCCGGGGCTGTAGCTGCAATGTAGCTAAGGCGTCACCTCGGCTCCGTCTTACCGCGCCCCATGTGCGATCATTGGTGGAAGCTTCTGCGTGCCGATTGGCCCTTGGCGCACAGGCCTCCATCTTGGATGAGCTGTCCCTTCAGCACTACACATACGCGCCGTATGCACGATCATACCTTAGTACAATTACGCGGCCCACAACTTACGGGAAACCAAACCAAATGGCCCATGATTCTCAGATACAGTGTTCACATCCTGTGAACACATAATGAATAATGCTGGACACAGCGGTGAACAATGTGTTACGGGCCGGGCTGCCTTTTTATTGAACTGCAGATGCCGCATAAAAGTGTTCCTTAAGTGTCTGCGCACAACTGAAACACTGATGCACGTATACAGACACCGCATTGAAGTCGAGTAGTCAGTACACAGCGCATAGGCTTGCTGTATGCATCGCTCTGTGGGTGTTGTACAGTAGGTGCCGCAGAAGTGCTTCGCCCGTGTCACTGCGCGTAGGACTAGTTCAAAGGGTGCGTGACCCGGAACGTGGCCATAATGACGTAATTACGATAGTTTCGTTTTCACTCTGCCTGCAAGGTGCCAGCCCCTCCTCTGCACACACCATTGCAGTCATGGCGGCCGTTCACCGCGCTGCTACGTGGGGGATGGCTGAACTGCTCATCCTCATAGACTACTGTGACCGGTATGACTATTGGGGTCACCGGCACCACCGTCATCCCAGGCTGCGCAATCGCGCCACTATTGGGCGGATTCAGCGGGCTCTGCTCAACCAACTGGGGGTGCAGAGGACCGCTAAAGCCGTCCAGAAGAAGATAGCGGACCTGAAGCACAAATGCCCAGGCCGCATACTCGATATCCGTGACAGGATTGCCAGGCTGCGTGGTGAGTACTTTAGAGGGCCACACATGATTTGTATTGTATGTAAGCACAACAAAAACATTAAAAATCGTTCACACACATCCTAGGTATAGTGAGAGGGACACCGGCAGACATGCAATGGGGGACAATATAGGGCGCACATTATAGATACACTGACTACACATCTGCCTACAAATAATGTTCATGTGCCACCCAAGATTACTCGACAGTGTTACATGCCCTCCAACCAATTAACACACTCATGCCACATACCTACGCCATACAGAATACATGAGATCATCCCATATATGAAAAACAACAAACACATAACACAAATATTGAACTGTCAATACATCTCTGAGCCTAAACAGTATGCTGACACATCAATTATTGTTTCATAATCTGCAGATGCGGAAGTGTCAGCCGATGAGGCTCCCCCACAACTGGCTGCAGGTGGACCACCAACCCCACCGCCGCAAGAGCCAGCTGGAGGCCACACACCACCGGGTCAACAGCCAGCTGGGCCACCATCCCCACCAGGGAATAGGCCCTCACCAGGGCATGAGGAGGAGGAGGACCCTGCTGACCCAGCGTTGGTGGAGGCAGAGGTGGGCTCGCCTGGTCGGCAACCTGAAGCTGGGGCGCAACCCCCAAATCCAGCTGCGTTGGATGTGTATGGCGGTAAGTGATTTCAGTTTGATTAGAGGGGCCGAACACTGTAAGCATTGTTGTTGTTACGTGGGAAATGGAAAAGCTAGCCATTTCTGACATAATGTCCTTCACACACTCTTGCAGATGGAGAACGTGCTGGAGCTGCCGGCTGGAGTATCAGTGCCTCCCCATCACCCCCTGATAGTCAGGATGATGATGCGCCCGAGGGTAAGGACAATCTTGCTTGTGTGAACCTGACACAAACACCAGAGGTAGTATTCTGAACTAATGATGTTTTTTCCACACACACAATACAGGTGTACCCACCATGAAGGACGTCGTGAGGGCTCACCACCAGTTTGCCCACCGACTTCAACGGGCCCTACACCGGGGAATACAGGACCTTACCCGCCTGTCTACCATGGTGGATACCGTCCTGAAACATCAAGATGGCCAACATTAAGGTGGAACCCCCCGTAAACAGATTTGCCCCCCTGACCCCCAAATGTGTTGTCCTAGTTGGACCTTGAACTTACAGACGTTGCCTGTTAGGCTTTTGATGTGGTTATGTTTTTTCTTCTTTTTTGCCCCCGTTGGGCTCTTTTCTTATAGTGTTCCACTATCACAAAAGGGGGATTGTGGTATGGCCACGGCTTTGCCCGTTGCACCTATCCTGTACCACATTGGGACCATCAGGAGTGTGGATTAACCAGCCCTTTACCTCATGGACCTATCCTGTCCCACATTGGGACCATCAGGAGTGTGGATTAACCAGCCCTTTACCTCATGGACCTATCCTGTCCCACATTGGGACCATCAGGAGTGTGGATTAACCAGCCCTTTACCTCATGGACCTATCCTGTCCCACATTGGGACCATCAGGAGTGTGGATTAACCAGCCCTTTACCTCATGGACCTATCCTGTCCCACATTGGGACCATCAGGAGTGTGGGATGGCTACACCTATCAGAAAGCTGCATTCTGTGTTTAGTGGCAAATGACTTCCACACATGTATGTAGCCAATAAAAAGTATTTGTAATTTTACTTTGCCTCACTCATGTCACAACAATACTATGGGGGGGCAAATGTTCAACAGGTTAATATCTCACACACATTACTACAGCTCTTTGTCAATGTCCTACCACAGTACAAAGGAACCTATGGTCGTCCTACACTGAGGCCATTGGCCCATATTGTGTGGCTTGCCCCAAACTATATTGTGAACAACACCATTCACCCAGGCTGCCCCCCGCAAGCCATAAGCCAAAAGAAAAACACAATTGAGTTAGTTCTAATATTTTATATAATCATATTTAGTAAATCATAAACAAATCATAAGAAGCAAATCTGCTTAAAAGTGTAACACAAACATAAGGGAAAAATAAAAAGGTGCCTCCACATGAAAAAGTCCAGAGTGCCAATTTGGTGCATTGGCTACTAGTGTCCAAATTAATCATCTTCTGTCGGCTCTGACAATGCCGCATCCCCCCTCCTCTGAGGGCAGCCCCGACCTGCCCCAGAACGTCTGGTTGTACGACGACGTGTTGAGGGGGATGGGGTGACTGTGGCGGGGCCGGTCTTCTCACGGGCCGAGATGGGGCAGCTGGTGAAAGGGGCCACAAGGTGTGTTGCATGGGGGGGGGGACGTGGCAGCCCCATTGAAGGGCCCCATCATCGCAGCATCAGCGGCATTGTGGAAGACCCTCAGAAGGATCTTTTTCTGGAGCGGCTCCATCCCTCGCATTCTGTCGCTCATGTAGAGGGCGTCGCTGTCGATGTGGGTCCGCTGTTCATTCAAAAGCACGCGTCGGGCCCAGGCGCCCAGCTCCGTCTCTGGTGGTGCAGGACGTCGGCAACGACGGATCCGTGAGCTGGGCCCTGGGCCCGGACCCACATCACTAGCCCCGCCCTCCTGCTCAGCCCCAGATGTCATGGGCTGAGCATCATCAGCGACAGAATGCTCCGCAATGGAGCCGTCCTCTTCTGGGGCCTGTGGGGGGGAGAGGAAACAAAACCAAACATTAGTGACGGCAAGGACCACACCATACCATGGACACAGGACACAATACACCACTCCCACTAAAGTAAAGGCACTAACAAGATATATGGAAGGAATCTACAAACAGCAAGCCACCAAACTTTTACAACACCAAAACCTGTATTGCGGCTGGACACTCACCTCTACGATTCCCGGGACTCAGCACAATACAGATTGAGGTGTCAGTCACAGAGAGCCGTAACCCAATTAGTACATGTCACCACAACACCTTGATACTGGGGGCTGGGCTGGCCAAACACAGAAGTTGCCCACCTTCCCATTTGTATTACAAATCTGATGTAAAACCATCAAACCTTCAAAAAACAAAAACCCACTTGCACCAGAGCCAACACACATGTGTGGCAGCAAAATTGTAGTAGATGGCACTATGTGCCTCTTTCATGTTAATGCAAGAATAATGTAAAGTTCGGTACACATGTCATTTTTCCGGTGTACCGATATGTGGTGGAATTGCTATTTTGGAAAGCGGCTCTCTGCGTTAAATTCATATAAGCCAAAATCATGTCAGGAGGCAAGATTCCCTGACACAAAAAGGTTTCCCACACCAAGGCCGAAAATTTGTGAAAACTGTGCTAGTTCTGGTTTGGCCAAAACACACATGTGAAGGCAACATTGTGGGACAACACTGTAACACGATTACCCACCTCCTGTGGCGCAGATGGTGACTCATCCGGGCCTACATGGGACGCAGCTACGGGGCAGTTGGTAGTCGTTCGACGCGAGCTCACCTCGCCCAGGATAAAGGTGAAGAGGGGATAGTACCATAGGGTAGGTGATGGTACCTCCTCAGCTCCAGCTCCTGAGCGACGGCGCAGGTAGTCATTGTGAGCCCGCATGAACGACTGCCGCATGTTTTTAATTTTCAAGGCCACCGCATTCTGGTCCCAACTCCTGCCTACCCTTGACTCCAAGCGATTGGCTAGAGCCACAAGAGTAGTGTAGGCCTCGGACCTCGCTGCCTGGTTTTTATATTGAGGCAGCGAGCTGCGCCACAAACATTCGTGCCGCTGATACTCCGTGAGAAGCTGGGTTTCAAATTCCACAGTACACCTCGGCATCTGGTGAAGACAAAACACAGCCAATCCAGACCGTCACGACACTAGCCATATCGAGCTGTGAAAACCTTGTGAACATAATTTACATGCTCATAAGGTTCTCATATGTACATTATAGGCAGCAATAACTGGTATGACAACTTGGCCTATGTTGCCATTTGCACAATGTCACACCGGTCCAAAGTAAAATACATATGTGACACAATTACACATGTCAGGTACTCTGTGGCCCCCTAAACATGTGTGAAGCCTGATTTAAGAGCCCACTGTTCATATTAAAACAACACCTGTAGACGGTGTGTGCGTACCAACCTGTAGGCCAACATGTGAGCAAAGACATTGTGTGGTAGCTACTACCTTTGTACTGAGCAAAATGGTTAACATTAAGCAGATGAGAAAGGAGGGCGTGGTTGGTGGCAAGACTGCACATACTACATGTAATGTGCAAACACATCATCATGTAGTTGTGTGGCCATCCATGGGAATACAATTGTTACTGAGGTAACAAGAATCCCTGCAATGAAGGGACCAATAATTGCAGCCATCAAATGCAGATGTGCATGAAAGTTGTAAATCTAAACTTTATATGTTTGACGCACGAATTACATCAGAGACCAAATGTATACACTCACAATACCAGTAGTGGCTATACCTGGCTATTACCATACACTGGAAAAACTGACCCATCTGTATAATTAGAGGGCCAAAATTAAAGCCCGTATCAAAGACGCCCATACACACATTGCCTAAGCGGCCGCCAATACAAGCATCAGCGTCCCGTGCACTTTCATAGAAACCGCTAAAGAGGCTTACCGTCAGAGCAGCAGAAGATACGCAGGACACTAGTAGCTCAATGCACATGGACCTCTGGACAAGGTGTAGTGGCCATTGGCCTGCCTTTATACTCCGCTAAACCAATCACAGCAGACACAATGACGCACAGCGTAATGTGACACCTGGGGGCGCAATTAACCTCCGCTAATTGGTGGAGATCGCTGTATCGTGATAGGTTGCTGGCCCTTTAAAAGGTCCGCATGCCGGCAAACATTACGCTTGCTGGCCAGACCCATTAAGTAAGTATCTGTGGACACACATGGAAATGGCGTGGTGTGGGTGCATATGTCGTTTTAATTTGCGACCGCAGGACACTGTTTTAGCGTAGTGTATAGGGGTCTGTATTGCTGGGGAAGATCTAGTGTACTGTGTGGACTTTGAGTAGGCATTAGGTTTGGTGCTTATGAATATTTGAACATATACATTGCTGTGTTTGTTTCCAGACACCATACAGGAGATTGCCTGCAGGACTGTAGACAGAAATGTGTTACTCCTGTCACCTGGATCAATGTCTGCATACTGGTTGTGGCCAATGGAGACTGGGTCGAACGGGGATAGGATGAGACATGGCTTGGAGGTGTGGCACTCAAGACATAACTTAGATGGTTTGGACAAATGGCACCAGCCAAAACATATGTAACCATGGTTACCCAACCTCACTCATGTGCAAAGTTGTTGGCTTCTTGTAAGCTTACTTGACCAGCCTATAGGGGTACGTATTGTTTGTTTTACCTCCCAGAATAGGAAATGGCCACATTTTCATTATGGTCTGTGTAATGGCATCTGCAAAATTGTTCTCATACATTATTGGTGACACAAGTCCCTTTCTAACTCACCTAGGTGCAGATGTTTTACTTTGACAAACTCCCATAGAAGTTGATGTAGAGGAGGCCATTATCATTGGGCGTCTTCCATTTTGATTGGGGTGACTACTGGGTGTTTGCCTTTCCTGTCTTCAGGGATGTGTTTCGGGGCCTGACGCAAGTTCCCCTCCAGTTGGCTATAGTGTGTCATCAACAATAGGTGTGGCTTGCTTAACCTGCTGACATTGGCACATATTGTTCTATGTACTCATGTTGTGTATTCTCATCTACAGGTGCTGATATTGAGGATGCAGAATATCCATGACCGCAATGTTATCGTGGCTCTTGCGTTGGTGGAAGAGCAAATGTGGTATGAGGATCGGTATGAAAGGTTGATGAGGCGCAGACAGCGGCGGTTGTGGACCCGTGATTGGCTTCTCAGGCGGCAAACCCGGGGCCACATGCAGCTGTTGCGGGAGCTGGAGATTAACTGTCCTGATGATTACCGAAACTATCTCCGTATGCCCGAGGACTGTTTCACCTTCCTATTGGAGCGTGTAGGGCCAATGATAGCGCGTCAGGACACTATAATGCGCCCATCAGTATCACCTGCTGAGCGGTTGGCGATCACTTTGCGGTTCCTGGCTACAGGGCAGTCCATGACATCACTCACATACATGTCACGTGTCTCCCTGCCCCTGCTGAGCCGCCTGATCCCTGAAACGTGTTGGGCCATCTGGAGAGCTTTGCAGCCAGCCTACATGAAAATGCCTCTAACCGCCGCAGAATGGCTGGAAGTGGCCCGAGGGTTTGAAACCCGGTGGAACTTCCCCAACTGTGGCGGGGCATTGGATGGTAAGCACGTGAGGATTACCAAACCTGCCCACTCTGGCTCTTTGTTTTTCAATTACAAAGGGTATTGTAGTATAATCCTCATGGCTGTAGTAGATGCCAACTATGAGTTCCTCTACGTGGATGTTGGAATGAACGGTCGCAACTCAGATGGGGGTGTGTTTGCCCGAAGCTCCTTGGCAACACTACTAGGGAATGGTGGGCTAAACTTACCCTCAAATGACCAGACGACCGAACATCTCAACTTTGCGTTTGTGGCGGATGAAGCATTCCCACTTCAGGAACACCTACTGCGGCCATATCCCCAGAGGGCCCTTACTTCTGAGAGACGCATTTTCAACTACCGGCTATCCCGGGCCCGCCGTGTAGTTGAAAATGCGTTTGGGATAATGGCCAATAGATTCCGGATTTTTCATACGGCTATGCATATGAAACCGGAGTCTATTGACGCGGTAGTGGTGGCCTGCTGTGTGCTGCATAACTTCCTGCGTCGTAGGGATAGGCCATCATACACGCCAGGAGCTTATGTAGATCATGCAGACGCTACAACAGGGGAGCTCCGTCCAGGGTCTTGGCGTGATGAGGGCCATGTGATTGTGCCACTCCAGCCCCAGAGCCATGGCCGCACTCGGCAGGAGGCCAGGGACAGTAGAGAAGCTTACTGCTCCTACTTCAATGGGTCTGGTGCAGTGAGCTGGCAGGACCAGGCCATGTAGTTTGCCTGGTTCTGGGAGGTTGATTTAAATTTCCAATGGAGGTGACAGCAGGGTAGCTGCACCCCTTTTATTTTGTGTTTACCATTTTTTGTATTTTTTGGTTTCCTCATGTGCATGATGTTTAGTTAGTTAGTTAGTTAGTTTATGATGTTTGATTATTTTTTTCATGCTCCACAGGTTCCAATGTGGGTTCCATTTGCTCTCTCTGCAATGTGTTGGCAGATTGTGACATGCACTTTATTTGTTGCTTTTATTTGGATGTATTTTTGGTTACAATTTGTAATCCAAGGTCACGATGAATGATTTTGATTTATTAAATACTTTTTTGGATCCAAACACATGTGTGAGCCTGTTTACTTGGTGGAGGAGGGAAATGTGATGGAGTTTATGGTGGGGGGCCTGGGATGTCATAGCCACCTATTGGCTGGGAATGTGCAGACAATATGTGTGGGTAGCCATGTTTTTTTCCCAGACTTTTGCCTAACAGTGTGGCCATTGCACGTACATGAGCCTTTATTTTGTTCTAGGCAGAGGCTCACCTGCAGACAGCACATTGATGCCGGACATATTCTTCTCAGGTGTTTTGTAATACACTGTCACACAGATCTTTCACAGGTTTGCTACGGAGCAGTTCCACTACATTCACATCTGTTGCCAGAGATAGATACATACAATGTACACAGAGAACGCACATACTGTGTGTTGTAAGCCGCTCATGTGTGTCGCAGAAACGCACCTCGCCGCTATCTACACACGCCGCTGTCACAAGCGCTGATCGTGCGTGACAGGGCAAACACTTGTACTACGTACACATAGCCCCGGCACCGCTACTTTATGCACACTGGGTAGATGACTTGCCACCGCTCCTGGGTGACGCTTTACCATCGGTTTAGATGCATTCGCCACACTCCGCCATGTCACAACCGCTTATTCCGTGCTTCACTCCCCTCACTGGTACGTCACATCTCGGCCATCCGCCCTTTCCGTCGTGCCCAATCACAACTCCGTAGTGTTGACCAATGGTTGTGGTTTGGGCGCGGCGTACAGGACTGTGGCACGCCTATGTGTTTTACGTCCTGCCTTTGTTGCTCCCACTCACCCTGTGGTGGCGGCGTGTGAAGCGGGTACGCTAAGCTACAGCTGGCTACTTGAGACACCCGGCGATGTAGCTAGCTATAGATGTAGCGTGGCGTAGCGCACCTTGTCGCGGCGTGTAAAGAGGGTGCGTTGACCGTTTGTAGCCGTTTGAGCGTGCTCGTGCACGCGAAGTAGCGCGATGTATCCAGCCTGCCGTCGCGGCGTGTAAAGGTACCCTAAGAGATTCTGTAATGGTGGGTTTACACACACCAATCATTGTATCCAATCTCTGAACCAATCTCTGGTTGCAGTGAAATCATGGACACATAGTTCCATTTTGTGGCTGTGTACAACATGGAGCAATCTGTCCATGATTTCACTGCAACCAGAGATTGGTTCAGAGATTGGATACAATGATTGGTGTGTGTAAACCCACCATAAGCTTGGAGAGAGTCATCCTGTAGTGCAGAGATCCATGCACATTATTTATGGCTGTCAGGCCCATGACATGTGGCTCGCGGCTTTCTTCCTGCTTGGTGCATTAGCACCAGGTCTAGCAAACAGCTATGATGAGCAGGTGTCCAAATAATGACTTTTGTGAGTAGACCCACACAGAAGAGCAGATCTGAATCGGGGTAGGGTAAGAATCCCTGGATCTTGGTATACGGACTCGGTGCGATTTCTGTGAAAAAGCTTTGGCTGTTATACCGGTATTGAGGGTTTTGGATGTCTGTGAAGGGGAAGGGAGCTGCATTTAGCTTGCAAACCTCTTTGAGAGCTGGATATGGCTCTCAAGGTCAGAAAGGTTAACGAGCTCTACTTTAGAGTGTGTAGGGACCTGCAGTAAGTGTTAAGCCCCGTCACACCTATAGAGATCGCTAGCGAGATCACTGTTTCGTCACAAGTTTTGTGACGCAACAGCGACCTTGCCAGCGATCTCACTATGTTTGACAAGCAGCAGCGACCAGGCCCCCACTGTGAGATTGTTTCGAAATGGCCTAGACCATTTTTTGATCGTCGGGCTCCCTCTGACCAGCATGCATCGGTGTGCTTGACACCTTAACAACGACCTTGTTGGCGACTCAGAACTCAGCCACGTGTTTGAGTCGTCAGACTAGCTGCTGTGTGACAGGGTCCAAACGACCGCTGGGGTCGTTATATGGGTCGCCGTATCGTTGCTGCGTCATTCAGTAGACCTGACTGTTTGACATCTCACCAGCGACCACGTAGCGACGGTCCAGCTATCCTTGCCAGGTCGTATCATTCTCGGGATCGCTGGAGCGTCGCCAAGTGTGGCGGTACCCTTAGCCTGGCTGTGGAAGATTAGTGAAATAATACTAAGGCTTGCCTAACAGTGATACTGAGAGAAGTTATTGGAACAATTCCTGTTTGTGTAGGAAGTCCAGTTCACTATGTAGCCCTTCTCTTATTCCATATGAAACAGCCCCACCATGACCAGCAGAAATCAAAGAAAAGAAAATAGATGTCTACCTCAAAACATATGTAGGCTGGCCTAAATTGTGAGATAACAGGATCTATTTTGTATTATCTAGACTCCATTTTTAGTGTGTCTATATTGTATTTCTCTACTTCCTGTGTAATGCAGAAGATTGTTCATTTTAGATAAGAACCACATGTAATTTCTTTGTCTAAAAACTAAACCAAGGAGCATAGGCATGTAAAACTTTAGAGGTGTAAGGCTGGTTTCACACTATGTTTTCTTCCTGTTCGTGGGGATCCTGTTTTTTGCAGGACCCCATGAACAGGAACAAACAGCACCAGATTGGCAACTCCGGATGCCATTTCTGTGTCCGGGTCCAGGATCCGGACACAGAAAGAGCAGGGGGGAGCCAAGCAAGACAAGTGCTCTCGGTGCTGTCCACTTTCACGTTAGCGGTGTATCTATATACACTGCTAAAGTGAATTTAAGTCAATGGGTGGTTAAAATTTACAAAATAATAAATTCTCACCTATCCACCGACTCCGAGTGGACCGTGATGAATTCATCTCCGAAGGCAAAAGGACCCGTGCATCAGCTGACCGGGAAGGGTCAAAGCAACCCAATCAGCTGAGGGGTCACATGACTGCATCAACGCGGTTTTAAAGATTTAAACTGCGCTGATGCGGTCATATGACCTATCCGGTGATCGGGTTGCCCCTTCCCGGTCAGCTGATGCACAGGTCCTTTTGCCTTCAGAGATCAATTCATTGCGGGACTCTTGGAGTCTGCGGATAGGTGAGAATTTATAATTTTTTTATTTTTAACCATCCATTGACTTAATTTCACTTTAGCACTGTATGTAAATACACAGCTAAAGTGAAATTACACACATGTACCACAGACACAGAGCAGTGCGCTTCTTCTGAGCATGCTCTGTACCCAGGGCCGCACCGTCCATTGGACAGTGTGAGCCCTGTCATTCAGGCGGCAAGAGGCAGGGGGAGGAGCAGTGCAGAATGGGGCGGCGCCTCATGCAAACAGCCTCCCCCTGTCATGGCGCCGGCCGCTCACCCTGCGCACTGCAGGTAAGCGGCGACCCGCCGGGGGACCAGTACAGAAGGGGCGGCAGCGCTGGGCTTCACCAGCACCCCCCCCACGGTAATCACTGCCGCGCCCGGTAATCACAGCCGCGGCTGAGGCGGCAGTGGCGACCCGCTGAGGGACCAGTACAGAAGGGGCGGCAGCGCTGGGCTTCACCAGCACCCCCTTTCCCCCCCCCGGTAATCACTGCCGCGCCCGGTAATCACTGCCGCGGCTGAGGCGGCAGTGGCGACCCGCCGGGGGACCAATGCATGCAGAAGGGGCGGCAGCGCTGGGCTCCACCAGCACCCCCCCCCCCGTAATCACTGCCGCGGCTCAGGCGGCAGTGGGGCTTGGTGCAACCCTGTCTCTACCCTGGAACCGAATCCAGGAAACGATTCTGTTTTATTCTGTTCTATAGCCCCCATGTTAACTGTGCCGGACCGGACCAGATTTGTTTCTGGTCAGTTTTGTCACCGGAGCCCAAAAACAATGCAGACCTTGTTTTTGGGCCCGGTGAAAAACAGGACACAAACGAATCTGGGACCGAATACACAAAAACGTATGACCAAATGTGGCCAATCCGGCATCATAGGGATACATCGGAGGCAAAAACGATCCTGTTCTGTTTGTTTCAAAAACGAACAGAACAGGATCACAAAAAACGTAGTGTGAAGACAGTCTAAGTCACACCCACTTACAAGCTGGATGTATAGGATACTAACATTTAGCCAATAGGATTTACTTTATATAATTTAATGTCAGCAGACAAAGTCTTATATGTTCCATGCAGAGTGGCAAGGACAGTTGTTTACAGCTATGTGATATCATTATGCCATTGCCTCTGCCTGTAACAGAAGTGATGTATGCAAAGACCTATTCATACTATCAATGGCACCTGTTTCTGTTCACATTCTCCAGTAAGGAAAAAATATTTTTTAACACCTATAACCTTTCCTGTTCCTTTGAAAGTTACAATCACAAAGGTTTATACCATGCCAGAAAAAAAACAGTCATCAATGGAGCAGTAATAACACTGTGAAACACACCACATCTCCAACAAATATACTTATCTCTGGTGTTAATGTGCTGTATAAATGTTGTTCTACAGTAGATTGAAGTGTTATTATTGCAATGATTGGGGATCGCACAGGCAAGAAGCGTGATTAATGGATAGCCAGAGGCAACACACAGGAACAGCGGTATGGTTTGGAGTAGGACCAGAAGGTGACACAGCTAGACTAGAGGCGAGGAGCTGAATAATATCACAAGGAAGGAAGGGCAAGTTCAGGTTTAAATAAGGTGGAGGCAATGAGGAACTCACAAGGTGGGGGCTATCAGGTACAAGAGGTTCTGTTCTGTATTACCAAGGAGCTGTCCAGAATGTCAAATAGCTCAACAGGAAAAGGAACTGCCTGGTGTACAGGAGTCCTATAGTGTTTGAGTCCTGACAAGTGCATGCAATGTAGCTGGGCCTGTGTCTGAAGGCTGCACTAGTGATCATCTGACAATCATAACTCTGTTTTGCAGATTCTGTAATTCTTGAGCGTAAAAATCGAGTTGCACGCACCTTCAAAACTAAGAACACCTCTGTGGAACCTGAGACAAATTAGTATAGAAATTCATTGCAGAAGCTCCAACTAGAGTGTTCGGTTCAACGTACCCACAACATCTGATTTTTCTCAGTGATGGCCAAAGGACACAAGTTGGATATTTCACTTTATCCAATATCATGCAACACACAGCCTGTGATAGCTTTTTTTTCACGTTTATACATTAATTGGGTTCATCAGGGGCTCCCTTAATGCAATAGACACAATTCCGGAGCCATAATGCTAGGATGTACAGTTGTTGTAGGGGTCCTGGAGCTCCTAAACCCCAAATGAAACATAAGAAGACCAGTAGGGTGCATCATACATGTGAAAGGCCCTATTGCAGATTTTACAAAGTGCCTTAGGCTTTTCAAGTTATACTTCTACACAATTTCCTTACAGTACTCCGCTATAGCTAAAGCCAAGTAATTTATTATGTTCTCAATTAGTTGACGTCTTTTTGCTGAAAGCTTATTAAAATTATTCCTGGGGTACTGTTCCTTTAATCTTGACCAGACATCACAGTACAGCTTTTATCATGCCCATGGCTCATTGCGACTGCTGATTTCATAATACTCCGTTGTGCCAAATAAATGTAGCCAAGTACACACAAGATCCTTGTTCCTTATACGCATTTACTCAAATAAATTTAATAAAGTCACACATGGCAGTAAAAATCCATTGCTATTATTTCCTTTTAAGTTGTCTAGTTACTGAACCAATAAAATTTTATTTTCCTGTGCAATATTCCTTTCATGAATGGATTACTGTTCCAATCTTTTCCAGAATTCTTGCTATTGATTGTTGCACTGCACATCTGTCAAAAATTTAGGGATTTAGCGAGCAGAGGTGTAATCCAAAAATGAGTTAAATTAACTGTGATTGTGATAGGTGTCCACCGGGGAAGGCTGGCAGAGGAGGGCGATCATACGGCACCTCACAAGTTGGCAGTGGTGGATGGAAGTGCTAGTCCCTCCCATACTGAGCGGCTCTTTTTCCTCGAATGACAGGACGTTTCCAATAGGCCTTTTTTTTCGTGCTTGGCTTAGGAGCTGAATACTTGCTTTTTAGCTCATTTGAACCACATGCCAAGATTATTATCTTTAAGCTTTGTTCTCTGCATTTGTGTTTCATGCAGTAAAATACAATGGATTTGTGTAGTCATTCATCTAATATAGAAACAAAGCAGTGGGATATATTGAAATTTTCTGCTATGAAGTTACACTTTTGAAGTGGTAGATCAGAAGTAATGCTTAAAAACGCAATATATGAGAAAGAGAATGAGAAAAATGTAAAAAAATAATAATGTAGAGCTGAATGTCAGATTTTAATGATCAACCAGTAGAATGTGCTAAAGAAGAATGTCCTTTCTTTAGTCATTAGCCAACTAGCAGATTCTAATCAATATATGGCTGTATTTCTCTGCTATGCTCCATCACCAGACTGGAGGTCCTGAGCATTAAAACACCACTGAGGACAGCAAGCTTTACACTTTTGTAATTCTCATCATCATAGATGTGATTTTATGCTTCCGAACATTTGAAGTCTTAATTGTAGAGAATCTTAAAGGGAACCTGTGACCAGGTTTTTGCCATCCCATTTGAGAGCACTATAATGTAGAGACAGAGACCCTGATTCCAGCGATGTGTCATTTACTGAGCTGCTTGCTGTCATTTTTATAAAATTAATGTTTTCTCTATTGCAGATTTAGCAGTCTGTGAATATGTCAGACTACCTGGCAGCAGGCCAAGTAGACTGCTAATGATAACCTCCAGCTGATGAAACAGTGATTTTATCAAAACTACACTGAGCAGCCCAGTAAGTGACACATCGCTGGAATCAGGATCTCGGGTCCTATATTATGCTGTTCTCAGATAAGGTTGCAAAAACCTGGTGACAAGTTCCTTTTAAGGGTATGTGCCCACTGGAAGGTTTTGCTGCGTTTGAGATCAGGTTTTGCCTTGGTTTTATGTAAATCTATGCTAATCTAATCCTGAGTTCTTGGTTTCCATCAAAACCTATGTGTGCAGGGAAAAGCTTTCACACACACACTTTTTTTTTCTCTACAGAAAATGGAAATACCACAGGTGTTTCCACTGTAGCAAAAGTTCAGCAAAGAATGGACATGCTCATTCTTTCTAAAACACAGCAAAACCTGAGGTGTTTCCACTTTCTTCACCAAACAAAAACCAATGTGTTGGGACAGCTAATCCTAGAATCATAGGTTTTGCTGGAAAACAAAAATGCAGCAAATCCTGTGGTGTTTACACTGTCTCCAGAGAACAAAAACCAATGTGTGTGAAAGCTTTTCCCTAATAACATAGGTTTTGCTGGAAACCAAAAACTCAGGATTAGATTAGCATAGATTTACATAAAACCAAGGCAAAACCTGATCTCAAACACAGTAAAACCTTCCTGTGGGCACATACCCTTACTCTGTCCAGGAATGCCTATAAAGCCCCTGGAGGTGCCAATTCTGTAGAACATTGGTATGTTATAGGTCTATTCTACACAGTAAACTCTGGAATAAAAAAATAACCAGCCCAACAGATAATGTTAAGGAAAGATAAAAGAGCAATGACTATAGAAAAGCTTTTCCGATGGAATACATCAGTTAAAATTTTGCATTCACAAAGTTTTTCAGAGAAATTAGTTAGTGATGTTTTATGTCATCTGTCGAGCCCCAGGCCCTGGGGTACTCAGGTATCAGGCTCAGAGCCGGTGTACAGACCGCAACAGCCAGTTGACGACTTCAGAGATAGACTCTGGCCGTTTCCTCGGGTCCGGCGTTCCCGTGGTGGACTGGGGAATTCCCTGTAGTATGGTCGCTCCACGCTGGGGTATCCCCCTTTCTCTCTAGAGCCCAGACTCCCGCGTCAGGCACCCTCTCTCAGGATCCCCTCAGGATCCTCTCTCATCTTTCCTCCGGATCAGCGTAGAGCTGTCCGGTTCAACCTTCTGCCTCGCTCCACACTACTCCTCGACTCCAAATGTTCTAACTCTGACAGTTCTCACTAACTAACTTTCTACTACCCCTAGAGGTGAATATATCTCCCTCCCAGGAGTAACCTCCCACTCCTATTCTAATGTGGGAGTGCAGGAATGGGTCCCACCCACCAGCCTAGGATCCACTTGCAGCTGGGGAAAATTACACCACTTTTACGGGTGCAGTACCCCATTGTGACACCTGACCATGTGGGGCGCCACACATCTAGTTGCAATATCTTTTTTTTATTAAACTTCTGCTTCTTCTCATACTAACATATGCTTCTAAGTACCCTCCATTAAAACCAGGGCTGTGGGGTCAGTAAACCAAATATCCGACTCCTCAATTTCCCTGAATCCAACTCCACCAAAATGAACACCGACTCCACAACTCCGACTTCACAGCCCTGACTGATTACAATGGCTTACTCTATGGAATTGTGGTGAGACAGTATCAAACAGCTTAACTATTATACCAATATGACATCTCAGAAATAAAAATGAATCTGTAAGGTAAAGATAGCAGCAAATGAACCTATACTTGATGTAATTATTGTTTTAAATAGCACTTACTACTAGAAGCTCTAAAGCAAGAACTGGATAGCTCTGAAACAGGTTATGTAATCATCTGTGTTTAATATTACTTATTCCTGGTATGGAGGATATTGATTCAGTAAACAGTATGGAGCTTATTGATTCGGTAGTCTCATATCTGTCTCCTTGAAAGTAATACATCATTTTATTGCATATTACTTGCCATCAGACTGGCCACAAATCTTACTCATGCATATTGAGCTTAGTACAACAGTCCACTGTACCTTATTTTGCTGCTTTCAGCGCTAGCAGTATACACAGGTGCATCTCAATGAATTAGAATAACATCAAAAAGGTAATTTATTTAAGTAATTCAATATATAAAGGGAAACACTTATATTACATAGAGTCATTACAAACAGAGTGATCTATTTCAAGTGTTTATTTATGTAGATGTTGATGATTATGGCTTACAGCCAATGAAACCCAAAGATCATTATCTCAGAAAATTAACATAGGGAGGATTAAGGGTCTGAGAGACAAAATATTACCTAAATAGGTATCAGAGGCTTCACCTTGTGTGGTAGTGAGAGTCACAACCACTATAAAAGCATATTACAGCTGCTGCAGTCCCAGCATGGTGCATATAGAGAAGGGAGGATGAAGGGTCAGAGAGATAAAATATTACCTAAATAGGTATCAGAGGCTTCACCTTGTGTGGTTGTGAGAGTCACAACCACTATAAAAGCATATCACGGTGGCTGCAGTCCCCAGTGTGGTGCTTATAGGTTAGGGAGGATGAAGGGTTAAAATCCACACAGCCATATTCCATGAGACATCAAAAGGTGAATATAATATTGATTTATTAGTCAATGCGTTTCAGGACACCCTGGCCCCTTCCTCAGGACAGATCAGTATTATATTGCCATGTTTCAGGGAGTCCTGATATGCGTTGACTAATCAATAATACATTCACCCTATGATGTCTCATGGAATACAGCAGCGCGGTTTTAAACCCTTGTCCTCCCTACTTTAATTTTCTGAGATAATGACCTCTGGGTTTTCATTGGCTATAGGCCATAATCATCAATATTTACAGAAATAAACACTTGAAATAGATCACTCTGTTTGCAATGACTCTATATATGTGTTTCACTTTCTGTATTGAATTACTGAAAAAAATTAACTTTTTCAAGATATTCTAATTCATTGAGACGCACCTGTAGTTGCATATGAAAAGAGGTATACACTCACAGGCAAAGGCTCAATATTACTGTTTTACAAAGCTTTACTGCAGCTTCATCTGGAATAATTCCGTTCTTGGCACCGAGCCATATAAAGGATGACCTACAGTTAAAATAAAAAATAACAGAACCCCAAAACAACATGTAGGCTATAGTTTAAACTCAAACTTAAAGAGGTTGTATGATTTAGAATGATAAGCTGCAGTCAGTCTATGTGTCACCCTATGTGACTGCAGACTTGTGAATCCTCATATCGTACACACAGTGGGCTGTGAGGATTCTCCGGCATCTGAGCCAGGAACAGCGGTCACGTGATTGCAAGTATGTGACATGCATACTCCTGGCCAGAGTCCATCTAGCTGGCAGCACAGTGGCTCAGTGGTTATCTCTGTATTCCTGCAGTACTGAGGTCTTGGGTTCAAATCCCATCAAGGAAACATCTGTAAGTAGTTTGTATGTTCTCCTTGTGTTTGTGTGGGTGTCTTCCCACATTTTGATTGCTTATTAAATTATCATTAATGTGTTAAGGAATGTGAGGTGATAAGAAGCTGCAATTTTAGCATTTTGATTTTTTCACGACTTTTGACATTCAGGTTAATTAATTCCATATGTTAATAGATCGGACTTGTCCAAATATGGCCATACCAATAAGTTTGTTTTTTATTTTATTTTCTTGATTTTTGATCAGGAAAAAGAGGGAGAATTTAAACTTCTATATTTTCTTTACTTTTTTTATACTGATAAAAACTTTTTTCTTTTTTTTTTACATTATTTTTTGGTCACCTTAGTTGGCTTTAGGCTTTGATCATTTGATCACTTATACTAAATACTGCAATACCATGTTTTTCCTGATATAACTTTGAAGAAACGAGGGGTGCTGAGGTAAGAAAAGGCTGCTAAAGCTGCTGTCCATTGTTACCTGACCTAATACTGAAGAAACGAGTACTGAGGTAAGACGAGTCTGCTCACACTGCTGTCCACCATGTCTGATCTAATACTGGTGATACAAAGGAATCTAAGTAAAAGAGGCTGCTTACTCTGCCATCCACCCTGTGCGTGTCTGACTTAATACTTTAGATACCAAGGGAGCTGAGGTAAGAAAAAGCAGCTAAAACTGCTGCTTGTGAGGTCAATAAGCACAGTAGCAGGTTATAATATGATTAGTGTAGGGGCCGTCCTGAAGAGGGACATCTTGCCGCGGTGGGATGGCTTAAGTACATTTTTTGCAAAAAAGGTATGAACCAAGTACTTTGTGTTTTTATAGCACTAGCTTTTATTTATTTATTGCAAGGTATTTGGAGACAATGCACACATACTATTTTTGTTTTCTGGTTGTTGTTTAAAACTGCTGTCCGTCATTGTTATCTGATCTAATACTGGAGAAACCAGGAGTGCAGAGGTAAGAAGAGTCTGCTCACACTGCTGTCCACCATGTCTGATCTAATACTGAGATAGCAAGGGATCTAGATAATAAGAGGCTGCTCACACTGCAATCCACCCTGTGTGTCTGACCTAATAATGGAGATACCAAGGGAGCTCTGGTAAGAAGAGTCAGCTCACACTGCTGTCCATCAAGTTTATCTAACCTAATACTGGAGATACCAGAGGAGCCGAGGTGAGAAGAGGCTGCTAACACAGATGTCCACCCTGCCTTTCTTATCTAATACTGGAGATACCAAAGGAGCTGAGGTAATATGAGTATGCTTGCAATGCCATCCATCCAGTTTATCTAACGTAATATTGGAGATACCAGAGGAGCCGAGGTGAGAAGAGGCTGCTAACACAGATGTCCACCCTGCCTTTCTTATCTAATACTGGAGATACCAAAGGAGCTGAGGTAATATGAGTATGCTTGCAATGCCATCCATCCAGTTTATCTAACGTAATATTGGAGATACCAGAGGTGCTGAGGTATGAAGAAGCTGCTCACACTGCTATACACCCTGTCTTTCTAATCTAATACTGCAGGTAACAAGGAAGCTGAGGTAAGTAGAGGCTGCCCACACTGCTGTCCACACTGGTCTTTCTGATTTAATATTGGAGTTACCAGGAATGCTGAGGTAAATGGCTAGTTACACTGATTAGTAATAAATAAAAAGGCACATATCTCTGCAAGTGTGGGAAGAAAATAAATATGCTGGGGAGTAGCAGGAATAAAATAAGAGGGGAAAACGCCCACTTTTCAGCTGTTAACAGGTTCATTTTAAAACTATTTAGGAATTTGTTTTAAATGACATTTCCATCCTTTATTTCTTTATTTTCTCCTTCAAGAGAACTCCATTAACTCCATGCACCGATCTCGTGCCATCGACCTATGTGAAATCAGTGGCTTTAACAGTGATGTTGATGTGGACGGCACAAGAACATCATTAGCTGCACCGGCTTCATGAGTAGATGACATAATTATTACGATAAATTAAACAAACGCAGGGAGAGACCTGGAGTGGTGACACCACAGTCGAAGACGATTTAACAAGTGAATATTACATTTTTTTCTATCACATTTTTACTCAAGAATCTAATAATTTGAAGACACCTTTGCTTAAAATGTGTACAAATGTTCAGTTCCAGAATTCTCTAAGCAGCCTCAAAGGGGCTTAAACACTCTATAGATTCATCTCTATCTTTTTATCAATGACAGAAAATCATTTTGACTGCTTTTTCTGCTTATTATAGTAACAGGGCCTGATCTGTGTTCACTAACTATTTTATACTAGCTGTGAGCCCGATGCAAATGCATCGGGTGTCTAGAATATTTTTTTTTTTTTTTAGATTTTCAAATAATAATCCAATATAGTAGATAGGAATTTTTTATTTTATTATTTATTTTGTTTTGTTTTTTTACTATTTTTATTATTATTAAATGTATTTATTATTTGTTATTTTATGAAAATTTATTTGTATTAAAATTATTTTATTTTATTTAAAAACCGCATCTGCGGCGCGGTTGCGGTAATCCCCATAGAAAGTATAGGGGGACTTGCGGCAGGTGCGGCAAAACTGCACTTGCCACACCTGCCGCAAGTCCCCCTATACTTTCTAAGGGGATTACCGCAACCGCGCCGCAAGTGCTCGCACTCAGCCAGCGACTCGCAATGCGGCGTGGCCATTGCTCGCGCGTGGTGACGTCACAGCGTGACATAGCCACGGCGTTTTCGGGGTCCGACACAAAAATGCCTACGGCAATTATATAGTAGATAGCTACTTTTTGGGGGAGTCCAATACTTTTTGGGGGGGTCCAATACTTATTGGGGCGCGTTCAATGCTTTTTGGGGTGCGTTCAATACTTATTGGGGCGCGTTCAATGCTTTTTGGGGCGCGTTCAATGCTTTTTGGGCCTGTTCAATACTTTTTGGGGGGCGTTCAATACTTATTGGGGTGTGTTCAATACTTTTTGGGGCGCGTTCAATACTTTTTGGGGCGCGTTCAATACTTATTGGGGCGCGTTCAATACTTTTTTGGGCGCGTTCAATACTTATTGGGGTGTGTTCAATACTTATTGGGATGCGTTCAATACTTTTTGTGGCGCGTTCAATACTTTTTGGGGCGCGTTCAATACTTATTGGGGTGCGTTCAATACTTTTTGTGGCGCGTTCAATACTTATTGGGGTGTGTTCAATACTTATTGGGGTGTGTTCAATACTTATTGGGACGCGTTCAATACTTTTTGTGGCGCGTTCAATACTTTTTGGGGCGCGTTCAATACTTATTGGGGTGCGTTCAATACTTTTTGGGGCGCGTTCAATACTTATTGGGGTGTGTTCAATACTTATTGGGGTGTGTTCAATACTTTTTGGGGCGCGTTCAATACTTATTGTGACGCGTTCAATACTTATTGGGGTGTGTTCAATACTTTTTGGGGCGCGTTCAATACTTTTTGGGGCGCCTTCAATACTTATTGGGGTGCGTTCAATACTTTTTGGGGCGCGTTCAATACTTATTGGGGTGCGTTCAATACTTTTTGGGGCGCGTTCAATACTTATTGGGGTGTGTTCAATACTTTTTGGAGTGCTTTGCTGGGCTAAACCTGAATGGTGCACAGGGGGTTAATCACATGAGTGAAGATGTGCTGATTGACTCACTGGGTTGCAGCTGGGAGTGAGTAGGCTGGAACCTGCCAGGTGTCTGAGTGAGGAGAGGAGGATTCAGAAGTTCAGAGCACTGCCATGTGAAGAGGTGCTGGAAGTGATCCGTCCTCAGTGGGTAAGTGATGGGAGCCTACCAGCTGATGTGTGCATGGCAGCCAGTGTCCAAGGGCCAGGCGGTCACAGCTGACTTTGGGACATTGAGGGGGGGGGGGCTGTGCGGCCATTGAGGGGGGAGGGGGGGGTCTGTTCGGCCATTGGGGGGGGGTCTGTGCGGCCATTGGGGGGGTCTGTGCGGCCATTGAGGGGGGGGGGGGGGGGTCTGTGCGGCCAGTAGTAGTAGTAGTATGATTGATGATGATCTGTGATAGCGACTCGCAATGCTTGCACTACCCAGCGACTCGCAATAGATCCCCATTGAAAGTATAGGGGGAGTTGCGGCAGCTGAGGTAGCGATGATGATGATGATGATGATGATGATGATGATGATGATGATGATGATGATGATGATGATTATTATTATTATTATTATTATTATTATTATTATTATTATTATTATTATTAATGGATGATGATCTGTGACTCGCAATGCTTGCACTACCCAGCGACTCGCATGGATCCCCATTCAACGTATAAGGGGACTTGCGGCGGCTGACGTAGCGACTCGCAATGGCCTCGCGGCCATTGCTCGCGCTACCTCAGCGGTAAATCGCTAACTTTGTAGCCGACCCTCTGGTTCTATTTTCGGCCAACGACTCGCAATGGCCGCTTCGCGGCCATTGCTCGCGCGTGGTGACGTCACATAGTGACAAAGCCACGGCGATTTCGGGGGCCGACACGAAAATGCCTACGGCAATTATAGAGTAGATACTTGTATATATGCTAATATTAATAATACATGTTATAAATTCTATATGTTACCCCCAATTGACATAGATGGTTTACCTAACAAATTATTGCCTAGAATGGAAGTACTTTTATTCCCTTGTTGTTTAAACCAATGATTTACATACAGAGCTGAGTTCTCCTGCCTCTTTCAGTGTACTTGGTTATTGGTCTACTTCATTTTGCTTAACAATTACAGCACTTCCAAATAAAAGCAATTTCTAACAATCATCATAGCCTTTATTTAACTATTGCCTTCCAAGCTGAAGAAACCATGCTTATCGATGGTCATTAACACAATATAAAGGTTCACATCATAGACATAGCTAAAGGTTCAGCTCAGAGGGGGCGAAACATCTGAGTGGACTCCTAAGAAGGTAACCATATGTACTACATTGGCACAGCCTAATCATAGGAATAGGAGAACCTCAGCAGATGAGTGTTATTGTTACTGAAAACCACTATACATAGATTAACCCCGATATCACTACCATACAGTGACCGTATAATGCAGGGGCTTACATAGAAATCATGGGGCTCTGAAGCAGACGTTCTAATTGTCCCCCAATATACAAAAAAATACAGCCCTTACAAAGTAATTCTATTGAATACCGTAGATTCCCCTTTCATTGCATCCATAAGGTATGATGCCAACAAAAGTGCCCCCAAACACCGTATGATCTCCCCATAGTGAATTACTCCTCAGTGTCCTCAACACGCACAGTATGATGACCCTACTATGCCTTACTAAATTGCCTCAGCAAAGTATGGTGATGTCAACACTGCATGATCCCCAACTGTGACCCCCCCACACATCAATGGAAACCTCAATGCCACTGGATGTCTGAAATTGCTACATGATTCAGATTTCCAGTGGCATTGAGGTTTCTATTGATGAAGAATGACCAGACTATCTTTGTACCTCATATACCACATCATACCATCAATTTTGAGAATTCTGAGAGGAGCCTGCTACTAGGTGCAATGGATATTTACGTGCAATTTTTTGGTGAGTTTTTTCTGATTTTATGTCCTATTTCGGTGAATTTCATAACAAATCTGCTTCTAAAATGAGTCCTATAGTGGACATTTTAATTTAGAGAAATAGAAAAAAAGATGTCCAAACACAAGGATGTCAGTGCCATCACACGCACATACAAGAACCACACAGAAGAAACCAGCATAAGAATCATTAATGGCAATGGCAGTCTTGGCACAAGTATATGTCAAGCCCACTGGGACGGGGTACTCACGGGTGGTCCTGGTCCGGACCGTGTCCCGGGCCCTGGCATTACAGGGGATAATGTCAGTCGTGACACCACCCACAGTGTGTGGCCAGTAGTAGGGCCACCGCTGCCTCAGAACCTCCCCGGATGATGTAATGGCAGCTAAGATGGAATAGTTCTCCGTGGGCAGAACTGGGTTCCCCGGGGCAGTGTTGGTAAAGTCTATGATGTTGTGTGCAGCTTTGTGCTGAGTGCAATTCACTTACTGCTCAGATGCTGACAGGTCGTGGCTCTCCAGGCGGGAATCTTCTGCAGCCCTGTTGGGAGGAATCATGTGCAGGGAGAATCATGCAATGGAGTCGGAGTCAGGGTTCACCGTGTTTACTCTCAACTTCTCAGTTCACTTACAGTTCTCAGTTACAGTTCAGTTACAGTTCTCAGTTACACGGGCACACTTTCCCCTCCGGGTTCCTTTACTCCCTGCAGCCAGGCCGTTCCTCTCTGTGACCCCTCACTCTGTCTCTCTGTGTCCTTTCCAGGCTTCTGACTCTTTTTTCCCACTGTTTGGTGTGTGTGTCTCCGGACAGTATGGCGGTGGCTCGGACTCCTGTGAGCCCTCCGGGTTGCCACTGAGCTGCCTGTCCTTGGGGGCAGGGACCCTAACGTGTAGCTGTGGTCCCCCGTTGGTTGTCTGGGAATGGCTGGTAAATCTGCGGTCCCCTCAAGAGCCGACACTCTACTTCAGCCTAGCCCCCAGCAGTCCTCAAGTGTGAGGCTCTACCAGGCTCTCTCTACTTTGTCTTCGGGTATCATAGGAGGGCTACTCCGCCTGCAGTCTGCCGTCTCAGCCGTGTTGCTAGGGACCAGTGTCACTGTCCCTCTCGTCCCTCACACTCCTGGGGTGCTGGCTCTGGTTAAGCTTTCTCTCTGCGGCTCACACTGATTCTTCCAGATTCTGCGTCCCTTTCACCCCACTCGTCCAGGACGTGTGTTTCTGTCTTTTCGTCTCAGGCTACCTCGGCCTACTGATTCCTTTCTCCTCCCCCTTCACTATATCTACCCTCTGTCACCCGACTACGTGTTTGCCCACCCACTGTCTCTAAACCCACCACCCTTCGCCTGCCTATAGTTCCCAGGCTCCGGGTTGGGTGCTGCCCTCTACTGTTACGTGGGTGTGTGGGCTGTGAGGGTGTTGGTGTTCAACTATCGTCCTACCTGCCTGGCTGCATTTCCCTTTGTGGCCTCCTGAATGCAGGGGCGCCACATATACAGACACACAATGATGGCTTGCAGAGTGTCCTGGTCCTGTAGGCAGACACAGTCCTGCATCCTTATAGTAAAGGAGGAAGCACTCATTGCCAACCTATTATCTGTGACACACACCTACAAAACACTGGGCAGCTCCAATGCAGCCGCTGCCTGGCACTAACTAGTCAAGACATGTCCACCATCCAGCACCGTCCATACACTGCATACAACGATCTGCAGTATGAGCATCAACAAGCAGCCACTGACTTTACCCCAACAGACCATGCCTCCTTCTCCTGAAACACTTAGCCAATGACAAGCACCACACATGGCGCTGTGTGGAAGTAATATCAGTGGCTTTCCAAATGGGTTGAGCAAGGGATGTGGAAGTGGGAAGGCGGACATGCGCTACCAACCATCGCTCAGGACATACATGGCTGGATGCCTGTCTGTACCGAGGGGCGGCACTGGACATAGTGTGCAAGTTACGGCCAATCAGTCCTGCAGAAGAGGCATATGTGAAAGGGACAATGCATCCTGCACCAGGAGTGTACATAGAAATCATGGGGTACCATAGCAGAAGTTCTAATTGGGTCCCACCCTCACAAAAAATAATATTTGGCTGGGTCACATAGATACATATATATCTCACAACTTTTCAGCCCTTACAAAGTAATTTTCCTCCTATTGAAGCCCTTAGATTCCTCTTTCATTGCCCCCATAAAGTATGATGCCAACAAAAGTGCCCCCAAACACTGTATGATCCCCCACAGTGAATTTCTCCACAGTGCCCTCCACACGCACAGTATGATGACCCTACTGTACCCCCTCAAGTACACCGCCACAGTATGATCCCCAACTGTGACCTCCACACAAACCTCCATGTAGTATAATGGACCTACATAAAGTATAATGGCCCCTACACCTCTTCACACACGATAAAGGCCCCCTCATAGCTCTGCAAATATTATAATGGGTTCCATATAGTATAATTGGCACCAATAGTCCATAATATATTATAATACACCCCCCATAGTTCCCTACATAGTATATTGCACCCCCAAATTCCATCATATAGTATTATGCACCCCCATAGTCCTCCATATAATGTACCGCCACAGTCCTCCATATAGAATAATGCACCCCCACAGTCCTCCATATATAATAATGCACCCCATAGTCCTCCATATAGACTAATGCACCCACACAGTCTTCCATATAGTATATTGCATCCCCACAGTCCTCCATATAGTATATTGCTCCCCCATAGTCCTGCATATAGAATAATGCACCCACAAAGTTCTTCATGTAGTAAGTATATTGCACTCTAAAGGTCTGCCATATAGTATAGTACACCGCCATAGTTCTCCATATAGTATAATGCCCCCAAAATCTTCCATATAATATTATGCACCCCATAACCCTCCATATAGACTAGTATAATGCACCCCAAACTACTCCATATAGTAAAATACACCCCCAAACTCCTCTATATACCGTATATACTTGTGTATAAGCCGACCCGTGTATAAGCCGACCCCCCTACTTTTGCCCCCAAAACCTGGGAAAACCTATTGACTCGTGTATAAGCCGAGGGTGGACCCCAGCACAGGTATACAGCCCCCAGCAGTGTGGTATACAGCAGCCTCCCCAGTGGTATATACAGACACCAGTGGTAATACAGCAGCCCCAGTGGTAATACAGCAGCCCCAGTGGTAATACAGCAGCCCCAGTGGTAGTATACAGCAGCCCCAGTGGTAGTATACAGCAGCCCCAAGGGGTGATACAGCAGCCCCAAGGGGTTATACCGCAGCCCCAAGGGGTATACAGCAGCCCCAGGGGGTATACAGCAGCCCCAGGGGTTATACAGCAGCCCCAGGGGGTATACAGCAGCCCCAGGGGGTATACAGCAGCCCCAGGGGGTATACAGCAGCCCCCAAATGCTAGCACTCGCCCCCCCCTGTGTGTTAAGGGCCCCCCTTGCTGCTTAACTTACCATCCCTGGTCTTCAGCACTGTACCGCCGGTTTTCTGAGCTCCGTCCTCCATGCTCCGAGTCCCGTCCTCGCTGCATCCGGGATCTCCGGCCGTCGCAAATACGATGACGTCATTGCGCGACGGCCGGGGATCCCGGATGCAGCCGGACGGGACTCGGAGCATGGAGGATGGAGCTCAGAAGACCGGCGGTGCAGTGCAGAAGACCAGGGATGGTAAGTTAAGCAGCGGGGGGCCCTTAACACACATGGGGGGCGAGTGCCAGCATTTGGGGACCGTATTGACTCGTGTATAAGCCGAGGGGGAACTTTTCAGCCCTTTTTGGGCTGAAAAACTCGGCTTATACACGAGTATATACGGTAACCGTAGTTTAATACACCCTCAAAGTCTTCCTATATTATTATGCACCTCACATAGGGTCCAATAGTATCCCACCACTGTACTCACTGTTTAAAAAAAAAAAAGTACATACTTACCTTTCTCCTCGGTCCTCACTGGCTGCTCCGGTCTCGCCTCCTCAGCTTGTGTCCCGCGCTCTGCGTGAAGGGGCCCTTGGTGAGGACTCATCGCTCCCCGCCGTGTTGAGCTGCAGAGAGCAGACAGAGCAGCTGAGGCTCAGGAGAATGTGGGTGCAGCGGCAGCCGAGACTACAGGAGCAGAAGTGGCATCTGCGGGGGGCCAAGCTACCTCCGGGCACCCCTGTGGATGCCGCCCTCTGTATCTCAGCAAGTGGCTGCCAACATTAGCCCATTAGGCATTTGACAGATGGCAAGGGCAGCTAATTACGATGACAGTAACCTCACATCTTCAAATGTTAGCCACAGGCACAATATCCCCATAATAGTATCACATTCCCTTTTACATGGTTGGAAGAATATCTATATAACTTTTTCCACACAACGTGATATCATGATTCACAGATAATCTGAACTGAAGAAAGTGGTGAAATAGTTAATGCTTGATTTGAGACTTACAGACCAATCAAATTTGGCATATCCCAATTAGAAACTTGAAGGGTCCTAGGCTTGGTATCTGTAATTTCTGTCATTGTTCTCATCAGTGCTGCTCTAAAACCTTTCCCGCTGTCATCATATATTATGTTTGAAGAAGTCCATAACAGTAAAGAAATGTTGATACTAGGGAATACTTCAGGTCTAAATTAGATTGGCAGCAGAAGAATTTGGGGTCTCAGTTCTCTGTTGTATAGTATTTTATTAATTATGGTAACCCATGGCACTGCTTACCGCTGTGTTTTCCTAACATTTTCATTTTGGGGCACTAATATTTAATTACTTTACATAGCAACATCAAATTCTACAGTGCTTTTTAATTATCACTGTTTGTGTGGCGCCCCTATGGCAAGACACCACAGGGAGGTACTGCACCCCAAACAGAAGGTGTAGTGCCTCCGTAGTCAGGGATATGGGGTTCTTACAGAGTCTGTTATAAGCACGCATACAATAGGCCACCTTAGGATAGGGCACTGTATATTCAGTAGGACCCAGGGGGGTGGAGCCTAGAGTAGAGCGGGAGACTTGAGTTACAGTTAGAGTCAGCGAGAGAGTGAACAGGAGAACAGACGACAGGAGACTGTGTCCATGACAGGAGGGCACCTCTTTGGAGAGAGGTGACCCAGACACCGGAGGGGACGAACCAGGACCGGTTGGAGCCGGCTGGGAAGTCTGGGGTCGTCACCGGCATACCGGAGCCAAGGCAGTCAGTCGGTCTATCCCTGACTGCAAACCGACAAACTGTGAGACTGACATAAGGGAGCCATAGTGCCACGGACTGAATCCCTACCTCAGTTCCAAATTGGGTCCAGGACACTTTAGAGAAAGGACCTAATTCCGGTGGCAGGAGGATTATCTTGCTGTCGCTCCCATCCATACCAGTAAGGAGCTGACTGTACCTAACAGTAACAGACCAGGGGACTGGCGAAAGGGCTCTTCAGGGTGGTTAAAGAGAGTTAAAGAGGAACCTGGACCCAGAAAGCTATTACAAAAGGGACCACCGACAGACTCTGCAAACACACCTCAAAATCTGTGGCTACGTCCCCGTTAAACTAGACTGTACTGTGTACCTGTTTTCATCTGGTGACAGTAAAGAACTTCTTGAGCTGATCTTTTGTCTGTTCTCATTTTCTCCGCTGCCAGGAGGGCTCCTACAGCATCAAAGAGGTGAGGACAACTACTCCCCTCATCTACCCCCGCTGCCCTGAGGTAAAGCTCCACCTGTAGGGAGCTGTACTACTCCAAGCTGCACTTTAATCACCTAAGCGGCCGGCTGCAGCGCTGGTATACACGTTACCAGGCACCACAGGTGGCGTCATGTTACCGTTTCCCCCATCAATCATCATCATCCCCCACCATCCCCACCATTGATGGTGTGTCCCCCATCAAAGTGACTATCTGTCCCAGTATCTGAGTACCCACTACCCTGTCGACCGACTCATTCTCATCAGTATGTGTTTGGGGTTCATGAGAAAACTGCAGTACCTGGAAGTAACACAAACATGGGGAGAACATACAAACTCCTTGCAGACAGGGCCGATGTCAGTACCTGACGTACCCGGGCAAGTGTCGGGGCCCTCGTCAGCTGGGGGGTCCCACACTGTCAGGGACAGGCAGCCCTGACTGCCAGGGGCCCCTCAGGGAGAGTAACAGCTGCCTGTGCTGCTACCAGTCCACATGGTCAATTTGCATTGCATTCAAATTAGCCATGTGTTGGAAGCTTCGCTTTCTGACCTTAAAGAGGACCTGTCACCAAAGCAGGCATGGTGATCTAATGATAGCACTGGATACAGCATGTCTGCAGCATGCAGGCAAGGGGTCCATAAGCACTTGAGCAGCCCTGTACCCCGAGATAATACACTTAGAAAACGTACATGCTACAGCCACTAAGGAGGTGGCTAGGGGCTGCAGCCAAGTGCAGATTCACACCCCCTGCATGTGTAATCTGCCCAATGCTGCCAATCATCCTCTCCCTGTCTCCAGCATTTAAACACAGGTTTTTTTTCTCTCCCGTGTAGCTCCGCCCCTCAGGGGTACAGGGCTGCTCAAGTGCTTATGGACCCCTTGCCTGCATGCTGCAAACATGCTGCATCCAGTGCTGTCATTAGATCACCATGCCAGCTTTGGTGACATGTCCTCTTTAAGCTCTCCGGCATCAGGATCTGCCTTCTGAGCTCAATGCTGGATCCACCCCCTTCCCTCCTGCGGCGATCTGTCTCCCGAGTCCTCCCCATCACCTGGATCAGTGGAGTCTGAGCAGGAGGAAGCAGCTTTTGAAGTTTCTCTCTCCGACCAAGTCCAGAAACAGGAGAGAGGAAAAGATGGGGAGACTAAAGGGAAGAGGCGGAGCAACAAAGAAGCGGTGAGAGGAAGCTGTGGTGCAGGAGAGGAGCTCGGTAGATGGAGAGCAGAATTGGAGAAACAAGCAGTAAGTAAAGGGAGATGATAGGAGAAAGCCAGGGAAACTGGGTCTGGAAACAAAAGTCATATGAAATAATCTACAGTATATCATAGGCCCTGCTAAATGGCCTCTACAAGGCAGCACCAGAGAATACACAGTGACAGCCCCTGAGCAGTGTCTAGAATATAGCGTTTGCCACATATTATCTCTATATCAGGCTGAACAAGCATTTGGCCCACACTGCCTGATGGACAGGAGCAGAGCAGATGCCCCTGTGCAGTCAGCTGGGTCAGTAGGAGCATTGCAGGGGCAGCTGCTGCTGGCTCCAATGATGGTGAGCAGAGGAGAGCTCTGCTGGGTAAACTGAGTCCTATCACACTTATAGCTGCCTGCTTGTGCTCCTGAACAAATGGGGCCATGTATAAAGATGTCCAGAGTCTGGGGATCAACCTCCATCATAGTGATTCTTTTCTCAGCCTCCTCCCTCCATGTGGAAGAAGCAGAGAAGTCCAAGTTCTGATGCTGTCAGAGATACCCTATGCTGCATGCCACTGACACAATGCATTTACTGACACCGAGAAATCTTACTGACACACTGCATGTACTAACATTGGCATTCTGCAAGTACTGACACACTGGCCAGACTTACTGACATGCTGCATTTACTGACCAATGGTACAAACACTGATTTTTTCTTTTAGTGAAACACTGACAACACTTATGCATTTACTGGCATAAGTGTGGCGCCCCACGTAGTTAAGCGTCACAGTGGGGTATTGCACCTGTAAAAGAGGTGTGTGGGACCCATTCCAACACTCCCACATTAATAGATTGGTGGGAGGTTACCCAGGAGGGAGATATATTCACCTCTAGGGGGAACAAAGGAGGGCAGTTAGAGGAAATAATAGTCAGACAATGGATGTCTGAGAGAGCGGAGTAGTAGTCAGAGGAGGAGAAGGAGTGTGGAATGAGGCGGAAGGTTGACCTGGACAGCTTCATGTTGATCCGGAGGAAAGGAGAGAGAGGGTCCTGAGAGGGCACCCGACGTGCAGAGTCTGGGCCCTAGAGAGAAAGGGGGAACCCCAGCATGGAGCGACTGTACTCCAGGGGATTCTCCAGTCCACCATGGAATGCCGGGCCTGAGGATCCGGCCAAGGTCTATCTTTGCAGTTAGCAACCGGCTGCTGTGGTCCGTTTATCGCCACAGCACCCTGCCAGACGGAGCGGTCTGCCTGCTTCCTCACCAAGAGGGAGGGGAGCCCCAGTACTACCTACATGGAGGCATTGGGTATAAACTCATCCTAGGCGGGGAAGAAAGGACAAGGGTTCGTCAACTAAGGTTTACCATGGGTCCCACCATACCACCTGGCATCCACATGCAGCCACCCGTAGAGCTACCTGTTTGCTTACCATCTTGCTGAAATGTGGACTCTGTATTTTGCTGCTGAACGTTTACAGTAAAGTACCCGGGAGAAAGTGACATTGCTTGTGTGTGGTTATCTTCATCAACCTGTTTGCTTACATTAACGCTGCCCCGGAGGACCAGCTCCACCTGTAGGGAGCTTTGCCATCTCAGCCGCATTACCATCAACCTCCGGAGGACTGTGGAGGTGCTGGTGACCCATTACCAGGTACTACAGGTGGCGTCACATGTCAAACTCTTATCCCCTGTACATACACCCTTATTGAAGTGTCACCCAGGCCACGGGCTCAGGCGCTGCCACCCGTGACATCCCCCGTGAAAATACCCACCGAGCCTGATACCCAAGTACCCCAGGGCCAGGGGCTCGACATATCTTTCTGACATCACGAACAGGATCCCGTGCCCAGTATTACTTGGTGCTGTGCTGTGACTTTTAAAACAAACTTTTCCCGCCTTTGCTTGGCGCCAAAAATGGGTTCCCGCCATCACTGCAGATGGACCCAAGATGGCACCGTAACCATGTACTAAAGACCATGTGCAGGCCCAGGGGTGTGCCTCAGCCCCTAGAAGAAGGAGGGCCAAGACGGAGGCACCAAAAAGTGTGGCCGCCCAGATTGACATCAATCAGGGGGGCGGCCCACAGGAAGTTCTCCGAGAGGGGCTGCCAATAAAGAGACAAACCGGAAGAGAAGGACAGAATGAACTAGGGTCCTTTATACCCGGCAGCATGGCAGCACCCCGTTGGAGAGATATAGTGCGCGAGGTCGAGGAACAGGCCAAGGCCGCACAAGGAGACCCAGCAGCGGCGTCCCTCTTAACACTAGAGGGGGATGCCAACTACTGGAGAGACGCATTTGGACGGCTCCGCCAGGACATGGAGGAAGCCCTAGCATGGGTGTGCCGATGGTGGAGCGTGGAGAGGGCCTGTGAGCTGACGTCGATGAGAGAAGGCCGAGAAGCGCGAGAGGCAGCGGTAGCAGTGCAGGCAGTCGTGGAGTACCGTGCCTCCTTCCCACCCGTACCACCACCCGTCCAGACCTGGGATGCAGAGACCCAGACCGAAGCCCCTGTAACACCACCTATCTCCAGCTGGAGCCAACGCGACCGTCCCCTACAGAACCTGACATCGTTATTGAAGCTGAGGAAGAGGAAGACAAGACTGACTTTGAGGAACCGGAGGACGTAGAAGGAGCCTCAGGAGAAAGCACCCAGAAGCTGCATGGTGGACCACATGGCAGCGGCAAGGTACCCCTACCATCGTGAGCTAGCGGAGACCAGAGCGTCGTCCAGAGTCCAAACCGGCAACTCACCACCACCAGAGTACCAGTCGTCCTTGGACCAGCAAGATCATGTAGCGAGACAACGATGCAGAGAGGAATTGTTCCAAAAAGAGCAAGCTACCCGGCGACTTCGTGGTGAAGCAAGATCACAGACCCCGCTTCCATTGGATTTGCGCCGCCAAGTAACCATTGTTTCTATTTACCTTGATGAAGGATGGGGATTCCTGCGTGAACCCGGACTTCAGGAGGACATATTATTCGCCCAAAGAGACATTGAATCGTACCTGCGGCGTGGACACCCGGATCGAGAACTGTACCGAGGTGAGCAGGTTATATTTGAGCGATATCCAGGCCCCTTAGCCTGGTTCGCTATCAGAATATCCCGCCAACAATAAGACTCCCACAGTAGAGACTTGAACTGTATATAGCCCCTTCTTTTTACAGTCACCTACCCCTTTACTTTTTCCCCTTTTGAATCCCAGAATAATGAGCGTGTTCCTGTGTGTTTTAAACCCTGAAGACCCAGAGACTTTTATTTTGAACTTTGCCCCTTTTCGTTGATGATGCGTGATACAAATATAGCGCACTGTTCGTTCCGGTCCCCGTTGGCCCGAGTAAGATTATGCTTATGCAGAATAGTGAAGCCGGAGAGTAATAACTTTGCCAACAGGTGACCCGAGGGCCGTGGGGTCTAATATAGTAACTACTGCAGTGTGTGTAGCGTTCGTTAAAAGATATGTGCCTCCTAGAAATAGGAAGAAATCTAAGTATGCTTGATTGTAAATAGTTTACCCGTTGATTATATTGTTGAATATAAAAAGACAAAAATGTTTCACAATAAAAGTCCAATTTAAGGCACACAGTACCCGGTTTTACTGGGCACGGGATCCTGTTCGTGACGCCAGAAATGAGTCGGGCCAGCAGGGAAGGATACCGGGACGGTGGCTTCGGTGGGGGATCACGGCTGGTCGGGTCCCCGGTTCCGTGCCCTGGGCACTCAATTGGCTGATTGGGGTGTTGATTGGGGATAGGGAAACGTAACGCCACCTGTGGTACCTGGTAATGTGGTTACCAGCACTGCAGCCGGCCGCTGAGGTGATTGTGAAGCAGCTTTGGTAATAAAGCTCCCCACAGGCAAAGCTTTACTTCAGGGCAGAAGATATGTTATACATGAATTTACACTGTGGCCCCTGGGCCTATACAAATATATAGTGTCCATAAATATACACTGTGCTCCCAGGGCCTGTAAGTAACATAGTAACATAGTAACATAGTTTTTAAGGTTGAAGGAAGACTTTAAGTCCATCTAGTTCAACCCATAGCCTAACATGTTGATCCAGAGGAAGGCAAAAAAAAATCCCATGTGGCAACACAAAGCTCCACATTGGGGGAAAAAAATTCCTTCCTGTCTCCAGATACGGCAATCAGACTAATTCCCTGGATCAACGCCCTATCAAAGAATCTAGTATGTATAACTGGTAATATTATAGTTTTCAAGAAAGGCATCCAGGCCCTTCTTAAATGTTAGTAGTGAGTCACTCATTACAACATCATGTGGCAGAGAGTTCCATAGTCTCACTGCTCTTACAGTAAAGAATCCACGTCTGTGATTATGATTAAACCTTCTTTCCTCCAGACGTAGAGGATGCCCCCTTGTCCCAGTCTCAGGCCTAAGAGTAAAGAGATCATTAGAAAGGTCTCTGTGCTGTCCCCTCATATATTTATACATTATTATAAGATCACCCCTAAGCCTTCGTTTTTCCAAGCTAAATAACCCCAAGTTTAGTAACCTGTCTTGGTATTGCAGACCCCTCAGTCCTCTAATAACCGTGGTCACTCTTCTCTGGACCCGCTCTAGTTCAGCTATGTCTTTCTTATACACCGGAGACCAGAATTGTACACAGTATTCTAAGTGTGGTCGCACTAGTGACTTGTATAGCGGTAAAATTATGTTCTCCTCATCAGCATCTATGCCTCTTTTAATGCATCCCATTATTTTATTTGCCTTTGCAGCAGCTGCCTGACACTGGCCACTAAATGTGAGTTTGTCATCTACCCATACACCCAGGAAAGTAAAGATATATCATATTTATTGGACTATAAGACACACTTTTTTCCCCAAAATTTGGAGGGAAAGTGGGGGTGCAGGGGCTGTGTGGGAGACAGATGTGGTAGACCAGGTCACCAGAGGTAGGAATGGGTCACCAAAGAAAGGAGCACCTGCCAGTGATCACATATACTCTCTGTTTAAGGGAATTTAATATTCACTGCATCCCCCTGCCCATCACCTCTAAGCACTGAAGCCAGTCATAACAGGTGGTAGTGATGATAGGCGGAAGAGTGGTGCATATTAAATTCTCTTAAACAGCAGACACACGTGATAACCTGTCGCTGCTGCTGCCACGAGCGATTGGTTATTCACTGCTTCCCATGCATAAACATTGGTGTGAGAGCAGTGAATAACCCGGTGGTAGATTATACTCATCGTCCGTCGTTCCCCCAGCACTGCAACATCCTCTTATGTCTTCTTGTGCCGACAGCTGACAGTGTGTGGAGAGTGGTGCATAACACTGATGTCATCGCTGCTCACTCAGATGCTGATCACCTGCCAGCATGAGAATACATAAGAGGACGTAGTTGTGCTGCGGGGGAACGATTGAGGAGGAGTATAATCATTTATTTTTTTTAAGTGTGGCCTGAGATGGAGGCCATATATAGCAGGTTGAAGGACATATACCAGGATGGGGGATCATACACCTGGATCAGGCACAGCCACACATATACCAGGATATGGGCCACATATATTATGATGGGACACATATACCAGGATGGGGCACATATACCATGATGGGGCACGTATACCAGGATATGGACCTTATACCAGGATGGTATAACAGAATGAAGGATCATATACCTGGATGCAGCCCATATATACCAGGACAGAGGACATATACAGTATATTAGGATGGGGAACATATACCATGATGGAGGACATATATACCAGGGTGTGGAACATTAGTACAGATTTTGTGGACATTACCCCCATAACAGGGTCAGCAACAGTTCCCTTTTCCCCCATAACAGTGCATCGTGACCTCGTTTTTTGCTTCAATTTATTTGCCTATTTTCTTTCCTCCTTTAAAACCTGGGTGCATCTTATGGTCCAGTGCGTCCTATAGTCTGAAAAATATGGTATGTCACACTAGAATAATACTGTGCCTGCTGAGGCTGTACAAATCTAATATATAAAGCTGAGTGTATGTGTGTGTGTGTGTGTGTGTGTTTATGTATGTGTAAAGCACCACCCACTCCACATAGCCATACACACTCCATATAGCCATGCCCCCTCCACACTTCCATAAAGGGTCATGGCTATCTATATAGTATAATGCAGACTTATAGTCCTCCATATAGCATAATGCAGCCTTATAGCCCTCCATGTAGCTGAATGCAGCCTCATAGCCCTCCATATAGCATACAGCAGCCTAATATCTTTCCATATCTAATATATAAAGCTGAGTGTATATTTGTATGTGTGTGTGTGTATGTATGTGTGTATGCCACAATAGAATAAATCAAATGCCAATCCAAAAGTAGAACTCAGGAGACACAAATACCACACAAATACAGTGACATGTCTCAGAATGTTATAGGCTAACGTTTTATTATGATACTAGCTGTGAGCCCGATGCAAATGCATCGGGATTCTAGAACGTGCATTAATTTGATTATAGTAGTTATAGCTGTTAGCCTGATGCAAATGCATCGGGTATCTAAAATATATTTATTGTTTTTTTAAAGATTTTTAAATAATAATCGCATCATCAATAGCAATAATATAAGCCATAGCATTATTATTAGCAGTAATAGCAGTATTAATAGCATTATTAGCAGTATTATGAGCATTAATAACAGTATTAATAGCATTAATAGCATTATTATTACATTAATAGCATTATAATAGCATTATTTAGCATTATTATTAGCATTAATAACATTATTAATAGCATTATAGCATTATTATTGGCATTAATAGCATTATTAATAGCATTATTAGCATTATTAATTAGCATTAATAACATTATTAATAGCATTAATAGCATTATTATTAGCATTAATAGCATTATTAATAGATTAATAGGATAATATTAGCATTAATAGCATTAATAAGCATATATTAATAGCATTAATAGCATTATTAATAGCATTAATAGCATTATTATTAGCATTAATAGCATTATAATAGCATTATTAGCATTAATAATTAGCATTAATATAATACATTATTAATAGCATTAATAGCATTATTAATTAGCATTAATAGCATTATTATTAGCATTAATAGCATTAATAATAGATTATTAGCATTAATAATAGCATTAATAGCATTAATTAATAGCATTAATAGCATTATTAATAGCATTAATAGCATTATACTTTAAATTAGCATTAATAGCATTAATAGGATAAATATTAGCATTAATAGCATTAATAGCATAATTAATAGCATTAATAGCATTATTAATAGCATTAATAGCATTATTATTAGCATTAATAGCATTATAATAATAGCATTATTAGCATTAATAATAGCATTTAATAACATTAATTAATAGCATTTAATAGCTTAATGCATTATTATTAGCATTAATAGCATTATATAGCATTATTATTAGCATTAATAGCATTAATAATACATTAATAGATATAGATATATTAGCATTAATAGCATTAATAGCATAATTTATAGCATTAATAGCATTATTAATAGCATTAATAGAATTATTATTAGCATTATAGATAATATAGCATTAATAGGCATAAATAATTATCATATATAGCATTAATAGATATAGCAATAAATTAATAGCATTAATAGCATTATTAATAGCATTAATAACATTATTATTAGCATTAATAGCATTAATAATAGCATTATTAGCATTAATAATAGCATTAATAACATTATTAATAGCATTAATAGCATTATTATTAGCATTAATAGCATTAATAGTATTATTATTAGCATTAATAGCATTAATAATACCATGCATAGGATAAATATTAGCATTAATAGCAATAATAGCATAATTAATAGCATTAATAGCATTAATAGCATTAATAGGATAAATATTAGCATTAATAGCATTATTAATAGCATTAATAGCATTAATAGGATAAATATTAGCATTAATAGCATAATTAATAGCATTAATAGCATTATTAATAGCATTAATAGCATTATTATTACATTAATAGCATTAATAATAGCATTATTAGCATTAATAATAGCATTAATAACATTATTATAGCATTAATAGCATTATTATTAGCATTAATAGCATTAATAGCATTATTATTAGCATTAATAGCATTAATAATACCATTAATAGGATAAATATTAGCATTAATAGCATTAATAGCATAAATAATAGCATTAATAGCATTATTAATAGCATTATTATTAGCATAAATAGCATTAATAATAGCATTATTAGCATTAATAATAGCATTAATACCATTATTAATAGCATTAATAGCATTATTATTAGCATTAATAGCATTAATAGTATTATTAATAGCATGAATAGCATTATTAATAGCATTAATAGGATTAATAGCATTATTAATAGCATTATTAATAGCATTAATAGCATAAATAATAGAATTAATAGCATAAAAAATAGCATTAATAGCATTAGTATTAGCATAAAGAGCATTAATGGCAATATTATTAGCATGAATAGCATTTTGAATAGCATAAATAGCATGATTATTAGGCTTAATAGCATTATTAATCGCATTAATATGATTATTATTAGCATTATTAGCATTAATATTAGCATGAATAGCATAATTATTAGCATTAATATCATTATTATTAGCATTAATAGCATAATTATTAGCATTAATAGCATTATTATTAGCAGTAATATCATTATTATTAGCATTTTTTTTTTAATTATTATTTTTTATTTAATTATTTATTATTTTTAATTTATTTTTTTATTATTTTTTAATTATTTTTTAATTATTTTTTTTATTATTAAATTTATTATTTAGGCTGAGACCCAGTTCTCTTTCAGGTCCGCTGAAAGGGCTGATATTATTAGCTTATATTTAATTTTTTTATTATTTTTTTATTGAATTATTTATTATTTTTAATTTATTTTTTTATTATTTTTTAATTATTTTTTAATTATTTTTTTTATTATTAAATTTATTATTTAGGCTGAGACCCAGTTCTCTTTCAGGTCCGCTGAAAGGGCTGATATTATTAGCATATATTTAATTTTTTTATTATTATTTTTATTGAATTATTTATTATTTTTAATTTATTTTTTTATTATTTTTTAATTATTTTTTAATTATTTTTTTTATTATTAAATTTATTATTTAGGCTGAGACCCAGTTCTCTTTCAGGTCCGCTGAAAGGGCTGATATTATTAGCATATATTAAATTTTTTTATTATTATTTTTATTTAATTATTTATTATTTTCTATTTATTTTTTTATTATTTTTTAATTCATTTTTAATTATTTTTTTTATTATTAAATTTATTTGTTCCCATTGAAATACATTAGCGGTGTGTCGGCGATTTTATGGCCGCCGACCTGGTTCTATTTGTCGGCCCTAAAATCGCGGACACACCGCTAATGCATGTCTATGGGCAGTGAGCTCGAATTCTGATTGGTCGGCGACCAATCCAAAATCGGGCTGACTGGCCATAGAGATGCATTAGCGGTGTGTCCGCGATTTTAGGGCCGACAAATAGAACCAGGTGGCCGGCCATAAAATCGCCGACACACCGCTAATGTATTTCAATGGGAAATGAGGGGCTCTTCTGATTGGCTGAGGGCAGTAGACAGCGACCAATCAGAAGAGCCCCTCACATCTCATTAAGATAGAATGGCGGATTTGTCGTCCATTCTATGTTAATGATAACTGAAGAGGACGTCGGAGCTGGAAGTTGGCGGAAAGAAGACAGAAGATCCCCGGGGCCGGACGAAGAGGCGGAGATGGCGGAAAGAAGACACCAGGGCCGGATGAAGAGGACACCTGGCCGGACGGAGGACTTGTGGATCGGACGGACGATCAGATGTCTAAGAAGGCATGTAAGTGATCGACGGGGACGTTAGGTTAGGGGACGGCGGGGGCTTCGGGTGTAGGGCTTTAGGTGTTAGCGACAGCGGCGGGGAAAGCGGCGGGGGAAAGCGGCGGGAGCTTAGGAGGCGGCGGGGCTTAGGGGGTAGGGGCATAGGTGCGGCGGGTCGGGGCTTAGGGTGTAGGGGTGCGGCGGACTTAGGGGGTAGGGGCATAGGTGCGGCGGGTCGGGGCTTAGGGTGTAGGGGTGCGTCGGACTTAGGGGTAGGGGCTTAGGTGCGGCGGGTGGGGGCTTAGGTGCGGCGGGGCTTAGGGGGTAGGGACTTAGGGGCGGCGGAGTTAGGGGGTAGGAGCTTAGGTGCGGGGTGGCTGTGCGGACATTGCGGGGTGGGTGTGCAGACATGGGTGGGCTGTGTGGACGACATGGGGGTGGCTGTGCGGACATTGCGGGGTGGGTGTGCGGACATGGGGGGGCTGTGTGGACGACATGGGGGGGGCTGTTCGGACATGGGGGGGCTGTGCGGACATGGGGGTGGCTGTGTGGACATGGGGGGGGCTGTGTGGACATGGGGGGGCTGTGTGGACATGGGGGGGGGCTGTGCGGACATGGGGGGGGCGAATTGTGGGTAGCGGGGAGCGGAGGCGGCTGTGCCGCCTCCGCTCCATGGTCCCCGGGAGCGAGTTGCGGCTCAGGCAGCGACTCGCAATGGCCTCGCGGCCATTGCTCGCGCTACCTGAGCGGTAAATCGCTAAGGTTGTGGCCGAGCCTGTGGTTCGAATTTGGGCCAGCGACTCGCAATGGCCTCGCGGCCATTGCTCGCGCAGCATTGGGCGCTTCGCGCCCAATGTTAAATTCGTATCCACATGACCACGCCGGAAGTAGCGCGCGGAGGGGCACTTTTCCGATTCGCAATTATATAATAGATCACTGTTTTGTTCCATAATTAAGAACAGTTATCTACTGTGCCCGGGCAAAGCCGGGCTCTACAGCTAGTCTAATATAATATGGAAGTTATTGTAAGGTTCTAGATAGAATGTAATGTGTAGGGCCTAATGTGTGCAGCATGGTGGTTATATACATGGAGCTGTACCGCAGTATATGCCTCTCCATGGTGTCTATATGTTAGTGATCTGCTTTCACTGTATGGCATTCGATAAATGTATAGTATGGGTCCATATCTGTAAGTGCTACTTAACGGATTTGCTTGTGCCCATAACGGTGTGTCACGATTTATGGGCTAAAGGGAATTCTAGTAGTGCAAACATGTACTTAAAATGTGTATTCACACAGTGCACATTGCACTCTGACATTAGACCATAATTGTGCTTTTAATGGAAGAGACAATCCTTTTGTGTGGCATCCAAAGCACAACCATGGCGGAGCAATAGAGTAATTGTAGAATGGACCATCATTCCTCAGCAGTGCCCTGCTATCAGGACTTTCTATTCTACCATGAGGAATAGGTTCAATAGGTTCAAGAGAGAGAGGAATTGGAAATGGTTACATTGTAATGTTTTTTTTATGTAGTAGCAGCAGTTTGGATCCGCTCAAAAGAAGAAAACACAGATAAAAATACTGATCAGATAATAGTGTTTACTGTCTCCATGAAATAATTAAAAAATGTTTGCCCTTTTTTAATCTTCCAAAGTTACCTAAAGTTATTGTTGGTAATATTATTTTTAAAAGGAATGTATGGTGATTTTTATTTTGGATTGATTATTGTTTATATAATCAGTTATTTTTAGTAGAAAATGAAATGTCACCCCAGATGTTTGGTTTTTTTCAACGATTACATTTTTATGCATCCGCTGGGTGCTGCCACTTTTATTTGCTGGTGTGCAAGTTTCTAGCTACGGAATTTACCATAAATCGGCAGCCTGTGAGCATAAAAGGCTGCGGTCAGTGTCCGAGTCCATCTCCTGCATTGTGGCTGTCCCAATCATAGCTGTGGGGCGACACCACTCACATTGAACCCTAAGCGATGGCTGGGTGGAGCTACAGTGTATAGGACAGGCTGTATCGGTGTCAGGAGTTCCCGGGATGTAAATCACGGTTCGGACAGTGTCATGTGCAGAAATGCTGTTTACCTGCAAGAATATGACTAATCTGCAGGTAATTGGTGTTAAAATTAGGTTTGCCTGTCTTACTGGAGCAGCAGTTATAGGGAGAAAATGTACTTACATAAACGCTCAGTCCTGTCTGTCATCCATTTCCATCAGGTTGTCCTCCTATATCGCCCCAGTTTCAGCCATATTTGCAGACCTAGGTGATGGGTGTGCAAATCTGGCGGTATTGGCACATTTTGCCGTACCACCAGTGGAGCCGCAGCTGCCCTAAACTGCCACCACCAAAAACCAGTGCCAGGAACTGCACACACGCAAACAGTACACCATTGCCACCGCTGACACTGAGAATCAGAGGTTGCCATCTTTGCATACCCAAGTGTTCAAAGATGGCAGGTGAATCAGTAATTGCACATGAATGCACTTACCCACGTGCCCGCCATCTTTGAACACTTGGGTATACATAGATTGTGGTGGCATGATCCGGCGTGCATGCACACTTACGCTGCCGCCATTTTTGGACACCTGCGTTCAAAGGTGAGTTCACAGGGGTGAGAAACAAAGCACTGGTGGGAGATAGGGCACAAGGAGGTAGAGACAAAGCACTGGAGGGATAGAGAGTGCATAGGGGAGAGAAAGCACAAGGAGGGAAAGACAAAGCACTGGGGAAGAGAGCCCGCATGCGGGAAGAGACAGCACATGGTTGAGAGAGAGCACAAGGGGAGAGACAAAGCACAGGGAGGCGAGCGCACGAAGGGAGAGAGCACACAGGGAGCAGTGAGAAAGCACAGGAGGGAGAGCATACAGGAGGGAGAGAGTGTGCATAAGGAAGAGGCAAAGCACAGGGGGGCCAGCACATGGGAGAAAATGCACAGGGGAGACAGGGGGGAGTGACAGCGCATAGGGGAGATATCTCAAAGTGGAGAGCTTTGGCGAGAGAGACAACACAAGGGAGAGAGTGCACAAGGGAATGAGACAGTTCAAAGGAGAGAGCACACGAGGGGAGAAGACAGCACACAGGGTGGAGACAGCTCAAATGAGAGCACATGAGGGGAGAAGGCAGCACACAGGGCTAGAAAGCACATGGGGAGAGATAGTGCACATGAGGGAGACAGGTCAAAGAATAGAGCACAGAGGGGGAGAAAGCAGCACAGGGCTGAGAGCGAGAGTAGACAGAGGGGAGAACACACAGGGGGGAGACAGTCACCACCCCTATTGCCACAGAGTCACCGCCCTCCCAATGTGAAAGCATTGGGCCACCATCTAGTACTGTATATAGTGCCCATCAATGTGCAGTGTCCCCTGACTCTGCAAAGAAGTAAAAAGTAAACATGAATATACCCTGTCACTCCTGGGCCTGCAAAAACAGATATATGTTGTCCATAAATATGCATTGTGCCCCTTGGGCCTGTACAAATATCTGCTGCCCATGAATGTGCCCTGTGCCCACTGGGCCTGGAAAGAAAGGAAAAGGTGCCAATGAATATACCCTGTGCACCAATGATTAATATGGTTCAATACTGTGTAGATTCATTATACATTGTGCCCCCTGGACCTGTAGTTTTACAAAAAAAACTTACATACTTATATATACTTATATTTGCTTTATGATATCATCGCTCCTTTGTGTCTTTCTCTTTTCTCCCTGTGCCTGAGTGAATGACACTGACAGCCCAATGATATTTTACAGAAGTCAAGAGTGCGCAATGCAAAAAAATGAATTCAGCCTCCTGCAGCATTGCTGCTTTATTTGTCTGAGCTTTTTAAAGTAATCTGTCACTAGGTTTTTGCTATCACATCTGAGATCAACATAATGTAAGGGCAGAGACCCTGATTCCAGCAATTAATCACTTATTGAGCTATCTGCTATAATTTTGATAAAATTTGCTGTTTTATCTGTAGGTCTAGCAGTTCTCTGAATGCGGAGCTCTGAATAACCATGTCCACTCCACTGATTGGCAGCTTTCTTCCTATGCACAGTGTAAAGCTATACAGAGCTCATGAATATGTTTGACTTCCGAACAACAAGTTTACTAGTCCTGTAATGATAATCTCCTGGTGATAAATCAGTGTTTTTATCAAACCTACTCTAAGCAGCCCAGTAGGTGACCCGTTGCTGGAATCAAGGTCTCTGTCTATATGTTATGCTGCTTTCAGATTAGGCAGAAAAAACTGGTGACAGATTGTCTTCAAAGATGCATATGCAATTAATTATAACAACATTCAAGGCTTCCTACTGGTGACATGCACAGCAAGTTTTTTTTTTCATTTATTTTTTACTAGGACGTGGTGGCATGCCTCTGTGTTTCTACCCACACAAAAAAGTAATTTAAATAGTTTTACCTTTATAAACCAATATCACAGTATATGGATTCGTTGTCTTAAAGGTTCCACCTATGACACTCCCAGCTATCTTAATAATGGGTATTTTACCTGACCTGGCTGACTCTGCTATTTTCACAAATATCATTCTTTCAAAACATGGACATGGCAGATTCTGATCTCCTGATCAGGTGGCCAGGACTTTAAAAACTCTTGATCTTCAATAGTGTAACCTGCACCAATCAGACATAAATGGCATATTTTGTGCAATAATACCCCTAAGACAGCTCCCAAAAACAAGACGTACTAGGGGGGGGTTTGCTATGCTGCTGAATATAAGGCACCCCCTGAAAGTAAGACATACCAGTTTTTTGTAGGACAGCAAGCCCGCCGATCAGAAGACCGAGTCATGGAGCTGTGACTCATCCTCTAGCCTCCCTGTGTTGTCCTCGTGCCCACCACTGTATTTATTCCGGCATCATTCTCAGCTCCCTGCCTCAGGTGCCATAGATATATGGTATGCCGCCGGCCAATCAGAGGCCATCAACTAACATCGGCACATGATGTTACATGCAGGCCTCTAATTGGCTGGCAGCTGCTGGCCTCTGTCTGGCTGCTTACCACACATCTACGACATCTGAGGCAGGGAGCTGAGAGCGGCAGCGAATTACATGAAGCGGCAGACCAATGAGAAAAGGTGTATACGGTATGTGTGTGTTTCTTTTTTGTGAAGGTACCGTAATGGGGATATTGTGGGCTGCAGGGGGATGATGGGGACTGCAAGGGGATTATGGGGATATTGGGGGCTACAAGGGGATGATGGGAGTATTGTATTGGGGCTGCAAGGAGAGCATGGGGGCTGCAAGGGGATGATGGAGATACTGTATTCATGGCTGCAAGAGGATTATGAGGATACTGTTTTGGGGGCTGCATGGGGATATGTGGGCTGCAAGGGGATCATGGGGATAACGTGTTGGGGGCTGCAGAGGGATGGAAAAAAAAGACATCCTCTGAAAATAAGACATAGCGCATCTTTGGGAGCAAATATTAATAGAAGATACTCTCTGATTTTTGGAGAAATAGGGTAGTTATAGCCCCTTAAAGAGAACCTGACAGATGATACATACCTCTCAATCACGGACCGCATGTAACAGGCACAGGCTGTATGACCTTAGCCAGACATGTTTAATTCTAAAACTCCAAGGCATTTCAGAGAAAGACTTTAAAGGCTGCACAGGATTTTAGTAGGACATAGGAGCTCCCAGCAGCTTCTCCCCTCCCACTGCCCTGGATTGACAGATCCCTCCCTACATGATCATAATCAGGTTAAAATCAGACAATGCCTCTCACCTATTCTTTAAAAAGTCTTAAGACTTGCATGTATTGTTCCTATTTCTTATCCAATTAAGTTAGATGTTTATTTAGTCGGCAAAAATGAAAATCTGCACATCTGCTGGTTCCATTTTGGGGTTTTTTTAGCTTTCCTTCCAACAAGCATGGGAAAGTTTATTTTCTATTTTTTTTTTAACTCTGACATCTGCAATAAACATGCTCATTGCCTCAGACAGAAAATGAGCAGCCAGGAACAGAAGTGAGTAACCCCAGACCTTATTAGTGTAATTGATGACAGAGGCCACTTCCGCCAAGGAGTCTGGAAAGCAACAACAATTGAAATATTTAATGACACATTACAGCAAAGCACAAAGCACTAGGGAGACGAATAAAGCGGGATTTGCTGAGAATTTGGCAGCTCTTATCTAGAACATGAGATACGGAAGCTGAAAGGCAGGAACACTGTTTTAACACTGGATATTATGAAATGTTAAGTTTACATTCTTCTAGGAAAACGAATCATCTTCATCTTTACGCCGCCAGAACTGTACGAGTGACCTGATCAGGTGACCGACAACTTTATAAGAAATAGTCAACATGTTTTTCACTGTATGTGTCTGGGGTTTTTTAATAATAGCATGATAATATCTTTTAAAAAAACACTTCTTGATATTGCAATTTTCATATTGATCAATGGGCCTTACAATAGGCAAAGTCAATGGTCAATTAAATGTTATTACCCGTATGATTACAGTGAAAGGCAAGACCTCTGATATAAAAGCAGAGGTAAATAATACAAGCTATCACCACTGCCAACAGTCGATTAGACCCACTCACCTCTATGACCTCTGCATATGTCATAGAGCATGCCCATTGGACTCACCAATACAATGGAAGTATTCAGTTTCTTTTCATGCAATTTATATCCTGGTGCCCACTGTAAGTTAAAGAAATCTCTAGACTAGTTAAAAATGAGTGACAAAAAGTGTACTGTTAGTTACATTGCATATTTTTTTAATACTGAAAAGAAGAAAATCATAAAGTTTCAGGAATATATTATCCCCTTTATGTCAATCCAGTGATAAAAAATCTGGAAATTTAGGTTATTACCGTACTTGTTTTGCTATATGTGTAATTTTCTGTGATGGGGAGTTATGGGAGAAAAGGAGGAAAGGAACCTGGGCCCCTGAACTGCCCCTCAGGCTTGATGGTTGAGAGGCCTGAGTCTCTGACCTGTTCCTTTCTCCTGTCCAGCCCTGAGCTAAACCCACAACCCCCACCCCAGGAGGTGAACCGTTATGGAACCCAAAGATAAAGACAGACAGGGAGAGATAAAGTAAACAACACTACACAGCAAACAATAAGGAAGATACAATATGTGGGTATGGAGAACACAACTTCAACTAGGGAATGGAAAACAACAAGGTATACAGACACCAAGCAAAGATTAGAGTTTCTACAGAAACTCCAACACAAGACTGGTATACAAGAGGCACGCAAATTCTATAGTAAGCATCCAGGAATGTTCTGAACCATACTTAAAGGGTGAGGCCATTCCAGCAGCTTCAACCTTCAATTAACACCAATCAAAAAGTTAACACCTGCAAAGCTGAACATCAGTGAATAAACCACCGCTGACGCCTTAACCCATCCAGAGCAACAAAAAGGCTTAAGGTTGCACATCAGACTCCCCACTGTGAACAGAGTCTGAAGCTGGCATGACAATGCCCCATCCTCTACGAGGGACCTCAGGGCCCTCAGGACGCAGTAGACTTGGTTTATCAGGGTGACGACAATGAAAACAGCAACAGCATGGATATCTGTCGCAGGCACCCAAGTCCTCTCCTCAGGGTCATAACCTAGCCAATGCACCAGATACTGTAGCGCACGACAAATTATATGAGAGTCCACAATCCTGGATACCTCAAACTCTAATGAGCCGTCCACTAAGACTGGTGGTTGAGGTACGGAATTAGAGTCCCCTGAACCCACAAATGTCTTCAAAAGAGACTATGAATCCTGTATATGGCAGGTAATTCCAACAAGAAGGCCAGCAGGTTGATGACGGACGAAATTCTGAAAGGACTGATAAAGCAGGGACCCAACTTAAGTGATGGTAACTTGAGTTTGATGTTCCTAGTGGATAACCTCACCAAATAACCCACATTCAGGTCCAGACCAGGCACACAACTACAGTCAGCCACATGCTTGTACCTAGCACCCATAATAAGTAAACACTGCTTAACTTTCCTCCATTAATTCAAAAACTTGACCAAAGTAGTATCATAAGGCCCTCCAGCCAGAACATACTTCAGATAAAAAACCAGGAGTTTAGGCCAAATACTTTGCAATCAAAAACAAACTTTATTAACACAACATAGGTCAGCTTAAAAAGTAGAGATGTTAAACAAAGCATACACGCAAGCAGGAGACCCTCCAGTATGAATCACATAGGTGCAAAATTCAATCAAATCTATCTCATGGCACAAATAGCCCACCTATACATAACATTGCACAATACCTCTAAGTATATACCAAGTGGTTACAATCATAAAGACAATCAAAGCAATGTACTGGGTCAGAATAACATCCACCTGCTTGAGGCTGCCTCCCCTGATGCGTGTTTCGCGTTAGCTTTCTCACAAGGGGGTAGTTCCTCTGAATAACTGCGGTCTTTTTATACCCCTCCATGTGTTATAGCATGTGACATCACATCCTGTAATTACCGGATGCCATATTCCCCTCTGGTTCCTGTGTTATCGCATCACCTGGCAACAGAACCACATGACTAGATGCGGCCAGTCACAAGCCGTCACGTCATCCAGCTCCCAGCCGTTAAGCACAGGGCAGGAGACGCGCGGCCCGCCCCTAGCACACGTCACAGTCAGTGACGTTGTCAGGATACCACGCTCCCTTGTGGTTCCTGTATCACCGCATCCTAAGCAACAACCCAGATGACAAGACGCGGCCAGTCACAGGCCGCCACGTCATCCCGCTGCCCGGCCAATTAGCACAGGGCAGGAGACTTGCGGCCCACCCCCAGACCACGTCACAGCCAGTCATGCTGCCCGGCGGGCAGTACTAATCTTTGTCAACGCTATTGTTAGGTTCAGGAGACCAAGGACTTCATGTGTAGCCCTCCCACCAGAATTCTCTGATGAGCAGAACCGCACTTTCAGCCAAAGCATCCATAGACTCTTAATATCCCAGGGAATCATAGCATATAAGCTTACGGGATCAAATCGCTGTATCATACATGAAAATAAAACAAAACATACAGTATATCTACGGATCAATAAATGGCAATCACAATAGATGGATTATTAATTCAATATGGACACAACATTCCAACCAATTAATATATTTTTATAAATACCCATTCATACAACCACTCACACAGGCCGGCCTTTCATACTCACAACAACATAAGGTGCATACATAGGTACATGTACTGTACCAATAGTAAACAAAATATGCATTATTCAAATGCATATTACAATTGTGCAAAAAAGCATTGTGCATAAAGTGCATATAAGAATCCATAAAATATATTATTATAATTATATATATAATATAAGTGAATGTATAAATGTGCTAAAAGACATAATATACAGTCCAAATGGCAAGTATACATAAACATATATATGTAATATATAAGAGTCCAGGTGCCCAAGAGTTTTATTCTCCTATATTGATCCATCCGCCATAGCCAATTCATAACTTGAACCGTTACAATGAATAAAAAGACCTAAATAAAAAACAATTTTATTATAAAATATAAACATTAAAATTCCTACAAAAATGGTGCAAAGCTCAGAAGTTCATTGAGGCCTCTTGGACGTACACATCCGATTTTCATAATACATTTCGCCTCAAGCTGCGCTAAAGTCTTCCTCCAATTACCTCTACGTGCATTGATGTGTACCCGATCTATTCCAAACGCTCTCAATAGACTAGCATTACAGCCATGTGCCAATTTTAAGTGCTTAGGTATAGGTTTAAGTTGTGTAAGATCCTCGACTCCTTCTGCATTTAAAATGTCCCTCACATGTTCTCTAATCCTGATTTTTACCTGACGAGATGTGAGACCCACATACACCAAGTTGCAAGGGCATGTGGCGTAATAAATTACGCCAACAGAGTTACAGGTAATGTTCTGTGTGATCTGGAACCTCTCCGATCCATCACTTGAATCAAAATCAGTTGCTCTTAATAAATTCGGGCAAGTTATACATTTGCCTCAGGGATAAAATTCCCACTTAGGTCCCTGTGATCCAAACAATCTGTGTTCCTGTGGACCCTCATACAGACTACGCACCAAAGTATCCCGTAAATTCGGTGCTCTCCTATATGTTCCTGATGGACCCGGAGATATCACTGCCGCGATGGTAGAATCTGTCCTCAGCATTGGCCAATATTTGCGCAAAATACCCTCCATTCTCCGCCATTGGCTATTAAAGCCAGAAATAGTACCTGTCCATCCGTTTCTTTTTCTGGGTACTAGGGTAGAGTAGATCTCTCTTTGTCTTGACGGCACGCAGATATCCCTTTTCCACACAGCTCTTAGAATATCCACATTCAGAAAAACGTTTTTTCAGATCTTGTGCCTGTTGGTAAAACAAATCATCTGAGGAACAAATCCTGCGAGCCCTCAAGAACTGTCCCACAGGTATTCCACCCACCAAGTGGGCTGGGTGCGCAGAATTGGCATATAAAACTGAACTTACCGATGTACTTTTTCTGAACAGATCCGTCGTCATTAATCCATCGTCTCCTCTTTGTACCTTGACATCCAGGAAATCAATTTCCGTTTTACTATATTTCATGGTCAAATGGATGTTGCGTTCGTTCATTGTTATTCAATGCTCCAATTAAATCCCTCAATTCCAATTCTGACACCTGCCAAATAGCAAAAACGTCATCAATAAAACGTGTCCACAAGATGACTTTACTACACAAACCTGAGGCATTGGTAAGAAAAATCTCCTGTTCCCAAGCCACCAAAAACAAATTTGCATAAGAGGGCGCGAAGGCCGCCCCCGTTGCGGTTCCCTGCTTTTGGAGAAAAAACTTATCCCGAAACACAAAATAATTATGTGTTAATGTAAATTCAAGAAGGGACATCAAGAATTCCACCAGAGCTGATTCATAGTCAGACATCACCAGATACATCCTCACTGCCTCAATAGCATCAATATGTTGTATTGAGGTATATAAGGACTCAACGTCCAATGTGACAAGCCACATATCCTCTTCCAAATGTATGCCCTCAATTTTGCCAAGAAAATCATTGGTATCACAGAGATATGCTGGCAAGGTCTCCACTAGGTGTCTTAGATGATATTCCAAATAATTACAAGCCTGTTCACATAGGCTACCATTACCCGAAACAATCGGGCGTCCCGGTGGACATTTAGAGTCCTTATGTACCTTAGGTAACAAATATAGGCATGCCACTCTCGGATAAGCCGGAACCAAACCATCGTCTGCATCCCTCGGGATCACGCCATTCTGAAAGGCATTCTCCACCAGTAACTGTAATTCACTGGAAAAAGACATCGTAGGGTTAAAAGTCAACCGAGTATAACATCCCCTATCATTCAATTGTTTGAGTGCCTCCCGCTCATACATGGATGTTGGCCAAAGGACCACATTACCCCCTATATCAGAGGGTTTGATGACCACCTCTTTCACATTCCTCAATTCCCTTATTGCTTTCCTCTGCAATCCTAACAAATTATCATCATAAATACCTTTCGGGATTTTTTGAAATTCTTCCGTTACCAATTTTACAAATAAATCTATATTGGGGTATAGATTTAAAGCAGGGAAGCTTTTATTCTTGGGGAATATAAACTTACCCCTTGTGTCTGTACTTTCATTAATTTCTCCCAACTCTTCCAACTTTTTAATTGCCTCGGTCTCCTGAGATGTCCAACTGGTCCTACTATCTCCAGATTTTTCATGGAGTTTTTTTAAGGACCAACTTCCGGGCAAATAAATGAAGATCTTTTACTGCTGCAAAAGAATCAAATTTGCACATGGGAGAAAAAGTCAAACCCATACTTAATACCTCAGTCTAATCCTCAGTAAGACTAATATTGGACAGATTCATTACCTGTAAACCGGATGTGGAAGCTTTAACCACCCCGGTACGTCGCCTCTTGCCACTATCTCTGGAAAAGAATCTCTTTTGTTTCCCTCTACGAGAGGGGTACCTCTGTCCACCACTGGACATTTCACCTTCTTCATCCGTAGAGGCCATGGATGACATGGATATTTCATGGCTAGTTTCACCACTCTGTTTCCCCTGTCTCCACCTATTGACAGCACGGGATTGATAGTCCTGAGTGTCACGTTGGAATTTCTTGGCTTTCCCATCTTGTACCTCCTTCTCCCAAGTGGCAAAAAGCTTGTCAATTTCTACTTTAAAGGCCTCAAATTCCTCCACTGATACACTCTCCTTCAACTCATTCTGATTAGACTCAATATCCATTTCCAAATTCTCCAAACTCTTTTTATTGAGTCCAATTAGGAGCTCAATGAAGGTTCTGGAGCAGATGTTGCAGGCCTCTTCCCATCTGCCACGAAACACTGCATCCTCAACAGGAAATGATGGTAACACTTTAACACTAAGGCCACGTGGCACCAAACATTTGGCCAAATAACTCTCTAGAGACGCCTTGTTCCACCATAGCCTAAGGCGTCTCTTGCACAGCATTTTAATAATGTTCTTAAGTTCCAGCTGTCCACCACCAGTAGGGGGAACCACATTAACATCTCCACTGAAAACTGAATTTACACGGGACATGTTTGGTCCCTGGACCTGATATCCATTATTCTGGTCAAAAAATGGGCAATCTGTCAAAAACTTTCCTCCATGTAGACGATAATGCCGCACCCACCCAATCCTCTTCAGAGACCCCGGAAGAATACCCTTGATGAAGAGTACTGAACTGAGGATGTTGACCATAAACACAGAAAAAGGGGGACTCCCCAGAGGACTTATGACGATGATTATTAATGGCGAACTCCGCGAGAGGAAGGAAAGCTGACCACTCCTCCTGGTTGTCAGAGACAAAGCAGTGCAAATACTGTTGTAGATTTTGATTAATGCCCTCTGTTTGTCCATTAGACTGAGGATAGATAGCCAACGAGTGAGATAACTTAATCCTTTAGCGAGAGCAGAAAGCTTTCCAAAAAGTAGCAATAAACTGGGTACCCCTATCAGATACAATGTCAGACAGAACCCCATTGAGTCTGACTACTTTGCGTATGAATATCTGAACCAGGGACTTGGGATTGGTTACGGATGATAAAGCAACAAAATGTGTCATTTTGGAGAACCGGTCAAGCACAACTAAAATAACATTGTTACCAGCAGAGGAAGGTAAATCTGTAACAAAAGTCCATGGAAATATCTTTCCATGGTTTGCTACACACACTAAGCAGAAACAAAGTACTAAAAGGACGAGAGTGCAGAGACTTAGAACGCGCACAAATGTAACAGACTGATACATACGAGCAGGGTCGGACTGGGGTGCCTAGGGCCCACCAGTGGAATTGACTATAGTGGCCATAAACCAATTTATTAATTATTTCTCGGCCTCTGTTTACTAAAATATGTGAGAAGTGTATTATGCCCTACACTTTAAGTGTGTCTTGTTCATCTACTTATTTATTGTACTTGATTATGGAATCTGTTATTTTCAATCAGCAATTTCTCACACATTTCTTCTCCTAGGTCACCACCCAGCCCTCAGATTAAACAATATTCAAAGCGTAGCAAGATTTTATACAGCGTCTTCAAATGGAAAAGTGTACTATAATTAATACACCTATGCTGCCATCTGTCCATGACCTATATAGTGTTTATCACAACTGACTTGGGAAATCCCCTGTAAGAGTTATTATGTGGTGGTGTAAAGCACAATCGCTCCAATACACTTCTCCATTTGGAGACTCGGATGAACATTTGCTTCACTTTAGTCTGACAGATCTATTTTTTTCTGTCTTTGTTATCATACTGTTATCGATGATAGCAAAACAATGTTCTGTATGTTGGCAATATTTGGGATCTGTAGGATATTCCTCTTTCCTCCAGCTCCCAGCTTTCCCATCTCCTGCTTGGATATCCCTCTTTCCCCCACCACCCAACACTCTCCATCCCCCTGCACACGCCATCCTCCTGCACACTTCATCCCCCTACAGTCTCCATTCTTCCTGCATCCTCTATCAACCCCTGCACCCTCCATCCACCGGCTCTCTCCATCCCCCTGCAGTCTCAATCCTCCTGCAATCTCTAAACTCCATCCCTCTACACTCTCCATCCTCCATCCTTCTGCACTCTCCATCCTCCTGCGCTCTCCATCCCCTTGCAGTCTCTATCCTCCATCCCCTTGCAGTCTCCATCCTCCACCCCCTTGCAGTCTCCATCCTCCATCCCCCTGCAGTCTCCATCCTCCATCCCCCTGCAGTCTCCATCCTCCATCCCCCTGCAGTCTCCATCTTCCCTACATCCTCCATCCCCCTGCACTCTCCATCGTCCTGCACTCTCCATCCTTTTGCACTCTCCATCCTCTTCCACTCTCCTTCCTCCATCCTCTTGCACTCTCCATCCTCCTGAACTCTCCATCCTCCTGAAGTTTGCATCCTCTGGCACTCTCCATTCTCCATCCTCCTGCACTCTCCATCCTCTTCCACCCTCCATCCTCTTCCACTCTCCTTCCTCTTGCACTTTCCATCCTCCTGCACTCCCCATCCTCCTGCACTCCCCATCCTCCTGAACTCTCCATCTTCCTGAACTCTCCATCCTCCTGAACTCTCCATCCTCTATCCCCTGCAGTTTCCATCCTCCTGAACTGCCCTGCAGTTTACATCCTCCAACCCCCCTGCATCCTTCATCCCCGTGCACAGCTTGCCGTCCTCTGCACCTCTGTCTCTCACACCGCTTGTACCCTTGTTTATTTGGTCCAGTCTTCGCTCCAGCTTCTTGAATGACATTTTGCTCCTTCACGCTGGACAAAACTCCATGGCTCCGCCACCCGAGTCACATACCTATGACATCATCACAGGTCCTGCTGCTCCATGGTATTGTCTCTTCTGCTGGGCAGGCTAATACAGCCCTGAGTGACATTGCCAGCAATCAGATTCTGTGCCCATCACCCCAGGATGCAGGGTCCCTAATGCAGCCGCCATCCACCGCATTATAACACCACACTGAGGTGAATCACCTGCAGGCTGCTGCGGCATCTGAGCTGCTGCCCGCTGGTGATTCAACAATACAGTGAGGAGAGGGCCATTCTCATCCTGCATTTGTTTGAGGCAAGTGGGAGTGCAAGGGGTGGGGCCTACCGGGGCTTTGACCGGTACCCCGGCAGGCCAGACCGACACTGCATAGGAGGCTACATCCCTCCAGATTTTGGGCCACCAAATTCAACGCAACAGAAGTTTCTCAGTGCCCTTAAACCCTGGGTGACCAGCCAGGACCGAATCATGATGCTCCCCCAACATCTTAAGACGAAGGTGCAAAGAAACAAAAGACCTGTTAACCTGAAGATCCGGCGATACCTCCTCCTGAGCTTCAGCTCTCTCAGCTTCCACCTCAGTACTGAGCATTGAAACTACAACACCTTTCTGGAGGATGGGAACCGCCTCCTTCCATGGTTCTCCACCAGGAAAACTACTGGACAATGCATCAGCCTTAGTGTTTTTAGAACCCGGCCAGTAAATAATGAAGAAATTGAACCTGTTAAAGAATAATGACCAGAGACTCTGTCTAGGAGAAAGACGCTTGGCTGACTCCAGATACAAGAGATTCTTATGATCAGTAATCACCGTAAAAGGATGAGTGATTCCCTCCAAGATCTGTCGCCATTCCTGAGTAGCCAACTTCATGGCAAGTAATTCCCTGTTACTATGTCATAATTGCGTTCTGCTGGTGACAATTTATTCGAGAAAAAGACACAAGGATGCAATTTACCAAGATACGGGCCTTGAGAAAACACTGCGCCTACCCCTATCTCAGAAGCATCCACCTCCACAGTGAAGGGAAGGGACACATCCGGTTGAATCAGAACGGGTGCCAAAGCGAAACCTCTTTTCAAACATTCAAATGCGCGCACAGCTTTCTCAGACCAGTTGGAAAAGTCAGTACCCTTTTTAGTCATGTCAGTTAAAGGTTTAGCAACCATGGAAACATTTTTAATAAACTTCTTGTAATAATTTGAAAAACCCAAGAACCGATGTAGGACAGTCCCAATTTAACACAGCCTACAATTTAGCGGGATCCATCATAAACCCTAAGGCAGACATGATGTGGCCTAGAAACGGTAATTCTTGTATGGCGAAAACACACTTTTCAAGCTTGGCTTATAGCTTGTTCTCCCTGAACAACTGCAACACCTGTTTAACATGCTCCATGTGTGAATCATGGTCAAGAGAATACATGAGTATGTAATCCAAATTAATAATCACAAATTTACCTAAGAGGTGAGCGAATACATCATTTATAAAACGCTGAAATACCGCCAGCATGTTGGTTAAACCAAAGAGCATTACTACATTTTCAAAGTGACCGTGATGAGTATTAAAAGCCGTCTTCAACTCATCCCCCTGACGGCATCTTATGGGGTTGTACGACCCCCTGAGATCAAGGTTAGAAAACCATTTGGCACCCGACACCTGATTAAACAGATCCGGAATCAGTGGCGTAGAATACGGATCATGGACTGTAATCTGGTTGAGCTCCCTAAACTTCAGACACAGACATAAAACGCCATCTTTCTTCTTGACAAAGAAGAAACCGACAGCCCTGGAGACAATGATGGTCTGATATGACCCTTGACCAAATTCTCAGCAATATACTCGTTGAAAGCTTGTGTGAGCACCAGTATACAGACACCTGTGTTGCCTCTCAGAGGAGCTATCAGCCTGCTGCTAGGTGCAATGGATATTTACCGGGCAATATTTTGGTGAATTTTTTCTGATTTTATGTCCTATTCGGTGAATGCCTAACCACCTAACCAATAACCATTTTTGCCATATAACGTTACACTATTTTCAATGATAGATGGGCTGTGTGTTTTAGGTTATGCAACTGACATATAAATTGTGAGAAACAAATGGATAACACATGCTTTACGCACTTCCATCAAAAGTGATATCCTCTGAATTCTTTCTAAATATGTCTGTTGAATAAAAACTTACCAATTGCCAATACCTCTGCCCCTCTTCTGGATCATGTTACTTCAAATAAGACTAGCTAGATCACACACAAATTTATATGTGGACTAGATGTCATCCTATGGATTCTTATTCTGAGGTTTCATCACAAGCTTACATTTCTGAAAATAAAGCATCTGAATTTACTAGATCAACCACACCAATATTTTGCAGGTGCGAGATCAGAATCAGTAGAAACAAATAATAATGTAAAGTAGTAAAAAAAACTCCAAACATGTTAATTCCTACAATTACAAGAGTCAAAAATCCACAAGAAAAAATGCCTTGTATTTAAATATACCCGTAATAAAAACAGATTGGATAACAAAAGGTCTTGCTGGGAGTAACATGCACAAAAATGCATGCAATTGACACCATATATAGGGGGGTCAGAGTTTTGCATTATATGACAAAAAATGCTTATTGCACATAGTTAGAGTTGCCACATAAGTTCAATTATCAAGTGGAAAGTTAAAGGACAGTGCACACATAGAAGCAGAGTTGCCAGCATAATTCACCCATAGTCACCTCAGTGTTAGTCATGCACATCAACAACCCCAATGCATGAGTCACTTGGGCTTCCTCAGAGGGTCTTAATAATTGTCAGGTCACTCTATAAATAGCACAGTCCATAGGTGTCTACTAATACCTCACAATCAGTGGCACATGTTGAGTCTATTAAGCTTTCCAGGTACATGGAAGTCCTCAATAAGGTTGATGGGATCTCTGTGGATACTGATATGCTCTACACTTGTTTTGGCCACAATGACAACCATCAAGCGGTCTGATTCTTTCTGACAGACAATAACAGATGTGTGAACTGATTTTTGAGCTGATCAGCAATGTCCTTACCCACAATTCTTGTTGTAAGGATTATTTTTATTTACAGAATCAAGGAACTGCGATGGGTGTGGCATGTGTGCCCTCATATGCAAACCTCTTCCTAAGATACTGGGAGTGATGTCTTTTAGGCTGCAAAGGCCCACGAACTGCTGACCACATCCAGTGCTGCTTAAGATATATTGATGACATTTTTATTTTTTGGAGGGGCCCAGGTGAGCATGCTTGATCAATTTATGATTTCTCTTAACACTAAACCACTTATTATAAAACTCTCTCCTAGGTACGATTCCCCAAAAATTTATTTTTTGGATATCCAATTGGAGGTACAGTAGATATGGCAGGTGTAATTCAGAAATTTAGACTGACACCTTTAGAAAGACTACAGCAGTCAATGATCACTTACACATGTCATCGTCTCATCAAGCAGCCATCATCAGGGCTGTCCCAGTTGGTTAGTTCCTGAGCATGAAACAGATCTGTTCCATCAATGAGAGAGTTAAAGACAGGTAGAGGACCGGAAAATTAGGTTCTGACAAAGAGGATATAATAATATATGTGTTAAGAATGGATACAGATTAGCTAAATTTGCTCTTCAAGGTCATCTTTTACAACCATCTAAGGCCCCTTTCACATCAGCGGTTTTTGCCGATCGCGGCAGATGCGGTGAAAAAAACGCATCTGCCGCGATTACCGCATAAGCGCTGCACTTGCGGCACAGTTGCGGCAAGCCCCATTCAATGTCTATGGGGCTTGCGGTAAGTGTGCGGCAGGTGTGGCAAGTGCAGTTTCGGCACTTGCGGCAGGTGGGGCCGCGTTTTTTTTGCAGCTGCATCTGCCGCAAATGCCGATACCGCACTTGCCGCACCTGCCGCAAGCCCGCATAGACATTGTATGGGGCTTGCCACAACTGTGCCGCAAGTGCAGCGGTTATGCGGTAATCGCAGCAGATGCATTTTTTCACCACATCTGCCACGATCGGCAAAAAACCACTGATGTGAAAGCACCTTAAGAGATATAATGCTGATTCAAACATCTGATGTATCTCTTCTTTTAACCATGAGTGGACTACAATCAAAATTGTTCTCAAGAAACAATCATAAATATTAAAAAGGGAACCATCACTTAAATCATACCTCCCTGTCATGCCACTAATGACATCTAGACAATGCAAGAATCTTGATGACATCTTGATTCAGACCCATTACATCGTCAAACATAGTAATCCCTTTGGCTGTAAGGGCCCTACCCTTGACTGTTACCGCTGTGGCCTCTGTGTAGCTTGCTCCAATGTCCTTCACCGTACTTCGTTCAAGACAGTGCATGGTAAACGCTCTTTTAACATTAACCATTACATTTCCTTTATTAGCACCCATGTGGTATATTATGTGGGCACCCAAAAATTTACATTGGTCTGTCCTCCAGGGAACTGAGGATCAGAGTATGCAAACATGTGAGGGACATTGGTGCAGCCAGAACAGTAAGTGACCTAGCCTACTTGAAAACACCACCTCATCACTTCAAAGTGACCCTTAGATGTGACCGCAGATCTCTAAAAATAAGTTGTATTGACTTGGTTAAGGGTGTTATTGGGGTGATTGGGGTGGTAAACTGCTATCCCAGGGGGGACACAAAACAAATTGTCTCCTTTGGCACTTTGACCCTTAATGGCTTGAATGAGACATTTAGTTTCACATCTTTCTTGTAGCCATTTGAAATCCACACCAACACATAGCACCTTGTTGTTTTTTTTTTTATTTCTTTGTTTTTTTCTATTTTGCTTCTTTTGTCTCTTTCCTATTTTATATCTATTATTTTGGTTTTCATCTTGGCAGTGCCTTCAATCCTTTTTTGTGTTAGTTAGTTAGTTAGTTAGTTAGTTAGTATTTCATATCTTTGGACCCATATATAAGATCTGCCATCCTCTGCAGTCATAGTACTCTTATATAAAAGATTTTCTAATGTTTATTATGTTGATTGTTTTTACCTTTATTTTATAAACCTGTGGACTCTGATGTGTGTTCAACGTTCTGTGAGATTCTCCCTCTCCTAAATGATGTCATCCAAAAGTACAACTCGTCCAGCAAAAAACAAGCCTTAATATGCTTAATATGTCTATATTGAGGGAAAAATAAAAAAATTATGGCTCTCGGAAGAAGGTGAGGTAAAAATGAAAAACGAAAAATTGCCCAGGGGTGAAGGGGTTAATTTACAGGGCTTTAGTCTGTTCAGGAATAACCATACATATATGGTAAGTCTCCAAATATAATGGAAGTGGCAGAAAATACCCTCATAAAGTAGATAGAACATTGCGCAAATCAGGGAGAAGTTATAGGTATGAGGGACTTCAATTGCCCTGAAATAAATTGGGTAGCAGAAACATGCAGGTCCAGCAAAGGAAACAGGTTTTTGACAACAATAAAAAACAACTGCCTTTCACAACAGTTTCAGGACACAACAAGAATGGGGGCACTACTAGACCTAATATTGACAAACAGGCTGGACCGCATATCAAATCAATGGGCTGAAGGTCACTTGGGTAATAGTGATCACAACATATTACATTTTCATGTATCCTTTAATAAGATGTATATGTGGAGCCCACTGGGACGGGGTACTTGGTAGCACTGGGGGATGATCACGGCGGTCTTGGTCCGGACCGTCTCCCGAGCCCCACAAGTAAAAGGGGAATTATTTACAGGGATATAGACGTGATGCCACCCACGGGTTGTGGTCAGGGTGACCACCACTACTGCAGAACCTCCGGGGATGATGTTGGGCAGCTGAGGATGTAATGGCTCTCTGCAGGTAGAGCTGGGTTCCCCAGGGCAGTGGTAGTAATAGTTTATAGATGGTGCTATGGATTTTGCAGGATAGGGGTAGTAGTAGAGATGATAGGAGTTTGTGAGGGTACGCAGGGTTTGAGCACAAGGATCACACACACTCACGGTTTTGAAGTTTTCCAAGGCTTTCCTGCAGGTTTTGGTAACAGACTACTGTCCACGGAGTCTGTACCGGGGCGGGGTTGCTCCCACCCTGTCCGCGTCCTCAGCTTCCCTCTGTTGTGCTGTGTGTGTGGCCCTGCTGCCGCTTTAGCCGGGCTGCTGGCTCTGATTCTCCTCACAGGTACCCCCTTTGCTAGGCAACTTGAGTCTTTCTGTGTGCTTCTGACTCCGCCGTGTTGCTTCGCTGAGGTACAGTGTAGATCTACAACCTCCACTATCCCGGTGTTCTCTGTGCTGCGTGTTTCAGTCACAGATTCGGATCTGGTATCCGGTCTCTGTGCTCCTCTGAGGCAAGTTATGAGGTAACTCAGTCTCCCAGATATGTTCCTCTGTTTCTTGTACTCCTCTCCTCAGACCCTGGCTTCAGGCCTGAAAGTAGTCAGTGGTCCCTGTCAGGAGCTCAGCACTGCTCCCATTTACAGGTTCTCCTCCTAGTGCTCCCTGCACAAAACTGAACTGTCAACTGTCAACTATCAACTAACTAGTTCCTCCTCAGACCAGAATATATAAGGGAGCTGCTTCAGCTCCCCCTTCTGGCCTAGAGGTGCTAGTGCAGTGTCAGGTGTTGTGTGGGGAGTTAACCCTTTGTAGTGTTACTGTGGCACAATAAACCCTGGGGTGCCACATATAGTAGAAGGCGCTACAAGGACACTAAACTTCAGGAAGGCGAGTGTCCAATAGCTAAGAGATGATCCTTGTAACCGCTCCGCGGTCCAGCGCCTCCGCCCTGCACCCTGTCCTTCCCTCTTCTCGTGCAGTTACCCTTCCTTCTCGGTTCCGGGGTCGGGGTCCCAGGTTACAGGCCGTCCGCAGCCTATCCCGGGGCTCCAGGGTGCTTCATCGCGCACCTGCTGCTCAGACCGTCGCTCCCTGACTGCTGCCCAGTTCTGCTTCCTCTCTGTGTGTTCACTAGGGGGCGGGGCCGCTCTCTCTGTTACCTTTATAGGGCCAGCTGGCCAATTAGTCTGCCCCGCCTTCCGGCCAATCCCTGTAGGGCAGCAGATATATAAACTGTGCACTTGCTTCTGGACCTTGCCGGGGCAACTTCATTCATCCCGAGGTTGCCGGTCCTGGTCCTGTTATGTGCTGTTATTCTGCAGTATTTAACACTCATCTGTTTGTTCTTGTTGCAGTGTCGCTGTTCTACCTCCGTGCTGCTCCGTGCTGCTCCGTGCTGCTCCGTGCTGCTCTGGGTTACCCCGTGCTGCGCTTCTACCTTCTCCTTAATCTCGTCCCTGCCGGCTCCTAGTTGATCACCGTGTTCCTGGACTTCATCCTGGTTCCCTCCAAGCTGATCGCTGGTTCTCACCCGGTACCGGATTCCCCGTGGTCCTGGATCTCCCTGGTTCTTGGATTCCCCTGCGTTCCTAGTTCCCCGTGTTCCTGGTCCTCCGTATTCCCGGTTCTGTTTCGTTACCACGTCGCCTGGGGTCGGTTGAACACTCGTGTTCGTGGCATTGGCCCCTTCGAGGCTGATCCCGGCGATATCCCTGTATAGGGGTCAAGCGCTCCGGGGTCTCCCTCGCTGGGTCTCCAGTGTTGCGGCCTTGTGGCCCTCTCCAGGGGCGTGTGGTTCAGTGTTTTTGTTGTCTTTAATAAACCCGTGAACTCTACGGTACTTGTCCGCCTCTCTGTCAACCAGGCGTCAGCATCCGCTTTACGCGGTCCAGTGGGTCCACGTGTGTGTCCGTCAGTAGGACGTGACAGATTTTGCCCCGGCCCCGGAACCGCGAAGGAAGGGTAACTGCACGAGAAGAGGGAAGGACAGGGTGCAGGGCGGAGGTGCTGGACCGCGGAGCGGTTACAGTAAATCTGTCACGTCCTACTGACGGATACACGGTTACAATCCTAGTGCCATAAACTGGGACAATCTGCTGAGAAATAAAAGTATACAAAGCAAATGGGATACTTTTGTGAGCATCCTGAATAGGACCTGTGCACAATATATACCCTATAGGAATAAACAAGCTAGAAATAGAAAGAAACCACTATGGCTAAATAGAGCTGTTAGGGGGTAATAAATGACAAAAAGAAACCGTTTAGACAATTAAATCAAGTAGGTAGTGACGAGGCATCTAATATAATAATTGCCTAAGCCAGCTTCCGTCCGTTTCTGCTCGAAATGATGTCAGATCCGGACTGGACTGAAGCTGGCTTAGGCAAGTATGCACTGCGCCGCCCCGGAAGCGCCACCATATTAGCACACCCAACTGATAGGTATGCTAACATGGCGCAGGCTGCCGGCGGCTGGCTGCAGGCTCCCGTGCCCGCACACCCCCGCACCTGCCCTCCAACACCCGCACGCCCCTGCAATACAATCCCGCGCCCGCATACCCCCGCAGTACACCCTTGCACCCCCACCCTCCGGTGCCCGCATCCCCCCCACAGTAGACCCCCGCGCCCCCCTTCATTCACATGACCGTGCATCACCCTAGCTACGCCTCCTCTACGCTACACTGCTTCCCAGCTATGACATGGAGCTGTCACAGCTGGGAACGAGAGAAGGGGAGGCAGAGAGGCAGAAGGGGAGCTGAAACATTAAAGACGAAACAGAGACACATAAGAGGGGACCACAAAAACTGGAGACAGAGAAGAGGGGTGCAGAAACACTAAAGAGCGTGAGCTGAGAGGGAAGTGCAGCAGACAGACATAAAGGGGTCTAGAAACTCTGAAGGGGGCACAGAGACAAGGGGTGACCACAATGACTGAAGGGGGGCAGAGACACATAAGAGGGGACCAGAAACACTCAAGGGGGGCAGAGAGATGGAAGGGGGGTGCAGAAAGATGAAAGAGAGGGAGCAGAGAGGGAAATGGGGCAGAGAGACATAGAGGAGTCCAGAAAGACAGAAGGAGGGCCAGAGAGACAAGGGGTGACCAGAATGACTAAAGGGGGGCAGGGACTCTGAAAGGGGGCAGAGAGACATAAGGGGGGACCAGAAAGATTGAAGGGGGCAGAGAGATGAAGGGGGTAACATACACACGAAAGGAGTGGGCAGTCAGACATAAGGGGGACCAGAAACAGTGAAGGGGGGCCAGAGAGATGAAGGGGGTAACATAGACTCAAAAGGGGGGCAGAAATACATAAGGGGGGACCAGAAATACTGAAGGGGGCCAGAAACATAAGAATGGGGAACATAGAGATAAAAGGGGGGGGGGGCAGAGATGAAAGGGGGACAGAGAAATCAAGGGGGAACAGAAATACTCAAAAGCAGCAGAGACACATAAGGAGGACCAGAAACACTGAAGAGGGAGGCAAAGAAACAAGGGCGACCAGAAACACTGAAGGGGGGGCAGAGAAACATAAGGGGTGACCAATAAGACTGCAAGGGGGCAGGGACTCTGAAGTGGGGGCAAAGAAGCATAAGGGGGGACCACAAAGACTGAAAGGGGCAGAGAGACACGAAAGGGGGGCAGCAGAGAAGAAAGGGGAGCTCAGAGACATAAGGGAGACTAGAAACACTGAAGGGGGTGTGGGGCAGCGCCTGGATTGCAAGTCAGGAAACACGTGGAGCCCGGTAGTAGTTCAAACAGGACCCGGTGTTTATTGCTGATACACACAGCGATGGCACAGTCTGCCGGAATCCGGGTCGCAGCCGGGTACACAAGACACAGTTCATACAACGTACCCGGGTCCTTCAGGCCAAAAGCCTCCGTTATGGGTCACCCCGAGTTCCTCCAGCCCTCCTGGGCTAGGCCGTGTTAGTATAGCACACGGCCCCCTGGAACTCCAGACCTCTCCTGTCTATCTCTGCTGCTCTTGCAGCTAAGGCACAATTCTGTGTACAAGGAACCCCGCCCTGCCTCCTGCTCAGGCTTTTAACTCCGTGTCTCCTTCCGGGACCTTGCAAGACCCGGAGCGGAGGGAGCGGACCGTCCCTTTCTCTCACACCCTACACCGGGCTCAATACGTGACAGTGCGCATTCTGGGGGAGACATAGCGCCCCTCGCATATGATCCCCCGCACTGTCTCACATACCCCCCCCCTCGGTTCAAACTTGTGGGGTTGAACCCCAGCCAACAAACAGGGCGCCCGGGACAGGGCATCCGCATTCCCCTGCAACTTGCCAGCCCGATGCTCCACCGTAAAACGGAAGTTTTGGAGGGACAGGAACCACCGGGTGACCCGAGCGTTCCGTTCTTTGGCATTTCACATCCAGACCAAGGGAGCGTGATCCGTAACCAACCGGAACTGCCACCCGAGCAAATAATACCGTAGGGACTCCAAGGCCCATTTAACAGCCAAGCACTCCTTCTCCACTACGCTATAATTCTTTTCCGCCGGGGACAATTTTCGGCTCAAGTAAGTGACCGGATGCTCAATTCCGCCCACTTCCTGCGACAGCACAGCCCCAAGCCCCACCTCCGAGGCATCTGTTTGTACAACGAAGGCCTTCGTGAAGTCAGGACTGATGAGGACGGGCTGCCCGCACAAGGCCAACTTCATGGATTGAAAGGCCTCCTCTGCTTGGGGATTCCATCGCACCAAAGCAGATTTCTTTCCTTTTAACAGGTCGGACAGGGCCGCCGTTCGCCCAGCAAAATTGGGTATGAAGCGTCGGTAGTACCCAACTATGCCGAGGAACGCATTCACCTGTTTGGTAGACACTGGTCGGGGCCAATTTTGAATGGCCTCGATTTTGTTTATTTGGGGTTTGTTGACCCCTCGCCCAATCACATACCCCAGGTACCGGGCCTCCTCGAGCCCCATGGCACATTTTTTTGGATTTGCTGTCAGGCCTGCTGCCCGGAGCGAATCCACCACGGCCTGAACCTGGGATAAGTGGGTATGCCAATCCGGACTAAAGATGATGATGTCATCTAGGTAGGCGGATGCGTACTTCCGATGAGGTTCTAACACTATGTCCATGAGCCGCTGGAATGTGGCCGGGGCTCCATGCAACCCAAAAGGCAACACGACATAGTGATAGAGACCTTCCGGAGTAACAAAGGCGGTTTTTTCCTTGGCCGCCTCTGTTAGCGGCACCTGCCAGTACCCTTTTGTCAGATCGAGCGTTGTGAAGTACTGGGCTTCCCCCAGTCTTTCAATCAACTCGTCCACCCAGGGCATGGGATATAAATCAAACTTAGACACTTCATTTAGCTTACGGAAATCGTTGCAGAACCGCAACGATCCGTCCGGCTTTGGAATGAGCACTATGGGACTAGCCCATTCGCTCCGGGATTCTTCTATCACGCCTAACTTAAGCATGTGTTTAACTTCGGCCGCGATGGCTTGCCGTCTGGCCTCGGGTACCCGATAAGGTTTTACTCGCACTTTAACCCGGGGCTCAGTGACAATGTCATGTTGAATGACCGAAGTGCGTCCGGGCAGGTCAGAGAACACGTCGGGATTCTGCTGTACCAACTTTCGAGCCTCCCGTCGTTGGGCCTTAGTGAGGGTGTCGCTTATTTGTACCCCTTCGGTATCCCTTGTGGCCGAAGGGACAGGGTCTCCGGGTGCATCGGACGCCTCCAGGAGCAGGCACTCCCGGTCTTTCCACGCTTTAAGCAAATTTACGTGGTATAGCTGCACGGGTTTCCTTTTCCCGGGCTGGTATACCTTGTAATTGACCTCCCCTACTTTTTCCCGGATTTCATAGGGCCCTTGCCATTTGGCCAATAATTTGCTTTCCGTTGTGGGCACTAAGACCAATACCCGGTCCCCCACCTCAAAGGTCCTAACGGTGGCCCGTGTATTATACCCGCGGCTTTGCGCTCCTTGGGCATCCATTAGGTGCTCTTTTACAATAGGTCGGACCGCTGTGATCCGGTCCTGCATTTTCGCCACGTGGTCGATCACGCTCCTATAGGGTGTGGGTTCCTGTTCCCACGTCTCTTTGGCAACATCCAATAGCCCTCTAGGATGCCGGCCGCACAACAGTTCAAAGGGGGAAAACCCCGTAGACGACTGTGGTACCTCCCGGATGGCGAACATTAGATAGGGCAATAACATGTCCCAATCCTTTCCGTCCTTTGCTACTACTTTTTTTAGCATGGACTTCAGGGTTTTATTAAACCGCTCAACTAACCCGTCGGTCTGGGGATGATACACCGAGGTGCGCAGCTGTTTTATGTTGAGCAGTTTACACAGTTCCCGGGTCACTTTGGACATAAAAGGAGTCCCCTGATCCGTGAGGATTTCCTTAGGTAGTCCTAGGCGACAAAACATAGCAAACAGTTCCCGGGCAATCAGCTTCGCCGATGTGCGGCGTAACGGAATCGCCTCCGGGTACCGGGTGGCGTAGTCGACAACCACGAGTATATGTTGGTGGCCTCGTGCTGACTTCACTATAGGCCCCACCAAATCCATTGCGATCCGTTCAAAAGGTTCCTCTATAACGGGGAGAGGTACCAGTGGACTACGGAAGGTGGCAATGGGAGTGGTCAGCTGACATTCCGGGCAGGAGTCACAGTACCTCTGGACGTCCGCATACACGCCCGGCCAGAAGAACCTCCGCAAGATGCGTTCTTGCGTTTTTTTAGCCCCAAGGTGGCCCCCTAGCAGGTGGGAGTGGGCCATCTCTAGGACCGCCCGGCGGTGTGGCTGCGGCACTACCAGTTTGTCCACGACCTCATCCCTGATTTTGTCCACCCTATAGAGTAACTCCCGGTTAATCACCATGCGTGGAAATACATTCTCTGCCCCCGGCTGCTGAGCTACCCCGTTTACTTCTGTTACCCTTTCTCGGGCCCTGGTCAGTGTGGGGTCCTGTAGCTGGGCTGTCCCAAACGCTCCCCAGGACACTTCCAACTCTGGAAGCGGTGGGGTCTCCTCGACCTCTCCTGCCAATACGTCTAGCGGGAACCTATCGGGGTGACACTCTAGCCCTATGTTGGCGACCCCTACGGCAGGTGTCCCGGTCTCAGGGTCGTCGGGTTCAGCACCCCGATGCCCTGGCATCAGGGGAGGGTTACTCCTCCCTCCCCACAAGGACCAAAACAATGGTAAGTCTCTTCCCAGCACAGTCCCGTAGGGTAGAGCGTTTACCACTCCAACCACGTGGGTCACCTCTCCACATGGAGTGGATAGAGTCACCTCCGTGGTTGGATACTCGCGTAGGTCCCCGTGTATACACCGGACCCCGATCAATCCCCCAGTGAGTTGCAACCCGGGGATCAAGGACGCCCGAACCAGCGTCACCAAACTGCCGGAGTCCAAGAGAGCTTCCGCTCTGTGTCCATTAATGAGCACTGGGCACAGATGTGGTTCCGTTAGGGGATCCACCACATCTGCGGTGAACACGGAGCTGTCACAGCTGGAACGAGAGAAGGGGAGCAGAGAGCAGATGGGTACTGTAACCAAAAGAAAGACGATACAGAGACACTTATGAGGGGACCACAAAAACTGGAGACAGAGAAAGGGTGCTAGAAACACTATAAGAGCGGAGCTGAGAGGAGAAGTGCAGGCAGACAGACATAAAGGGGTCTAGAAACTCTGCAAGGGGGCGACAGGAGACAAGGGGTGACCACAATGACTGAAGGGGGGGCAGAGACACAAAAAGGGACGAGAAAACACTCAAGAGGGCAGAGAGATGGACAGGGGTCAAAAATAAAAGAGGAGCAGAGAGGGAAAGTGGGGCAGAGAGACGATAGAGTAATCCAGAAAGAACAGAAGAGGGCCAAGAACCAAGGGTGACCAAGATGACTAAAGGGGGCAGGGACTCTGGATAAGGGCAGAGAGACATAAGGTAGGACACAAAAGATTGAAGGGGGGCATAGAGATGAAGGTGGGTAACATACACACAAAGAGTGGCAGGTCATACATATTGGGGACCAAACAGTGAAGTGGCCATAGAGAGTGGAGGAGGTGTAACCATAGACGTCAACGGGGGGGGGCAAGAAATACATAAGGGGGACCAAAATACTGAAGAAGGGCCAAAACTTAAGAATAGGGAACAGTATGAGATAAAGAGGGGTGGGGGGACAATAGATGAAAGGGGACAGAAGAAATCAGGGTAACAGAAATACTCAAAAGACAGCAAGACACATAAAGAGGACCAGAAACACTGAAGATGGGGTAGCAAAGAAACAAGGGCGACCAGAACACTTGAAGGGGGGGCAGAGAAACATAAGGGGTGACCAATAAGACTCAAGGGGCAGGGACTCTGAAGTGGGGGCCAAGAAGCATAAGGGGACCACAAGACTGCGAAGGGCAGAGAGACGACGAAAGGGTGGCAGCAAGACGAAATGGGAGCTCAGAGACATAAGGGAGACTAATGAAACTCTGGGACGGGGGTGTGGAGGTCAGCATGGCGCCGTTGATTGCCAGTCAGAAACACGAGTGAGCCCCGGTAGTCAAGTTTCAAACAGACCCGTGTTTATATTGATTGCTGATACACACACAGCGATGGCATCATCCAGCCGGAATCCGGGGTCGCAGCCGAGGTAACAACAAGAACATTCATTACAACTACCTTCAGGGTCCCTTCAGGCAAAAGGCCTCCGTTATGGGTCAAACCCCAGTCCTCCAGCCGCTCCTTGGGCTACGGCGCGGTGGTTAGTTTATAGCCCACGGCCCCCTGGAGACTCCAGACATCTCCTGTCAATCTCTGCTGCTCTTGCAGCTAAAGGCACCAATTCTTGTACAGAGGAACCCCAGGCCCTGCCTTCCAGGCTCAGGCTATTTAAACTCTCCGTGTCTTCCTACGGACCTTGCTTAAGCCCCGAGCGGAGGAAGCGGGACCGTCCGCTTTCCACTCACACCCTACACCGGGCTCATACGTGACAGTGCCATCTCTGGGTCGGAGACATAACCCCCTCTGCATATGAGATTTCCCCGCACTGTCCTCACCCTACCCCCCCCTCGTTCATAAACTTGTGGGGATTTGAACCCCAGCCAACAAACAGGGCGCCTCGGACAGGAGCATCCGCATGTGTCCTCCTGGCAACTTGCCAGCCAGAGCGGCTCCACCAGTAAGATACGGAAAAAGTATTTGGAGGAGGACAGGAACCACGGGTCGACCCGAGCTTCGCGTTCTTTGGCCATTTCACATCCGTTACCAAGGGAGCGGATCCTAACCAACCGAACTAAGCCACCCGATCGAAATAATACCTGTAGGAATACCAAGGCCCATTTAACATCAAGCACTCCTTCTCCACTACGCTATAATTCTTTTCCGCCGGGGACAATTTTCGGCTCAAGTAAGTGACCGGATGCTCAATTCCGCCCACTTCCTGCGACAGCACAGCCCCAAGCCCCACCTCCGAGGCATCTGTTTGTACAACGAAGGCCTTCGTGAAGTCAGGACTGATGAGGACGGGCTGCCCGCACAAGGCCAACTTCATGGATTGAAAGGCCTCCTCTGCTTGGGGATTCCATCGCACCAAAGCAGATTTCTTTCCTTTTAACAGGTCGGACAGGGCGCCGTTCGCCCAGCAAAATTGGGTATGAAGCGTCGGTAGTACCCAACTATGCCGAGGAACGCATTCACCTGTTTGGTAGACACTGGTCGGGGCCAATTTTGAATGGCCTCGATTTTGTTTATTTGGGGTTTGTTGACCCCTCGCCCAATCACATACCCCAGGTACCGGGCCTCCTCGAGCCCCATGGCACATTTTTTTGGATTTGCTGTCAGCCTGCTGCCCGGAGCGAATCCACCACGGCCTGAACCTGGGATAAGTGGGTATGCCAATCCGGACTAAAGATGATGATGTCATCTAGGTAGGCGGATGCGTACTTCCGATGAGGTTCTAACACTATGTCCATGAGCCGCTGGAATGTGGCCGGGGCTCCATGCAACCCAAAAGGCAACACGACATAGTGATAGAGACCTTCCGGAGTAACAAAGGCGGTTTTTTTCCTTGGCCGCCTCTGTTAGCGGCACCTGCCAGTACCCTTTTGTCAGATCGAGCGTTGTGAAGTACTGGGCTTGCCCCAGTCTTTCAATCAACTCGTCCACCCAGGGCATGGGATATAAATCAAACTTAGACACTTCATTTAGCTTACGGAAATCGTTGCAGAACCGCAACGATCCGTCCGGCTTTGGAATGAGCACTATGGGACTAGCCCATTCGCTCCGGGATTCTTCTATCACGCCTAACTTAAGCATGTGTTTAACTTCGGCCGCGATGGCTTGCGTCTGGCTCGGGTACCCGATAAGGTTTTACTCGCACTTTAACCCGGGGCTCAGTGACAATGTCATGTTGAATGACCGAAGTGCGTCCGGGCAGGTCAGAGAACACGTCGGGATTCTGCTGTACCAACTTTCGAGCCTCCCGTCGTTGGGCCTTAGTGAGGGTGTCGCTTATTTGTACCCCTTCGGTATCCCTTGTGGCCGAAGGGACAGGGTCTCCGGGTGCATCGGACGCCTCCAGGAGCAGGCACTCCCGGTCTTTCCACGCTTTAAGCAAATTTACGTGGTATAGCTGCACGGGTTTCCTTTTCCCGGGCTGGTATACCTTGTAATTGACCTCCCCTACTTTTTCCCGGATTTCATAGGGCCCTTGCCATTTGGCCAATAATTTGCTTTCCGTTGTGGGCACTAAGACCAATACCCGGTCCCCCACCTCAAAGGTCCTAACGGTGGCCCGTGTATTATACCCGCGGCTTTGCGCTCCTTGGGCATCCATTAGGTGCTCTTTTACAATAGGTCGGACCGCTGTGATCCGGTCCTGCATTTTCGCCACGTGGTCGATCACGCTCCTATAGGTGTGGGTTCCTGTTCCCACGTCTCTTTGGCAACATCCAATAGCCCTCTAGGATGCCGGCCGCACAACAGTTCAAAGGGGAAAACCCCGTAGACGACTGTGGTACCTCCCGGATGGCGAACATTAGATAGGGCAATAACATGTCCCAATCCTTTCCGTCCTTTGCTACTACTTTTTTTAGCATGGACTTCAGGGTTTTATTAAACCGCTCAACTAACCCGTCGGTCTGGGGATGATACACCGAGGTGCGCAGCTGTTTTATGTTGAGCAGTTTACACAGTTCCCGGGTCACTTTGGACATAAAAGGAGTCCCCTGATCCGTGAGGATTTCCTTAGGTAGTCCTAGGCGACAAAACATAGCAAACAGTTCCCGGGCAATCAGCTTCGCCGATGTGCGGCGTAACGGAATCGCCTCCGGGTACCGGGTGGCGTAGTCGACAACCACGAGTATATGTTGGTGGCCTCGTGCTGACTTCACTATAGGCCCCACCAAATCCATTGCGATCCGTTCAAAAGGTTCCTCTATAACGGGGAGAGGTACCAGTGGACTACGGAAGGTGGCAATGGGAGTGGTCAGCTGACATTCCGGGCAGGAGTCACAGTACCTCTGGACGTCCGCATACACGCCCGGCCAGAAGAACCTCCGCAAGATGCGTTCTTGCGTTTTTTTAGCCCCAAGGTGGCCCCTAGCAGGTGGGAGTGGGCCATCTCTAGGACCGCCCGGCGGTGTGGCTGCGGCACTACCAGTTTGTCCACGACCTCATCCCTGATTTTGTCCACCCTATAGAGTAAACTCCGGTTAATCACCATGCGTGGAAATACATTCTCTGCCCCCGGCTGCTGAGCTACCCCGTTTACTTCTGTTACCCTTTCTCGGGCCCTGGTCAGTGTGGGGTCCTGTAGCTGGGCTGTCCCAAACGCTCCCCAGGACACTTCCAACTCTGGAAGCGGTGGGGTCTCCTCGACCTCTCCTGCCAATACGTCTAGCGGGAACCTATCGGGGTGACACTCTAGCCCTATGTTGGCGACCCCTACGGCAGGTGTCCCGGTCTCAGGGTCGTCGGGTTCAGCACCCCGATGCCCTGGCATCAGGGGAGGGTTACTCCTCCCTCCCCACAAGGACCAAAACAATGGTAAGTCTCTTCCCAGCACAGTCCCGTAGGGTAGAGCGTTTACCACTCCAACCACGTGGGTCACCTCTCCACATGGAGTGGATAGAGTCACCTCCGTGGTTGGATACTCGCGTAGGTCCCCGTGTATACACCGGACCCCGATCAATCCCCCAGTGAGTTGCAACCCGGGGATCAAGGACGCCCGAACCAGCGTCACCAAACTGCCGGAGTCCAAGAGAGCTTCCGCTCTGTGTCCATTAATGAGCACTGGGCACAGATGTGGTTCCGTTAGGGGATCCACCACATCTGCGGTGAACACGGGGCTGGCATACATCGAGAGCCGGCGTGTGAACCCGCAGTCCATGGGTTCCGCCGTTAGTGGGCAATAGGCAGCCACATGTCCCGGTCCTTTGCACCGCCAGCACCACGTAGCAGTGGCAGCGCTGTGCCGGAAGCTCCTTCTTGGGGAGCCTGGTCCCCTGCCAGCCCCGTTCTGGGGTATCCTCTCAGCAGGTACGTTTTTAGGAGAATCCCCTGGGGATGGACGTACACCTTTACCCGACTCCGGAGGCCGGCGTAACTTCCGCAGTGGGGCAGAGTCCCGTATGAACTCCTGGGTGGCTGTATATCGCTCTACCAAGCTAACCACCTGGTCCAAGGTACCCGGGTCCCCTTGCCCCACCCAACGCTGTATCGCAACCGGCAGAGTCCGTACCAGCCGGTCGACCACCACCCTTTCCACCATCTGTCCCGGAGTCAAGCTCTCAGGCTGGAGCCACCGCTTCACCAACTGCAACAAGTCATACGCCTGGGAGCGAGCCGGCTTGGACTCCACGTAGGACCAGGAAAACACCCGTTGGGCTCGGACATAAGTATTGACCCCAAGTCTAGCAAGGATCTCACCTTTGAGTCTGTCGTAGTCCTGTGCATCCTCCCAACTGAGGTCCGTGTAGGCCTTTTGGGCGTCACCCATCAGGAATGGTGCCACCACTTCAGCCCACTGAGCGGGAGGGAGGCCTTCTCGCTCTGCGGTGCGCTCGTAGACGGTGAGGAAGGCTTCTACGTCGTCCTCTGGACTCAGCTTCCGCAGTGCCGACCGGACCCGGTCCCGGGCCTCACGCCGCTCCGGGGGAGGCGCTGTTGGCGGGTCTCGTAAGGCCGCAATGTGCTGCAGGAGCAGTTCATTCGTTTTCTGCTGTTGTAGAAACTGCTCCTGTTGTCGCAACTGCTGCTGCTCCTGCTGTCGGAGCTGCTGCTCCTGCTGTCGCTGTTGCTGCTCCTGCTGTCGGAGCTGCTGCTCCTCGTGTCGCTGCTGCTGTTCTTGTTGCCGCTGCTGGGTAAGTACCAGCTGCCGTAGGATTTCCTCCATATCAGTAGCAGGCCTGAACTGTAGCGTGGCCGGCTTAAGTATGGACATGCAGTGCCGGGCACCCCGCAAGAGACTGGCGGCTATAATAACTGCTGCTACTCTCACTTAGCTGCCGCTCATTAGCCTCATGAAACAGTCACTTTCACCAGCGGTTCCGGAAGGAAGGGCGACAGTAGCGCGGGCTTCACCAGGAATGTATGCTACACCTCACCGGGCCGGCAGCTGCCCGCATTCTCCACCATATGTGGGGCAGCGCCTGGATTGCAAGTCAGGAAACACGTGGAGCCCGGTAGTAGTTCAAACAGGACCCGGTGTTTATTGCTGATACACACAGCGATGGCACAGTCTGCCGGAAACCGGGTCGCAGCCGGGTACACAAGACACAGTTCATATAACGTACCCGGGTCCTTCAGGCCAAAGGCCTCCGTTATGGGTCACCCCGAGTTCCTCCAGCCCTCCTGGGCTAGGCCGTGTTAGTATAGCACACGGCCCCTGGAACTCCAGACCTCTCCTGTCTATCTCTGCTGCTCTTGCAGCTAAGGCACAATTCTGTGTACAAGGAACCCCGCCCTGCCTCCTGCTCAGGCTTTTAACTCCGTGTCTCCTTCCGGGACCTTGCAAGACCCGGAGCGGAGGGAGCGGACCGTCCCTTTCTCTCACACCCTACACCGGGCTCAATACGTGACAGTGCGCATTCTGGGGGAGACATAGCGCCCCTCGCATATGATCCCCCGCACTGTCTCACAGGGGGCAGAGACATAAGGAAGACTAGAAACACTGAAGGGGGGCACCAGGACCGGATGTGATGCAAATAGTGTCACACCGGCTATTACGTGCTTTCTGCAGGGCGAGGAGGATTAGGATTAGTTATCACGCCTATCGGGCCGTGATAATGAGTGGGTCAGGAGCGCTTAGAGTCTCACAGGGCGTTCCCCTTATTCACAGTGAAGAAGTCCCTGACATGTAAATGTCTAGGGGTGTTTTTCACAATGTTACTGAACGCTTTTTTTACACAAAAGGACCGCTGCTAATGATCTTTCAGGGTGCAGGGACAGGTATTAATAGAGTTGGGGGTCATTTGGAGGGGTCAGGTTCCCTTTAAGTATAGTGGTAAACAGACCATTATTTTTAATCTTCACAGATTCTATAATAACAGAGTCTGTACCACAGGACTGGCACATTACAAATGTACTGCATATATTCAAAAAGAGGACACACATTGAGCCTGGAATTATAGACCTGTAAATTTAACCTCTACTGTGGTTAAAATCCTTGAAGGTTTCCTAAGAGAAACTATGCTAGAGTATCTCAAGAAGAATAAACTCATGACCAGTTATCAACATATGTTTATAAGGGATCAGTCCTGTCAAACTAATCTGACCAGTATCTATGAAGGGTAAGTTCCAAACTGGGACCAAGGAAATGCAGTGGATATTGTCTTCATGGACTTTTCAAAGGCTTTTGATACGGTTCCACACAAAAGGTTGGTACATAAAATGAAAATAATGGGAATAGGGGAAAATATGTGTAACTGGGTTAAGAATTGGCTACATGATAAAAAACAAAGGGGTGCTATTAATGGAACACACTCAGACTAGGTCACAGTTAGCTTTGGGGTTCCATAGTTGGTCAATATTGAGCCCTCTTCTTTTTAACATATTTATTAATGATCTTGTAGGGAGCAGAATTGCAATATTTCCAGATACTGTAATTCTCAACTCTGCAGGTTAATTAATACAGAGGAGGACAATTTTATATTATAGAATGATTTATGTAACTTGGAGGCTTGGGCTGAGAAATGGCAATTGAATTTAATGTGCATAAATGTAAAGTCATGCACTTAGGCAGAGGAAATAAAATTTACAGTTATGTACTTAATTGTAAAACACTGGGTAAAACAGTCACACAAAGATTTGGGTGTATGGGTGGATGGCAAACTCTATTTTTCTGACCAATGTCAAACAGCTGCTGCACAGGTTAATAAAATAATGGGATGCATTAAAAGAGGCATAGATGCTCATAAGAAGAACATAGTTTTACCTCTACACAAGTTACTAGTATGACTACACATAGAATATTGTCTAAAATTGTGTTTTCCAGTGTACAGTTTAACACCTTAGTGACGGCCCACTGTATATATACGTCGTCAAAACAGGGTCCTTCCTTATTCTGTCAGGACGTGAAAAGAAGTCACAACAGAAAAGGCCCTGGTGCGACGCTACTGGGGGTAGCTGAGACCCTAGGAATTAGGAATCGGCTGGTGTTTTACCGACACCAGTAATGTGATGACCGGTAAGCACCGTTTACCGATCATCACATTACAAAAAGTGAAAGTGCAGGTAAAACTGCTTTCACTTTGATCCGACATGAAAACACATGTCGAATCAAAGTGAATGCATTAACCCCTACCTTCCCAAAGACCCCCAGCAACAGGGATCATCCCCCCCACCCCCAGCTATCCCCCTAACCATGTAAAAAAGGCGTCGGCCGGTGGTAAAACCCGCCGCCTGCGCTGCATCTGTATGCGATCTGACAGGTCAGGTCGCATAGAGATGCCGCCATTCCTGGGGTCCCCTCAGTGGCCCCCCAATGTAATACCCCCCACCCGTGATCTTCGCTCCCCCCCCTCCCTGCTCCGCTCCCCAACTCTTAACTCCATCCAATCTGATCAAACGTCTGATCGGATGGAGTTTTCCCTGTTATTCCCCGCCCTCCCCAGGTTCTCCCCACACCGGTCATCACCCCCCCAGGTCATCACCCCTCCAGTCATCCCCCCCAGGTCAGCACCCTTCCAGTCATCCCCCCCACCCTTCCCCAGGCCATCACCCCTCTGGACATCCCCCACCTCCCAACACCCCCCCCTTCGGTCCGCTCTCATACTTACCAACCTCCGGTGCCAGCGGTCCCGTCCTGCAGCATCGCCCGCCATCTTCTCTCTGCCTCTGTCCCAGCGCATGCAGAGCAGCGGCGCCGGTACAGAGGCAGAGTTAACCCCTGAATGACCACACAGGGGTGATCTGCAGTTAACTGCAGATCATCATCCCTGTGTGGTCACAAGGGGTTACGTGATCTGCAGTTAACCCTTGTGACCACACAGGGATGATGATCTGCAGTTAACCCCTTGTGTGGTCACAAGGGGTTAACTGCAGATCATCATCCCTGTGTGGTCACAAGGGGTTACCTGATCTGGACTTAACCCCTTGTGACCACACAGGGATGATGATCTGCAGTTAACCCCTTGTGTGGTCACAAGGGGTTAACTGCAGATCATCATCCCTGTGTGGTCACAAGGGGTTACCTGATCTGCATTTAACCCCTTGTGACTACACAGGGATGATAATCTGCAGTTAACTCCTTGTGTGGTCAAAAGCAATTAACTGCTGATCATCATCCATGTGTGGTCACAAGTGGTTACCTGATCTGCAGTTAACCTCTTTGTGACCACACAGGGGGTTAACTTCAGATCATCATCTGAATGAGAATCGTCGTGGGACTTCCCACTGGACTACGTCGGACCTTCCCACAGGACTACATCGGACGTCACAGTAATAAAGATGTGGTCTAAATATGTGCTAGTGGGGTTTTTTCCAATAAAAATATTTTTCTCTGTGTTGTGTTTTCTTTACAATTTACTAGAGATTCCTAATGGTCCAGTCTAATATTGGCCAGACGTTATGAATCTCGGGCTTAGTGCCAGCTGCCAAAAGCTGGCATTAACCCCTTATTACCCAGTCTGCCACTGCTACACGGCAGCTGGAAGAGCTGGATACAGCGCCAGAAAATGGCGCTTCTATGAATGCGCCATTTTCTGGGCGGCTGTGGGCTTCAATTCGCATTGGGGGGGGGCCCAGAAAGCTTGGGCCTCCCTACGCTGAGGATTCCAGCCCCCAGCTGCTTAGTTGTACCTGGCTGGCCCAAAAATGTGGCGAAGCCCACGCAATTTTTTTTTTTAATTATTTCAAGAAATAATTTTAAAAAAAGGGCTTCCCTATATTTTTGGTTTCCAGCCAGGTAAAACTAGGCAGATGGGGTTGGTGGCAGCCCGTAGCTGCCTGCTGTACCTGGCTGGACCAAAAATATGGCAAAGCCCCTCGTCATTTTCTTTTTAAATTTAATGAAGAAATACTAAAAAAAAATGCAGGAGAGGAGATACCCAGGACACAGTGTCTCTGTATCTTGTGCACATGCTCTAAAAGTGAGAAACTGTGTGAAAAAAATAAAATGTTCAATATGACATTATCAAATTCTGTGAAGTAGCTGTAAGTTCCAAATGCTCACTATACCCCTAGATATAATCCTTGAGGCATCTAGTTTCCAAAATGGGGTCACTTGTGCGGGAGCTCCAATGTTTAGGCACATAGGGTCTCCCCATATGCGACATGGTGTCCGCTAACTATTGGAGCTAATTTTCCATTCAACTTGTTAGCGGACACCATGTCGCATATAGAGAGCCCCTGTGTGCCTAAACATTGGAGCTCCCCCACAAGTGACCCCAAGGAACATATCTAGATGCATAGTGAGCACTTTCAACCCCCAGGTGCATCACAAATTAGTCTGTAAAAAGGAAAAAAAGAAGATTTTTGTGAAAAAAAGATTTTTGTGAAATACATGTGTCTATATGCGACATGGTGTCCGCTAACAATTTGAATGGAAAATTAGCTCCAATAGTTAGCGGACACCATGTCGCGTATGGAGAGCCCCAGATACTTCACAAATTGATCCGTAAAAATGAAAAACTACTTTCTTTTCCACAAATATTTTCTTTTTTCATTTTTACGGATTCATTTGTGAAGCACCTGGGGGTTCAAAGTGCTCACCACCCATCTAAATAAGTTCTTTGGGGGGTCTAGTTTCCAAAATGGGGTCACTTGTGGGAGAGCTCCAATGTTTAGGCACACAGGGGCTCTCCATACGTGATATGGTGTCCGCTAACTATTGGAGCTAATTTTCCATTCAAATTGTTAGCCGACACCATGTCGCGTATGGAGAGCCCCTGTGTGCCTAAACATTGGAGCTCCCCCACAAGTGACCCCATTTTGGAAACTAGACCCCCCAAGGAACTTATCTAGATGCATAGTGAGCACTTTGAACCCTCTAGTGCTTCACAAATTGATCCGTAAAAATTAAAAAGTACCGTATATACTCGTGTATATGACGACCCGTGTATAAGCCGACCCCCCTACTTTTGCCCCAAAAATCTGGAAAAACCTATTGACTCGTGTATAAGCCGAGGGTGGACCCCAGCACAGGTATACAGCCCCCAGCAGTGTGGTATACAGGCCCCCCCAGTGGTATACAGGCCTCCCAGTGGTAGTATACAGCAGCCCCAGTGGTAGTATACAGCAGCCCCAGTGGTAGTATACAGCAGCCCCAGTGGTAGTATATAGCAGCCCCAGTGGTAGTATACAGCAGCCCCAGTGGTAGTATATAGCAGCCCCAGTGGTAGTATATAGCAGCCCCAGTGGTAGTATACAGCAGCCCCAGTGGTAGTATATAGCAGCCCAGTGGTAGTATACAGCAGCCCCAGTGGTAGTATATAGCAGCCCCAGTGGTAGTATACAGCAGCCCCAGTGGTAGTATATAGCAGCCCCAGTGGTAGTATACAGCAGCCCCAGTGGTAGTATACAGCAGCCCCAGTGGTAGTATATAGCAGCCCCAGTGGTAGTATACAGCAGCCCCAGTGGTAGTATATAGCAGCCCCAGTGGTAGTATACAACAGCCCCAGTGGTAGTATATAGCAGCCCCAGTGGTAGTATATATCAGCCCCAGTGGTAGTATACAGCAGCCCCAGTGGTAGTATATAGCAGCCCCAGCAGCCCCAGTGGTAGTATACAGCAGCCCCAGTGGTATACAGCAGGCCCCCAGGGGTACATATAGCAGCCCCCAGGGGTACCCAGCAGCCCCCTGGGGGTACCCAGCAGCCCCCTGGGGGTACCCAGCAGCCCCCAGGGGGTACCCAGCAGCCCCCTGGGGGTCCCCAGCAGCCCCCAGGGGGTCGCCAGCAGCCCCCTGGGGGTCCCCAGCAGCCCCCAAATGCTGGCACTCGCCCCCCCTTGCAAGGGCCCCCCCCCTCCGCTTCTCTTACCATCCCAGTCTTCTGATCAGCGCTGCTCCTCGGCGCTCCGTCCTCGCTGCTCCCGTCCTGCTACATCCGGGATCCCCGGCCATCGCGCGATGACGTCATATGCCTGCGACGGCCGGAGATCCCGGACGTAGCAGGACGGACGGACGGAGCACCGAGGAGCACCGAGGAGCGGCGCTGATCAGAAGACCGGGATGGTAATATAACTAGTGGGGGGCCCTTACAAGGGGGGGCGAGTGCCAGCATTTGGGGGCTATATGCACTGCTTCCCCCTGCCGCTGATTGACAGGGGGAAGCAGTGCATATTTAATGAACGGGGCCCCTCATATAGCAGCTCCCCCCGCCTCCTGCAGCCTCCACAGCCCCGGACAAAGCCCCCACCTCACCATGTACTGTATATGACCCGTGTATAAGCCGAGGGGGAGACTTTTCAGCCCAAATTTTGGGCTGAAAAACTCGGCTTATACACGAGCATATACTACTTTTTTTTCACAAAAAATTTCTTAATACTAATTAAGGCTTTAACTAATCAATGGTGCATTGTTTTCCCAAACTAGGCGGCCTCTTTCCATGTTATCACCCTGTGGTTGTGATAACATAATTTCAATGAGCCAGTGTCATTGTGTCTCCTGGAAATCTTACGTATGTGCGCAGCTCATTTCAGCAGCGTATCGAGCCTCTGAAGCCAGATGTACACGTCCTAGCTTTAGAGAGGCACACTGCAAATGACCGGAAAACAGCTTCTATACGTGCGATCATACGCAAAGCACCTGTCTAAAGCAGGACACATCCACCCAGCTTCAGAGGCGCACTGACACTGATGAAATGAGCATGCACATACGTACAGGAGCAGCCATGGCGCCAGCTCATGGAAATCATGTCATCGCCCCAGAGGAATGATAACATGGAAAGAGGGCTCACAAGTCTTGGGAGAAAACACCCTTTCAACCAGTCAAAACCCTAATTAGCATACAAAAAAATGGAGGTAATAAATTAATTTTTTACACATTGATTTTTGAGAATGATGTTATACAGGGTTGTTTAGGAAGAGATTTTTAACTTTTGAATGTGACTGCTGGTGTCTTGGGTGGAATAAGGGACCTAAAAGGTTCCCTTTAACCGTTTCAAAATATTAATATTTTTCTGAAGTAAGCATTTAAGTGCCAATTGTCTTCAGGAATGACCTTTTTTTCTAATCTAAACTTATCATTGTACTTTCTTCCTTGGCTCATCAAAGGGATAAAACTCTTTTTTTTCTGTTTCAGAAACTTAAAAAAAATAATTACCGTAATAAAGGGGAATACACAAAAAGAAAACAAAGTCTGTTAAATGGCCGGTCATTGGGTTTTGTCAGAGACATTGCCATGATGTATGTTTTTGAAGATATCATCGGGCATTGTCTGAAGGTTTTCTTAATGTACAGAAGAAGCAGTGATGTAGGTAGAATTGCATGCTGAATTTAACAAGCTACAACCACATATACATTAGCCTTTTTTTCCATTTTCGTTACGTTTCTGACCTCCATTCCAGCTTGATGGAGTCTCACAGCATCCTTAACACAAACTGTCTAGATCAATTTTTACCAATGTCATGTATGGCTGGGCCTCTGAGGGCGTCTTGTTTTAGCTATGCAGATGTGCTGCTGCATATAATTTGCATATACATATCCTTGTCAACATCAGTAAATATGATCTAGTCATTTGCTGTAAGCGACTGTGATATTCATCAATGCTGTTTGTATTTAACCAGTAGGCTTGTCTGAACTTGTGTATCTCAAAGTCTGTGTACTCTCTTGTTTGTGAGAAATGAGCAGTTTATAGCTGCTTGGTTAATCACTGTCATTGTCACTGTCTCCCCATTAGATGACATTCAGATGTATTAGTGACTTTTCACTTTGCTACTTTTTTCTTCCCTATCCAGCATCCATACATTGCTATGGAGTTCTACCATGAATGAGTGAGACCTGACCAGCGGGTCATTAACCTATAAAGAGCATAGAGCCGTATCTTAATTAACTACACCCTCTATGTGTAATCTTTATGTAAGTGTCACATTTCATGTCTTGTCAACTAATTTATGAGAAGCACAAGAAACTGAAAAATAAGAAGTTTTTCTTGACCTTCATATTACTATAGTAGATAAGTTGATGGGGAAAGATATTCATAAATATAAATATGGAAAGGCTTTAATTACGGTATGTGGATTGTTTGTATAAATTATTTATTTTCATTCATTTAGAATTGTTTTACCATTTCTATATTTTCTTTAAAGCTTCAGCTGAAATTGAATAGAAATATTCAAAGAGGTTGACAACTAGAGATGAGTGATGTACGATTCGAATTGTTCGCCAATCTCAAATTCGAGCTATTTTTGGCGGTGCTCAAGTGATTCACTGAATTAGAACAATTTGCTTGAAATTCGGCAGTTCTAGTATATGTTCCATAATGCTTCAATCCACAAAAGCTTAATCTTCCTAACCCTAAACCTAGCCCTCATACTGCAAATGAATGTTAATATCCAGTTTGTGTGTATAGTGTGCAGGGGGCTTGTATCAGAGCTGAAGCAATAAGTTTGCGCTCTTTTTTTTCTCCTAAAGCATGTACAGTGGGGCGGTTCAGGCTGCTAGCCAATCACAGTGCCACACTGCAAAGTGCATTTTTTCCCACAACTAATGTCATCATTGGCTGTGTCTATCACATGTTCTAGCCCTATAAAACCCGGCCATTTTAAAGATCGCCACCATTTTGCTGATAGCTGTTGGATGGCACCCGCGGCTGCTGCTGAGTGCAACCGCTAAACAGTGCAAACTAAATTGTGTTCTCTCAGTCATCTAGTGAGCGAATACAAAGTTAGATAGATAGGCTTAGGGAGTAGGGGCTAGTAATATCAGCCCTTTATAGGGCTGCTCCATAGGAGTAGCGACTAGGGATAGGGACTAGTAGTTTATCAGCCCTTTTCAGGGCTACTTCATAGAAGCAGGGACTAGTTTTAATTGCAGCCCTTATGAGGGCTAGGTTAGAGAAGTCTCTATTAGTTTTTGCCAGGCAGGGGTATGTCAGGTGTGTGCCAGCGTTGTGCAAGTCTTCCTTACAGCATCTGGCCACAGTAATATAGCTCTTTGAATCCTTTAGGGCAGGTAGTGTAGCACTGCTGTGAAGAAAGCTACACCACCTGTCTTCATTAGGCATATTTTTGTTTTGCTGTAGCTAGTCCAGGCACTTTATTCAGGCTAGTAGCAGACTAGCAGTATCCCACAGTGGTGTAGCCCACTTGTAAGAGAAGCTACACCTTGAGTGTAGTTCATGCTACTAATTTTTTACTGCAACAAGCAAACCTGTCATTTTTTGCTTAAAAGCAGTGTTCACTAAACCTTTACTATAGGCCACGTTTAATACAACTAAATACATCTTGAGTGTAGTTCATTCTAATACTTTTTTACTGGAACAAGCAAACATAATTTTTTGTGCCTAGTACCACTGTCTGGCCAATCAGCTGTACTCGATTTCCATCAGAATATTTTTTGCCAACAACTGCAGAGTTGACAATTTGTTCACATACAAAATGAGTGGCAAAAGGCCTGCTGCTGGTGGAAGGGGGAATAGGCGTGGGGAAAGGAAAACAGTTGTGTCCGTGGGTAGTGGGAAAGCAAGTGTAACATTTGTGGAGGAGGGCATAAGCCAAAGTAACCGACAAATATCATCGCTGACAAGGCCTTCCAGATACAGAGGTAAAACGCACCAAATATCATCCTGCCAGGCTTCAGATACTGAGGAACGCACCAAATATCATCATCTGACATGGCCTTACAGATACTGAAGTGAAACGCACCAAATAATCATCATCTGAACATGGCCTTACAGTTACTGAAGTAAAACTCACCAAATACTCATCTTCTGGACGTGGCCTTACAGATACTGAAGTAAAACTCAACAACTACTCATCGTGTGCATGATGCCTTACAACTACTGTACTAAAAACTGATTTTGGGAGAGCATTACATGCCTATATCTGTGTCTCCTCCCCCTTTTACTCATCTACCGGTATCGCTTTTCACATTTTTATATGTAGTTTTCACTTTTCCATATGTTTGTTGTATCTTCTGAGTAGTTTGTCACCTTTTGGACACTTTAAAAGGTGTTTTCTATGTTTTCTTTGTGTTTGTATGTGTTTGTGTTTGGCTGCCATTGTTTCCAATGGGATTCGACGGTGTTCGACGAACATTCGACGAACAAACGCCCAATTCGGCGAACCGAATCGAATTAGAAGACTAGGGTGGTGGCTCATCTCTATTGACAACTCTGTAAAGTTAACTCCTTTGCATCAAGGCCAATTTTCCTTTTTGCGTTTTAGTTTTTTCCTCCCCTTCTTCCCAGAGTCACAACTTTTTTATTTTTCTGTCCATATAGACATATAAGGGCTTGTTTTTTTTTTTTGTGGGACTAAATGTACACTATTCATTTAACCACATAGTGTGCTGAAAAACAACTAAGACTTCCAAATGGAGAAACATTTTGAAAAAACACAATTCTGATATTTTTTGGGGGATTTGTTTTTACGGTGTACATTTTGCCATAATAATGACCTTGCAATAAACGTCTCTTCATTATAACGATTACAGCGATTCCAAACATGTCCAGTTTATCTATTATTTTAGTGGTGGAAAATAAATTAGAACTACCGTATATACCCGTGTATAAGCCGACCCCCCTACTTTTGCCCCCAAAACCTGGGAAAATGTATTGACTCGCGTATAAGCCGAGGATGGACCCCAGCACAGGTATACAGCCCCCAGCAGTGGTATACAGGCCCCAGCAGTATGATATACAGCAGCCCCCAGTGGTATATACAGCAGCCCCCAGTGGTATATACAGCAGCCCCAGTGGTATTGCAGCCCCTATATACAGCAGCCCCAGTGGTATTGCAGCCCCAGTGGTGTATACAGCAGCCCCTGTATACAGCAGCCCCAGTGGTATTGCAGCCCCAGTGGTATTGCAGCCCCTATATACAGCAGCCCCAGTGGTATTGCAGCCCCAGTGGTATTGCAGCCCCAGTGGTATTGCAGCCCCAGTGGTGTATACAGCAGCCCCTATATACAGCAGCCCTAGTAGTATTGCAGCCCCCGTGGTATTGCAGCCCCTATATACAGCAGCCCCAGTGGTATTGCAGCCCACTGGTGTATACAGCAGCCCCTATATACAGCAGCCCCAGTGGTAGTATACAGGCAGCCCCAGTAATGCAGGGCCCCCCAGCCTGACTCCGGTCACCTGTAAAGCAAATTATACTTATCATTGTCCCGCTGCCGTCCGCGCCCGCATCTGCCGACATCGCGATCCTCCATCTTCAGGCGTCTTCTTCCTGTTTCCTGTGTTCGGCGCCGGTAATGACGTCATTGGCTGCGACGAACACAGGAAACAGGAAGAAGACGCATGAAGATGGAGGATCGCGATGTCGGCAGATGCGGGCGCGGACGGCAGCGGGACAATGATAAGTATAATTTGCTTTACAGGTGACCGGAGTCAGGCTGGGGGGGCCCTGCATTACTGGGGATGCGGGGGCTGCTGTATACCGCTGTATACAGCAGCCCCCGCACTGACTCGCGTATAAGCCGAGGGGGGTACTTTTCAGCCCAATTTTTGGGCTGAAAAACTCGGCTTATACGCGAGTATATACGGTATGCAAAAAAAAGGGGGGGGTTGTGTTTCCATTTTCCAAGACTTGAAACGGTTTCATTTTTTGGTCGATCAAACCATGTGATGGTATATTTTTCGTGGGGTGAGAGTTCTTTAATTTTTTTTTGTTTACAGTATTTACTGCTCGTATTCATTATATTTATATATGAATAGATCAGACTTTTGTGAATGCAGTGATACCCCATATGAATATTTTTCATTATCTTTAATTTTTAATGGGGCTGAGGGAGATGATTTGAACTCTTATTTTTTTTAATTTTTTTCTTACTTTTTTTAAACTTTTTTTTACTTCTCATTTTTGTTTAGAGTCCCCCTAGGGGACTTGAAGCTGCGGTCTTCTGATCACTTGTGCTGGATACAATAATGCCATAGCATTGCTGCATATAGTGAAAATCATAGTTCCCTGTAAAATCTGGCCACAGGCAGGTTTCCCAGGATCCCTGCTATGACAAGCACCAAGGGCTCAAGCAGACTCCCTGCTGTCATAGAAACCCATCAGCAACCTGCAATTATGGCGCGCTCCCATACACATGTTAAATGCCACTGTCAGAGTTTCACAGTGGGATTTAAAAGCTTAACCATTGCGGCTGGAACTGCAGCCCCTGCTTAATGGATATAGTGGTTATAATCATGCACACTGCCTCTTCATTCATTCGTTCGTTCGTTCGTTCGTTCGTTCGTTCGTTCGTTCGTTCATTCATTCATTCATTCATTCATTCTAATAGGAGTGTAGAAAATATACTGTATCATTAGTGCACATAATCAATCTCAGCTGCATTCAGTGGGTGCTCTTCCAAGCTCTGGTTCTCTGAATGGTGGGGGCAACAGTGGTCAGAAACCCGTTAATCGGAAAGTTATCTACTAATCCATGGATAGAGGGACAACTTTTAAACTTGAAAATACCCATTTACAATGAGTGTTTTGCTTACTACTCTTAATGAGGGGCATGCAGGAATAAGATGCACAAGCCACTTAACGAAAAAGGTGCATCTTGTGGTATAATCCTCTGTGCTCTTCACCAGAAATGGTACTCCAGTTAAAGGTTGAAGTAACAATTCTGATGCTAAAAACACCACCACTTTGAAGAATTTGAAAGGTGGGCATAGCCACACCTGAGCTTGTCCCCAGTTCTGTTCAATTTGGGGAGCTGCTTGACAGTGATGTAAGTGTTGCAACATTTTTTGAGACAATTTAAAATGTTTTAGACTCATCTTCTGTGGTAAGCACTTTAATATATCAACCCCTCAATGTCACAGTTGATTTTGTCCTATGCAGTCCTGCCGACCTCTCCCCGCCTCACTTCTCATGACTGATTGGTCTCTTTTTATAAACACACATAGGGATATATATGTTAGTCTAGAGGATCAGGATGGGGAAAATCCACTTGGGACAGCACTGAAGAAATCAGCCAAAATATAATCCAAACCTGGCTTTTCAAGCTACTTATGTTTCCTCTGGAATGCTGCACCATTTCAGAGTAAACACAAATGGCTGCAATTACACATTCAGGTTCTGATTCATTCCACCCATCGATCGTGCAGTTTCAGTCTGATAACAGGTACCTTATAATGACAAATGCATTGTCAAAATGGCACCCAATGTCCTAATCTTTACTTAAACATTCAGAAGATTACGTATTTACCGATCTCAGCTATTGTGCCAATACTGCACCAGAGATTTAATAAAACCTGAATCTACAAATATAACTTTTTCGTTATATAGTTAAAAAAGCACTCCCATCAAAATGTTTATCCTATTAATATATTGCAGTCATCATATTAGGTAAGGCTGGTTTCACACTGCAGTCTTTTTCCTGATCAGGTTCCATCCGATTTGTGTGCCAAAACCAGGAGAGGAACTTGCAGAGAAAAAGTATAATTGAAAGATTGACACCTGTTCTAAGTTTTGGAGACACTCCTGGTTTTGGCACACAAACCGGTTGGAACCTGATCAGGGAAAAAACTGCAGTGTGAAACCAGCCTAAGGGTGCCTTCACATTGGCGTTTGGAGCGCAGCGCACTGAACGCAGCGAAACGCTTGCGCACATGCGTTCCTATGTTTAACATGAGAACGCATGTACCTGCGTATGGCTGCGTATGGCTACATTTGCATTCAGATGCGCATAATTTGTGCACCATCTGACCGCACTCCGAACGCATCATGGTGCATTTTTTGTGCATTCGCGGGCGCTTGTTTTATCTGCAAGCGCACAAACTATGCATTGAAGTCAATGGGTCCGCAGTGTCCTCCGCATGACAGCGCAGGAGAATGCTGCGGATCTCATTTAAATCTCTCCCGGCTGCCACCGGGAGATCAGCTACAGCCGCCACTGCACTCCCGCCGGTGTCAGCGCGGGAGATTTGAAGATACAGCTGATCTGACAGCTGTTTAAATCTCCCACGCCGACACCGAATAGGTGAGGGAGATTTGAAGCAGCGATCAGCTATTTCTTATCTCCTGCACCAATATCACCCTATTCGGTGTCGGCGCGGGAGATTTAAACAGCTGTCAGATCTGATGTATCTTCAAATCTCCCACTCTGACACCGGCTGCTTACCTCTCCAGCACTCCCCTCCGCCTCTCCCTGCTTATCGCACTTCGTGTCCTGAGTTCTCCTGCATCCCCGGCTTCCGATCATGTGATCAGGGAGTGCAGTGACGACATCACTGTGCTGTGCCAGTCACATAATCAGATGCCAGGGATGCAGGAGAACTCAGGACACAAAGTGCGATAAGCAGGGAGAGGCAGAGGGGAGTGCAGGCGAGGTAAGTTACATTGTTTATTATTTTTGTGTGTGTGATAGCAAGGGGCCAAATCTAAGATGGATGGGGGATATATCTAAGATGGATGGGGGGCTATATCTAAGATGGATTGGGGCTATATCTAGGATGGGGGCATATCCAGCATGAGAGGGCCATATCCAGGATGTAGTGTACCTGGATGGAGGACGCTATATCCCAGGATGGGGGGTTATATCCCAAGATGGGGGGCCATATCCAGGATGGGGAGCTATATCCCAGGATGGAGGTCTATATACCATGATGGGAGGCCATATCTAGGATGGGGATCATACACCAGGATGGGGGGCATTATACAGGATGGGGGACGTATATTACCTGGAAGGGGCCCAAGATGGGGACATTACCCTCATAAGAGTCAGCAGCAGATCCCCTCCATAAGACTGCATTATAACCATATTTTTTGCTTAATTTTTTCCCCCTATTTTCCTCCTCTAAAGTCTGGGTGCATCTTATGGTCCGGGGCATCTTAAAGTCCGAAAAATACAATAATCACGTGATGTCATTGCAGGCCTAATAAAAAAGAGAGAAATTAAAACTTTAATGCGAGTGCTTTTTAACCTTCCTAGCGTTATTCCCGAGCCTGACTCGGGGTTAACATTCACTACCAGAAGCGTTAACCCCGAGTCAGGCTCGGGCTTACCCGCGTTCGCGGCAGATGCGGTGAGAAAACCGCATCTGCCGCACTTGCCGCACTTGCGGCGCGGTTGCGGTAATCTGCATAGTAAAGGGAACCAACCACCTCGGATGACCCTCATACACTGTTAATATGTGCCCCTGCAGCCTAGTAAACCATTAGCAGCACTGCTTTTGTGTGAAAAGTGGCTGCAGTAGAAGTGAGATAATGATTTTAGAAACTTACATGCCTGCGTACTTGAGGGCGTCTCCCTGTGTGTGCTGGGACTTGTGGGCTGTGCTCATCATGTCTGCTCTCCCCCTCCCTTATGCACGCCCCCTCTCAGCCTGCTATAGTGATGTGAGGCTGATTGCGTCATAAAGGGGCGGGGCTACCGGGATGCCGCGATTTAGCCCCGCCCCTTTATGACGCAATCAGCCTCACATCACTATAGCAGGCTGAGAGGGGGCGTGCATAAGGGAGGGGGAGAGCAGACATGATGAGCACAGCCCACAAGTGCCAGCACACACAGGGAGACGCCCTCAAGTACGCAGGCATGTAAGTTTCTAAAATCATTATCTCACTTCTACTGCAGCCACTTTTCACACAAAAAAAGTGCTGCTAATGGTTTACTAGGCTGCAGGGGCACATATTAACAGTGTATGAGGGTCATCCGAGGTGGTTGGTTCCCTTTACTATGCAGATTACCGCAACCGCGCCGCAAGTGCGGCGCAAGTGCGGCAGCTATGCGGCAAGTGCGGCAGATGCAGGTTTTTTTACCGCATCTGCCGCGAACGCGGGTAGCCCGCTTTTAGCAAAAAATTCAAGACCTAAACAGACCGCCAGGGAGGCTACGGGCTCACAGACATAACTGCATTACAACAGTGTGCAAGTTCCAATTTGTACAGATCTTTAATACTCATAGATGTTTATTGAGCCTATATACTCCGTAGATTTAGAATTACTCACATTATTTTTTAGAGAATGCTGTAAAGATGTTTGCATAGTTTTTTATTTTCACAAATCGTACAAAAAAGTGCTAGATAATGCTTGCTAAATAAGTACTATTATTCTAACTGGGAAAACCACATTTCCATCCATGTGGTCATGGTACTTCCCAACTTGACTTACAAAACCATTAAATGGGGCTAATCCCCATGTCAAACTGCAGTGGAATAAACTACAAATCTACTGCTAAAACCTGAGGTTATGCTTTTAATTTCTGCCAAGGATTCCAGAACAAGCACACGTTAGATTTATATAAAGTGTATTTACTCTGTGTGGACATACCCATATACCTAAGGCAACATATGGTGGCACAGAAAAAACACTTAAACCTCGAAAGCACAATACCACATGACTCTGCCTTGTTCATTTTACCATCAATAGATATTACAATCAGAAGCAGTTTATGGCAAATTCACTTGATATCTGGTGAGCAGGGTAATCTCTGAATTTGTTAGCAACTTTGCATTAGCAAGTAAATCAGTAGCCACCACCATTCTCCAAGTAACAATAGTATTAGCAGTGGAAACTGGATATTTTTCGTCTTATGGATCAGTGATCTATCTGGAGGTAGAAGCAAATTATGAAAATACACACTGCCTACAGGGAATCATGGTTGTGGTTTGGTGATGTTCTGGGGCTGTTCTGTTTTTTACATGGCAATGGAAACCTTCAAGATGTGAAAAACAAGAAGGTTTTCAGTCATGTATCAGGAAATCAAAGGAGAAAACAGCATGCACTCTGTGAGGACAACCATTCCAAGTGTACCTCAAGGTTCACCAAGACTTGGTTTCAAAAGATTTCCTGAAAGATTCTAGGGTAGTTGCCAAGTCAACTAACTTGAGTGACATAAAAATCTTTCCTACTATTTGAAGAAGGGAATTGGCTCACACAAATTATAATGAACTGGAGGGCATTGCTCATAAAGAATGAGCAATGATTAGAGATGGAAGAACCTGCACATATTCGGGTTTGCTGCATCTGGCCAGAGTTTTAAAAAAAAAGTCTGGTTCGGGGCTGGACTTGACCCAAACTTGAGTCAGAACCCCAAACCTCATAGAAGACCATTTGAAAAAACAAACTTTAGTTCTATAAAATGGTGGTAGTAAGGGCTAGAAGACTGAAAAAGAACACAAAATGAGGATTAAAGGATGGCAATGATACTTACCAAGTTTTATCGATGAAGAAAGAAGGAGACGGCACTCATTGGACCGGTGAAGACAGGTTTCTTTATTCCAGTCGCAGTATTACATCAGGTAGAGGGTGCGGGGAGGGAGGTGCCGGGATGACGGAGCCCGTTTCGAGTAGTGCTTTCTCTTCAACAGATCCTGTGTACATATCGTACACAGGATCTGTTGAAGAGTAAGCACTACTCGAAACGGGCTCCGTCATCCCAGCACCTCCCTCCTCGCACCCTTACCTGATGTAATACCGCGACTAGAATAAAGAAACCTGTCTTCACCGGTCCAGTGAGTGCCGTTTCCTTCTTTCTTTATGGATAAAAATGACTATATCCTACGACTGAGCAACGCTGGACCTGGTTTTGTGCCACAATTTCAATTGCAGCAATATAAGGTCAGTGCCCGGTTTTCTTTCTACATGCAAACTTACCAAGTTTTAGCTTGGCTGTCACACTGCTTTCAGGTTTCCTCCTTAATGCTTATGAATATTCCCCTGCTTCCCCTTCCAACCCTGCCAACCCTCTTTGACAGCATCTGATTGGTTGCAGTCACACTAGCTGGCTGGTTCCCCTCAAGTGGTGTGTAAAAATAAATAAATATTTTAAAAAACTGGCGTGGGGTCCCCTGTATTTTGATATCCAGCACAGATAAAGCAGACAGCTGGAGGCTACAAATTAAAAGAGAGCACATATTGGCACAAGATATAATATGTCACATTTATTTTACACAAATACTGATCGTTTTAAAATAGGCACTTAGCACAGACTATAAAAGACATACATATATAAATATACACAGTATATAAGTAAGTCCCATAAGGATCAGCAGAGTCCATTAAAATTAAGTACAGGCCATCGAGATAATGGGGCACAGTACATTAAGGGCTTTGAGGTATAGCCCGAAGGCTACAATCCCGCTAAGCCAGAAAGGGGAGGGCAACCAGCGCTAAACTTGGGAAGGGGAAAAATAAAATTAACCAAAAAACAGGTCTTGCTATTGTCAGAACTCCAAACAGTCCTTATCTAGCCAACAGGGTAACTCCAGGATGGGACAGAGACCCAACAACAGGTCTTTTTAGGGCAGTCCGCTTAATCAGAGAAAATTTTTTTAACATTTTTTTAATGCTGCCCAGGATGGACTTGGCCATTCCACACTGTATTCCACTGCTGGATTGTCTCAAGAGATCACCGGGGCTATTCCTCCAGGGGCCTTCTCTACCACCACTTGCCCCCAGCACATCCTGTCATGGCCACCGCTGGAGAAGAGGATGGATTAATTAGGGGATGGCCACCCCCTTCAGGACATACTGGAGGTACTCGGGCAACCCCAACAGGCCCTTCAGAATCTCTGGCCCCTGTGAGTTTCACTGCAGCTGGGTGGTTAATGTGGTCAGGCCGGGCCAGCAGCCAACGCTCCACCCTCTCCAAGTTGGCCTTCTGCTGACACTCTTTGAAATCCTCTGCAGTGTTGACCCGTCTAACCCCTACTGCATACCACCCTTTGCTGCCCTTTACCTTCATGAAGATGACCACCTTCCCAACATAGAGGGTGCAGAGTCAGATGGTCACACAGCAGGGTGGACCAGTTTACATTGCATGTGTCACCACTCCCGTCGTCAGCTAGGAACCCAATCCCCCACTTCTGGGGGTTGAATAATCTTAATTGTAACTGTAGATGGGATAATTCCTTAAAATTAATGGCTATATAAACTTGTGATAATTATGGAATGTTTGACCATATTATTTTTTAAGTCCTCTGATATTATTATATGGAATTTGATGTTGTTTCGGCCAAATGTATGGATTTCTCATATGACAACTGCTTGAGATCTCTCTCTGCTGTTATGATATAGAATTGAATATTAACAAGCTCATCTTCTGTTGAACCTAAATCTCACTTACTCAATATTCTGCATACAGAAACGGAAGTACAACCAAGTGCATTGAATTAAATATGATTGCATTTGCATTAAGTCCATTCCCCTGTGCTCAGTCATTTATTTCATTGAAAGAGTCATGATGTACTTCCATACAGGCTGCAGTTTGTGTTACAGAAATAAATCCAAGCCCTGCACATGTGCAGCATATGTTCTTACAATTTTTTTTTTCAACAAAAGATTAATTTCACTTATAATAAAGATTAACTCAGCACAAAGCAAACAGATGCGTTAAACAGCATTTCCTCCAAAAATGTAAAAGAAAAAAAAATAACTCATTTGTGAGTATAAGTCATTTTGTTTTCCCTTTTGTCATGTTTTTAAAGTTTGCCTAGATATGCAGAAGATATTTAACTCCAAACCCCTTATGCTGCATAATAACTAAGTAGATTTGTCATCTAGACTGCACAAAGTTAAGTAATAATTTTAGTTTGCATTGTAATGGCAGATATATTGGCTGTCACAGTTTTCCCAAAATAAGATATATTTAAAAGGGTTTCCCTATGAAGAAAGTTAATTTTAAAGTTCATTTTAAACAGTAGATCTTAGAATAATAAAAAGTTCAAGAATGTGATTAAAAGAAAATGTTCCTGTGCTGAGATAATCTTACACATGTGTCCTTGCTATGTACTGTGTAATGTCCGTGTCTGACCGTAGAGGGACATGGTCTGATTATACCACATCTCCTGTGCTGAGATAATCTTACACATGTGTCCTTGCTATGTACAGTGTAATGACTGTGTCTGACAGGTAGAGGGACATGGTCTGATTATACCACATCTCCTGTGCTGAGATAATCTTAAATATGATATCTCATATCAATTTAGCTGTGTTAGTAGGAACAGCCCTTTAATGCTGATAACATGTAAAGAATACTACTTACAATAATTATACACATCCCTATGTTCTATGACAGTGATGGCGAACTCCAGGCCTCGAGAGCCGCACACAGTCCAGGTTTTCAGGATTTCCATTGCATTTGACAGTTGGCAATCAAATTACCAACTGTCAAACTCTAAGGAATCCTGAAACCTGCACTGCGTGCGGCACTCGAGGCCTGGAGTTCGCCATCACTGTTCTATGATATTAAAAAGGACCTATCATCCCCCCTTGGTGCTTTCCAAACTGAAAGTCTGGAGGGACTTACTGATTATGGAGTCCTCACTGGTCCTCCCCGCCCCCTGCCTCTCTGTGCCACTCCCTACCTCTCTATGCCACCCCTGCCTGTGACATCAGCGCTGGAGCCCACCCTGTTGTATGCATACAGCATAATCTGTAGCACGGTGGGCTCTGGCGCTGACATCACGGGCAGGGGGCGGCACAGAGAGGCAGGGGGAGGCACAGAGAGGCAGGGAGGAACCCCGGGAACAGCGAGGACTACATAATCAGTAAGACCTGCCAGACTCGTTACCTCTAAACTTTCTAAAGTGTTTTTTACAGCTTACAGGGGAGTAGAAACATGGTAGAACCCTTCCCTGAATGCAGCAGACACTCTGCATACAGTGGTGCTTTCAGTTTGTAAAGCACCAGGGGGGTGACACGTCCTCTTAAAACTGTTGAATCAACTAGAGGAAACCAAAATGCTAAATACTTTCGTAGCATAGGAGAGTTAAACGGTTAAAAGACGAGAGATATATTATTATCATGGTATCGTGTCATGACAATTTAAACAGTATGTTACTTTACAGGGCTAGACCCAAATAGCTATAGCATATTGTGGATTGTCGAAAGACATTAAAATGGCAAAATTTAAGAAATTGTCTAACTTCAGACAATCTCTTCATATAAGAAGCCACTGAATACTCTGTTCCCAAGAACATTTACTAGTGAATCTCAATTAATTAGAATATCATCGCAGCCGATGGATGACATTTTTTTGTGGGACAATACAGTGCCATCAGAAAGATCCTCTGATCCTATGCCACACATGTCGGAATCCTCGAGCCCCGCACACTCAGCCGGGACTTCCAGCTACCTTGAGGACCAGGAGCGTTCTATATATGAAGGTCAATGAGCACATGACGTCATAACGCAGTGACGTTCCATGCACTTACGCATAACCCTCTTTCTTTTTCTTTTACATATTACACTTATGATGCTCTGAGGTCTGGAGATATATAGTTGGGACAATAAATTTGTGAAGAAAAATGTCTCCTCAACCCTAATTTCCCAGAAAACATATATACAAAAGACAAATTTTGCCTGATCCACTCATCTCTACCGCTGATGTTCGCCACAATATCAAGAATATTACTGTACAACATGTTATACAAGGTGAAGATCGTCTTCATGATCCGCAATATCCTGCATCTATCCACTGCAGGTCAAGCTACATGATGTATTAACCTACATAGTTTATAACCTACAGGGGGCTGCTTTTTATATAGTCTTACAATGAAAACTAGGTGAGAAGAAACTACCAGACAAATCCTCCTATTCCGTCCACTTAAAATTTATCATCTGTGAATCTATTGAAAAAACATTTTCTGGGAAATAAATCCCTGGTTGTCTGCTTTTGCGTGTTCCTTACTTATCCTTGTATTGATTTCTGTCCTGAAGATTTAAGCCTCTCAATTTGTTTTACGAGTGCACTGCTGCAAACCTGACAAGAATAGACAGTGATAGATATTTTCCTGTGTCATTTTATACAGAGATAAAACGCATTTTTTTCATATTAGTCGTGCCCTTACATCATCACAGAATAGTCTTTCTGACAGAAGTACAGAGATGATTTGCTCCTTTTGCTCTCAAAGCTATTCCAAGTGTCAAAGTTAAGCCCTTTAATGTTATATTAATGTGAAGCATGATAGGTTTTCCTTTTACATTACTGGATATATGCTGATGAAGTTTCTTAATCGACACTTGCATAGTAATAACCATTTACAGCACCATCAAGTGGATATTAATCCTTAGTGGGAATCATTGGTAAGATGACTAAATAGTATACCGCTTGAAGCAAATGGCACTAACGTATGGCATTATGTCATTGCCCGATAGAACAGTATGTCAACTGTAAACAATCATTTCAAGGGGTACTAGAAAGTTTCCAGATTTTTTAAGAAATTTTTATTTTATGATAAATGTGACATAAAACTAATAAAAATAAAACAAAACCATTACTATAGAAAAGAATATATTTCCATCCTTCCAATAATGAAAATGAGTCACTGGGCAAGCATATACATTTTCACCTAAAAGCTTACAAAGTTTCACCCGATTTTTGACAATTTAACATGTGGATAAAATTTCAATATGTACCAATGAGAATGAATTCAGCTCACCTGGTTATTGGCGTGCACATGGCTATCAGTCCATAGGAATAGAAGAATCCAGCACGTCCACGTCTTGCAGGGTAAAGTAGTTCTCCCTTTTACTTAATCCATAAAAGCATCACCATCAAAATTGAAAGGTTGCCACCTGTTGAGGTTATGAAAAGGGGTAGTCCCCCGAAACGCGTAAAGCAATCAATTCATTATTATCTAGAACATTTTATTTGAATGTTTGGATTGTGGCAATGTATCAGCTTTGATGGTGATGCTTTAATGGATTTTGTATAAAGGAAAACTACTTTACCCTGCAAAGTAGGACATGTTGGACATGTTGCTTTCTTCTGTTTATGTGCATTAATATTTCAATATGTGACTATTGCAAACAATCATTGTCTGCAGCAGACACAACAAAGGCCAAGTGCATACGAGGGTAATCAAAATCATCCATTTCATATCCAGTAAAAAAATGGCAATTGTTACCTGTATGCTTTGTATGTGTCACTCGTATGCCCATTTTGTCCATCTGGATGGCTTTTGATTTTTTTAAGCTGGGGTCAGACAGCCATATAACACAGACAACTATAGCATTGTAATGGATGAAGTGGCTGGAGGCTCCCCTGAACTAAGCATGACAGCTACACAGTAATTCATCAAGCTGTCATGCCTGGGTCAGGGAGGCTGACGGCTACTGGGTGTTTTACAATGCCATCGTTGTCCGTGTTATATTGCCCTCTGACTCCAGCCTTACATGAACAATTTAATAAACAATAAAACGCAGATATAGTTTTATTTATAATTTTAATAGATCCATGAACAACACATGACATATGGATGGTAACCCATATGTGATCCATTTTGCATGTTCACTTTAACTTATATTGGGCGAGTCTGTGTCTGAATGAGCCCTAAAGGCTCCAAACATTACCAAATGCTTAGCATGACATAAAATGACAAATTGAGTGTTACCTTACCAATCCCCCATCTCTACATCATGGATCTCTGAATTATGGCTTGTTCTGACAAACTTATTAAACATCCGTGTATTGCCCATATGCAAACTGATATCATGTTCGTAGAACCGTGACCAATACAAGTCACTGTGCTGGTTCACATGAATGTTTTTACACACAGACTGATAGCATGTAATAAAATCAGCATACACTACTTTGATTCATGTTTTGGATCAGACTCACCCAATATGGTCGTGACTGAGGACGCTTCATTTCTGGGTAAAAACAGCATATGTGGCAATGACTGCAACCCTGCCCCCTGATGATGTTCAATTTGAGTATCCCAGCATATGCACTACTAAACAAAAAGAAAAAGAAGATAAGGAGATGAAGATCTCTTTAACAATTGTTAAGGGGTTCTATCATAGAGTTTCTCACCTGTGTCTGTTGTGCACCGCCCTGCACAACAAAGGTGAGAGATTAGACCAGGGAAGACAGACACCGCACTTCTCTGCTTAAGGTCGCTTCCTGGTTCGGCAGGTGACGTCCTGTGATGCGACCATGTGACCAGATGGCCAGTGACCAGTGACCAGACCAGTGACCAGTGACCAGACTTGTGACATCATCGCAGGTCCTCTCAGCCCAGAGCAGCTTCACCGCTCACAATGGTTGAATATTCCATATGAGAAAATAATACCGCAGTATTAAGAAGCGCTAAGCCACTGGGTGTTAGTCGTAATACACACCTATATTAAGCTTCCCAAGCCTTGAGGAAGATAGCTGGTCTATCGAAACGCGTCGCATAGGAGAGTGTGGAAGCTTAATAAAGGTGTGTATTACGACTAACACCCAGTGGCTTAGCGCTTCTTAATACCGTGATATTATTTTTTCAGATGGAGCATATGCACTAGGGATCCTCACCGAAAGAGTCATCGGAAGTAAAAAACATAAAAGGAAAAAAACAGCAGACAGGAAGTTAAAGAAAAGATGGAAAAGTGGAAATGAACAATAAAGCTACCTGCACCACTATTCTGGCACAACTAGCATTGGAAAGCTCTCTCTTAACCTACACCATGTTTAGGTATTTTATGTATTTAGACACTTTATACCCCCTGTTCTAGAAAGAAGTGTGTGTCTCCTTAAAAGGGGCAACTCTTTATGCCAAAGTGTTTGTGCAAATTTACAGCACAAAGTAGGCTAAGTAATAGTGGTATAAACCTTTCTGTGAGGCGCACTACCACTTCTTGTCAAGAAAGTGGTTCTTGGGATGTATTCCTACTGAGTGGCACAGGTAGTTTGGTGCATTAATGGCAGATGTACAACAAAACCATGGAGTACGTTTTTTAAATTGTAAATAATTTTGTCCAAGTGACACATGATACTAATTTCTCTTTTGGAAAATGAATTCAAGGATGTCAATTTGAAAGGTCAGTCATCACTGCAGCAATAATGCAACAATATATTCATATTTATGACAGCCATATGTCACAAGATACCATCTGTGGATACGGTTGAATTACCATTTTCTGCTAATTGTCACTTTTCAGGGAGAAAGTGAAAAACTCTAATTCCACCCAATAAGGGTAGCCATCCTTGTAGTCATAAACGACTCTTTAACAAGCCTTTTAATATGACTTAGGATTTGTGCCAGATCAGAACCCCAAACTGCAGATGCTGCGTTTCGGGGTGACTGCCCCTCATCAGTGTAGTGTGTGGGAGTTCTGATCTGGCTAAGTGAAAGGGCTGAGAGGAGGTGTGGGGAACTAGCTATTCTCCTCATGGAGAGGAATCTGCCTGCTGACATAAGGAGACTTCTGCTAAGAATGCCACGTCAAACCTTGTGGCCTACTTTGTCCCATCTTGTTTGTTTTTTCCTTGTTTATTTGTGGAGCAGTGAGAAATCTCTTTTAAATATTAAATATTAAGTAAAAAATAAAAAATATATATATTTTCCAAAAAGTATACTTAACACACTTGGAATGACAATTGTTAAAAATATTTTTACTTATAAAATTATTAACACATAACTATGCAACTTCATCAATGATTTTTCTATTTTAAAATGTGGTTATCACATTTATTACAGGTTTATAATTAATTTCATTCCAAAGACTTGAATATTTCTTCTTTCCATCTATATTCCAGGCCAACAATATTCATGAATGGTGAGAAATTAGAAGTAACACTGTTCACTAATATGATCAACTCATTTAATTATCGAGCATATGATTTGATAGCATTGCACAATTGAGGTGGAGCTCTCGATACCACTTTTCCCTCAGCCTCACCCTAAATAAATGTATTAGACCATGCACCAGGACCTGTTCTCCAGATATCATCTGTACTTTCTGTATTGAATCTAATCCAGTTACTGTCCTACTTTGGAATCATTTGTCATCCGTAGGTATGTCATCAATAGATGATACTTTCATTCCATTTTAAAAAGGCTTTGGACATCTTTGAGGTTAGTATTTTATCTAAATAAATGTCATTTTCTCTGAAAAGCATTTTTGCTTTGGGTTTTTATTGAAAATCATCCTTTTGCTTTTGCCGCTATTGTATAGCACATCCAGCTGCAGAATGCCGTCAGAGCGCTCGTATCATCGCACTGTCGCTTGCCCTTGTATCAGCTATGTAGATCAATCTTCTATTGCAACTCCATCAGACAGGGAAAACACTGCATATTTCCAAGATTTCACTGAAGATCTCATTGAATGACACAATGGTGCAGCCAATCATCAAGGCCAAAGGGCAGCATTAGGAACAGGTATAGTGTGGAGAGCCGGGACACTTGCTTGCTCATTTTCATAACAAACTGGATTTTCTTTACAATGATAAATCAGTTTGCACACAAATACATAATATAGTAACAACAAGGTTGCATTCATTATGGAAGGATGAAAACAGAGAATAACGCACACAAACAAGTCAAAATAATCATAAAGTACATAATAGAATATTTGGAAAAATCTGAAATAAAATATAATTATATAGTACAGTGCAACCTTAGATTACGAGCATAATTCGTTCTGGGAATATGTTTGTAATCCAAATCACTTGTATATTAAAGCAAATCGTCCCATATCTAATAATAGAAATGCAGACGATTGATTCCACATTCCAAGTTCTTTGGTATATACAGTATACCGTAGTTGTGTACAGTCAAATCTGTATATGCGTTAATCAGTCACTGTACCTAAAGTAGGTTTAGTAGCGGTGTCACACATGTACATTATCAAGTATGGAGGCTCCATGTTCAGAGCGCGGTGAACAAGCAAACGCTGGAAGTGTGGAAAAGACCGCAATTAATGGCTTATGCGCTAGAATTGGTGAGTATTACCAGTATTCTACTGTACTATATCTGTGCAGGGAGGGAGGTACAGTACTGTAGAGGGGTAGGGAGAGCTCACACGATGGTTTTATTGCAAATCTTTCTTGTACACCAAGTTACAGTTTATTAAATATGTTCGCTTGTTTTGCAAAATGCCCTCAGACCAAGTTGCTTGTAATCCAAGGATCCACTGTAAATTATATTTCTATACAATAATGTAGTAATATAAAACTTAGCACCAACGTCACATTTAGAGAGGACCTGACACCAGGTCAACAATGGGCAACTTGTTCTTATTTCATTCCTGCTGAGTATTCGGGGGGTTTTCTTTTTACATATAGATCCACCATATGGTCTTAGAGATATGGACCTTTAATCCACTTCTACTTTTTATGGTCTTTACCAAGGGGCCAGTGATGGCAGATTAATCATAGAGGAACCTATAGATAAGCCCCAAGGAACCCTGAGAGAAATACCCCACTGGTATCACCATAAAAATGACTCTCTGAACTGAACAGCGGATTAAAAAAAAGGCGAAGACTCGGGAGCAGCAGGAATGGAAAAAATAACAAAAGCTGGTCACTTTTGACCTGGTGTTAGCTCCTCTTTAAAGCTATGTATTGGAGCATTCTACATTGAAAATAATAGCCAGGAGGTCATGTCAAAGATAAGCTTGAAAATTAGCTAATATACAGTATTTGTACCATTTACTACCATGCCACAACAAAACATGCTAGAGCTATTAATCGATGTGAAAGGTTGATTACAAACCATTGTTATATGACTTATCGCCAGTGTATGACAATAATATCTGGTCACCACTGAAAGCACTTGCTCTTTCATACCATGATTTATACCAATGTTTAAATTGGAGTGCTGATTGTGACACTAATCACAAATACGATGCTAGTCTCTACATGGATAAGGATAGGATATCAAATATAAGGGGATAGACAGAAGCATGGTCAGATAATGGTCCGGAGTCAGAATACCTGGAGAATCATGGGCCAGGGGAAAAGGACTATGTAAAATGAAAGTCAGATGAGGTCAGAGATCTGGCAACAATGATCAGAACACCAAGAGCAGATTCACAGGTGAAACGCACCACTGAGGCCGGCTTCACACCACAGTTTTCAGCTGTCAGGTTCTGTCTGGTTTGGACCGAACAGAACCTGATCTGGTTTTGCCCCCATGTGTCCCAACGGTGCCAGATTGGTTTTATTTGGTGTTTTTGTCCATGATCCGATTTTGTCCAGTTCTTCACCGGGCACAGAATAGGTGTCTGCATCAATTTTTGGCCCCGGTGCAAAAACGCCTAGGCAGCAGGCTCACTGTCTGGGTGTTATGTTTGACTCTGATCTTTCCTTCACCCCATATATACAATCTCTCGCCCGCTCTTGCTGCTTGCACCTGAAGAACATCTCTAGAATTCACCCCTTTCTCACCTTGGAAACCACAAAAACCCTCACTGTAACCTTGATTCACTCCTGCCTTGACTGTTGTAATTCTCTTTTAATCGGCCTCCCCTGCGCTAGACTCTCCCCTCTGCAGTCCATCCTTAATGCAGCAGCCAGGATCACCTATCTAGCTATCCGTTACTCGGACGCTTCTGCTCTATACCAGCCAATGCACTGGCTGCCTACACAATATAGGATCCAATTCAAACTGCTTGTTCTCTCCCACAAAGCTCTTCATGGTGCAGCACCTCCCTACCTCTCCTCTCTCATCTCTGTCTATCACCCCACCCGTTCTCTTCACTCTGGAAGTGACTTTAGACTCACTTCTGCATTAATCTGAACCTCCCACTCCCAGCTCCAAGACTTCTCCTGAGCTGCACCGATTGTCTGGAATGCTCTACCCCAAGAAATTAGCTGTATTCACAACTTACATAGTTTCAGGTGATCCTTAAAAACACATCTTTTTTTGGGCGGCCTATCAAAGTCATTTAGACATAGCCTATCGGCTCCACCAGTCTCAAGTGGATCACAAATAATGGTTGGTGGCCACTTATACTGCTCCTATCTGTTCCCCATCTCCTCAAGTTGACTATACCATCATTGTAAATAAGCACCTGTACTTTGTGTCACCCCCACCTCATTGTTAGATTGTAAATTCTTGTAAGCAGGGCTGTCATTATTTTGCTCTAATTATTGTATTATGCTTTGTATTGTATGTTTTTTGTATTGTATTGTATTGTATTTTCTGATAACTGTTACTTATGATTGTTTAAATATGAACCTCTGTATTGTGAAGCGCTGCAGAATATGTTGGCACTATATAAGTAAAGATTATCATTATACATATTAATTATACACTTGTTTTACTATGATATTGTTTGTATCGTGCTCAATCACTAACACAAAGAGCTAACATAAAGATATACTCTATCACTCACATTCCAAACAAGCATACACTTGCTCCAGACAATCAGGATACAGTCACACGTGTTCTCTTATCTAAAGATCTAGGGACAAACATATTCTTACTTATTCTACATGAAAGCCAGGATAAGCGTACATTCACTCATGTGACATAAAAGACAAGGCAGGACTATGCTTATACCAATCAACCGGGACAAATGTACGCTAAGTCACCCAGATAGAAGAGTGGTTGCTTATTTATCCAAAATTGTAAGACATGAGCATATGCTTACTCATTATATAATGATACTCACCAAAGATCAACTGATTGCCATGGGTGCGCCTGACAATCAACTATCATCTAGGAAGAATCTTCAGACACTCTTTTAACGATTGGAAAACATTAAAAACATAGTATATTAAAGTCCCACACAACATCTTAAAAAAAAAGAAAAAAAAAATAACAAAAGGATTTACAAAGTACTTTAAAAAATATATAGAAGAAATAACCATGGGCCTCCCAGGTTGAGAATGCCAGCCCCAAGCTGTCTGCTTTAGCCTGCCTGCGTACCAAAATTGGGGAGTACCCCACACCAATTGTTTTATATTATTTATTGAAAATAATTTTAAAAAAAAATCTGCGGGGGTCCTGATGTTTTGATACCCAGCCAAGATAATGCACACAGGTAGGGGTTTCAGCTTCCAACTATCAGCATTATCTGCGCTGGGTATAAAAATACAGGCAACCATCAATTATTTATTTATCTTTACACTACTGTGAGGGCAACCAATCACAGACACCAGCACAGAGGACCGGGGCGCAGTCTGATTGAAACCAATCACAGACACTGTCACAGTGGGTGGGAGGGGGTAGCATAGTATTCATAAGGCTTATTGAGCAGACCCAGAAGCAGTGATGATAGAATGAAAACCCAGTCTGTAAGTATAATTTAACGGCTTTGTTCCCCATTTTTGCAGCAGCAATGCATGCTGATTGGCTGCACTGCAGTATTTCAACAAGCTTTTTTTGGGTGGTCGAACCTAAACAGTAAAGCTCCCGTCACACACAACGAATCACCAGCAATCCCGACAACGATAACGTAGGGATCGTTGGTGCGTCATTACCTGGTCGCTGGGAGCTGTCAAACAGGCAGATCTCCCCAGTGACCAGGGACTAGGGAGCCACCTCTATATCGCTGGAAGCGGGAGGACACTGGTAACTATGATAAATAGCGGGTATCTTGGAAGCGCACGCTGCCTAGATACCCGCTGTTTATCATAGTTACCAGCGTCCTCCCTGCTAAGCGCTGGTGACCATGATAAACACCGGGTATCTAGGCAGCACGGTGTTTACCGTGGTAACCAGCCTGTGAGATCACTGATTGTTGTGTCTCTCGCTTGTCACCCGCAGTGATGCGTGCTGACCAGCGTGAGACCAACAACCTAAAAATGACACAGAGCACTTTGTAACGATCAGCTATCTTACAGCAGGGGCCTGATCGCTGCTAAGTGTCACACTTAGCGAGATCGTTAGCGAGATCGCTGTTATGTCACAAAACCTGTGACATTGCAACAATCTCATTATAGTATAAATATACAAAATCACTATACACCTTATATCCATAAAAATTCTCATGATTAAGGATACATCATTCCTATAAGGTGTATATATAACTGGAAATAAGTAACACTCCTCTTATTAATTAAGTGGACACCACTATGGAGTTTTGGTTACATAAAATATAACTTTTATTATTAATATAAAAGCAGACACATAAACGTTAGGAAACGAAGCACAAGGGAATTCCAAAAACAACTGCAGTTAGGTGGTAACCCCCTGGGTTAAACCATGCACAATGAGGCACAATTCACAATAATGTTAGAAGTACACAAGGTAAAGTAGTGTGTTAGCTGACAAATATAGGATAATACCATTATATCAGTCACTCACCCATGGTACACTCTTGTGATAGACCTGGCGGTTCCCCATGGGGCCTTGTCCTGCAGTACGCCCCTAACAGCTGTTTCGCCGCTGCTTGGTCGCAGCGGCGAAACAGCTGTTAGGGGCGTACTGCAGGACAGGGCCCCCGGGGAACCGCCAGGTCTATCACAAGAGTGTACCATGGGTGAGTGACTGATATAATGGTATTATCCTATATTTGTCAGCTAACACACTCTTTACCTTGTGTACTTCTAACATTATTGTGAATTGTGCCTCATTGTGCATGGTTTAACCCAGGGGGTTACCACCTAACTGCAGTTGTTTTTGGAATTCCCTTGTGCTTCGTTTCCTAACGTTTATGTGTCTGCTTTTATATTAATAATAAAAGTTATATTTTATGTAACCAAAACTCCATAGTGGTGTCCACTTAATTAACAATCTCATTATGTGTGACTGGGGCTTAACATAGATTTCCCTGAGAAGTCCATGTATGGGGTCCATGCAAGAACAATAAGTGTCCGGTACAGACCCTGAACTTTACAGAGAGTATACAGTAAAAGAGAGTATACAAACTTTACAGCTGGGGATCACAGCTGATTATTTCTATAATAATTAAAAAAATTCATTTCTGTTTAAAAACTTGTTTTACATCACAGAAAGAATCAGCTGTGATCCCCAGCTGTGATGTCTGTATACTCTTATATTCTGTGATCCCTGGCTGTAATGTCTGTATACTCTTATATTCTGTGATCCCAGCTGTAATGTCTGTATACTCTTATATTCTGTGATCCCCAGCTGTAATGTCTGTATACTCTTATATTCTGTGATTCCCGGCTGTAATGTCTGTATACTCTTATATTCTGTGATCCCCGGCTGTAATGTCTATATACTCTTATATTCTGTGATCCCCAGCTGTAATGTCTGTATACTCTTATATTCTGTGATGCCTGGCTGTAATATCTGTATACTCTTATATTCTGTGATCCCCGGCTGTAATGTCTGTACACTCTTATATTCTGTGATCCCTGGCTATAATATCTGTATACTCTTATATTCTGTGATCCCCGGCTGTAAAGTCTGTATACTCTTATATTCTGTGATCCCGGCTGTAATGTTTGTATACTCTTATATTCTGTGATCCCCGGCTGTAATGTCTGTACACTCTTATATTCTGTGATCCCTGGCTGTAATATCTGTATACTCTTATATTCTGTGATCCCCAGCTGTAATGTCTGTATACTCTTATATTCTGTGATCCCTGGCTGTAATATCTGTATACTCTTATATTCTGTGATCCCCGGCTGTAATGTCTGTATACTCTTATATTCTGTGATGCTTGGCTGTAATATCTGTATACTCTTATATTCTGTGATCCCCGGCTGTAATGTCTGTACACTCTTATATTCTGTGATCCCTGGCTGTAATATCTGTATACTCTTATATTCTGTGATCCCCGGCTGTAATGTCTGTATACTCTCTATTACTTCCTCCTCTACCCAAGAGCTGTGGTATATCCGACCTATTCCTATATAGTTGGACACATACCATATATACTCGTGTATAAGCCGAGTTTTTCAGCCCAAAAATTGGGCTGAAAAGTCTACCCCTCGGCTTATACACGGGTCATATACGGTATGTGATGTGGTGGGGGCTGTGGAGGCTGCAGGAGGCGGGGGGAGGCTGCTGTATGAGTGGCCCCGTCACGTGGGGCCGCTCATTACATATGCACTGCATCCCCCTGTCAATCAGCGGCAGGGGGAAGCAGTGCATATGGCCCCCAAACGCTGCCACTCGCCCCCCCTCTGTGTCAGGGCCCCCCCCGCTGCTGTAAGGGCCCCCCCGCTGCTTATCTTACCATCCGGTATTCTGATCAGCGCTGCTCCTCGCTGCTCCCGTCCTCGCGGCTTCCGGGATCCCGGCCGTCGCAGGTATGACGTCATCGTGCGACGGCCGGGATCCCGGATGCCGCGAGGACGGGAGCAGCGAGGAGCAGCGCTGATCAGAATACCGGATGGTAAGTTAAGCAGCAGGGGGGGCGAGTGCCAGCATTTGGGGGCAGCAGTGTACCCCTGGGGGCGGCTATATACCCCTGGGGGCGGCTATGTACCCCTGGGGCGGCTATATACCCCTGGGGGCGGCTATATACCCCTGGGGACGGCTATATACCCCTGGGGGTTGCTATATACCCCTGGGGGCGGCTATATACCCCTGGGGACGGCTATATACCCCTGGGGGCGGCTATATACCCCTGGGGGCGGCTATATACCCCTGGGGGCTGCTATATACCACTGGGGGCGGCTGTGTACCCCTGGGGGCTGCTATATACCCCTGGGGGCGGCTATATACCCCTGGGGATGGCTGTGTACCCCTGGGGGCTGCTATATACCCCTGGGGGCGGCTATATACCCCTGGGGATGGCTGTGTACCCCTGGGGGCTGCTATATACCCCTGGGGATGGCTGTGTACCCCTGGGGGCTGCTATATACCCTGGGGGTGGCTATATACCCCTGGGGGCTGCTGTGTACCCCTGGGGGCGGCTGTGTACCCCTGGGGGCTGCTGTGTACCCCTGGGGGCGGCTGTGTACCCCTGGGGGTGGCTGTGTACCGCTGGGGCTGCTGTGTACTGCTGGGGCTGCTGTATGCCCCCGGAGGCTGCTGTACACCCCCGGGGCTGCTGTATATACTGCTGGGGCCTGTATACCACTGGGCTGCTGTATATACTGGTAGGGTCTGCATATACCACTGGGAAGGCTGCTGTATACCACTGGGGCTGCTGTATATACTACTGGGGCCTGTATATGCCACTGGGGAGGCTGCTGTATACTACCACTGGGGGGGCCTGTATACCTGTGCTGGGGTCCACCCTCGGCTTATACACGAGTCAATAGATTTTCCCAGGTTTTGGGGGCAAAAGTAGGGGGGTCGGCTTATACACGGGTCGGCTTATACACGAGTATATACGGTACATTACACAGGGACACATTTATAAGACTATCTCAGGACAGGAACCATTTTTTAATACCTACAATTGTGGAACTTATTTTTCGTCTAGATCTATTAATTAAACTGTACAATTGTTCGTGGTACAACCCCTTTAGTAATTTGAACCATTTGAGGTGTAAAATGATCACGATTCATAGAAACCACATCACAGTGTCCAGTTATTTCCATACATAGGGATTCAGTGATCTTTTTACTGGATTATACCACACTTCGACATTTAGCTATTAGTAATTTACACTAATAGCTGCCTGATTTTTTTTCTAAAATGGAAATGAAAAGAGCTGCCAGGTCTTATAACAGAGACGACTTTGTTACTTCTATTAACACATGAGGCAGATTGATTTGGCAAGAAAAACATAATGTAGGCACATAGAAATTCTGCATCTTTGCCATGATTATACACACTATCTACACACGTTTCTCAAGGATCGCAGCATAGTACAATTTATGAAACAAGACACCACAGACGTTTAAAATAAGTCTTGTCTGTCATTATTCAGTGACGTGCCCTAGCTCATACCGAGATCCTACATTATGTTCTCATTTACTTCCAAGTAGCCCCCTAATGCATCCCACTTGTTTAAACAGGTGAAAAATAATGTTTTGGCAGATTTGACATTCAGAGGTCACTCATAATTTCCTAGAGTTCAGGGCTTATAAATAGGTCTACTGTACTGGCTCCTCTGCCCCAGATGAGATGGGAAACTTTGGGGATTGTGTGTTGTCTTTTCTGCCAATTTTCATTCTGATATTTTTACCTTTGTGAATTGTATATTTTCATATTTCTACAATTGCTTTCTGACAGGGATAATCTAATGCTAACCATTCCTCCTCTATGCCAAATCAACATATCATTTCACTGAAAAAATATACATTTACCAAGTAAACCTTAGTTTAAAGAGTCCCCATCATTTTAATTTTTATTTCATAAATCGATCAAACATACGAATATATGAAATTTTGTAATACATCTTACCAGAGGAATACACTTATTTCTCCTCCAGGACGGACCATTCATTTTTAAACTTCTCAATTTGTGGCCACTTTACACGCGGCAACAGGAAGATAGAAAACGGCAGGTGTCGGAGACAATTGTACCTTTTACCTTCAAAACACCTTGAAGTGACTGCGTGTAATTCAGGTATCTGCAAGGTGTTTTGAAGGTAAAAGGTACAATTGTCTTCGACACCTGCCGGTTTCTATGTTCCTGTTGCCGCGTGTAAAGTGGCCATTAGGGGTAAAATCTGTCTTTGGTGAAAACAGATTGTTACATTTCTGAGAAAGAAGATGCAGGTACTACTGATGAAGTTTTATGTAGATGGAGGAAGGAGGAGGGGAAGGAGCTCTGCCTCTACCTCCTCCCTCTACCTCTAGCTCCTCCATCTACCTCTAGCTCCTCCATCTGTCTCTAGCTCCTCCCTCTGCCTATTGCACCTCTTTCTGCCTATAGCTCCTCCCTCTGCCTCTAGCCCTACCTCTGTCTCTAGCTCCTCCCTCTGCCTTTAGCTTCTCCCTTTGTGTATACCTCCTCCCTCTGCCTCTAGCTCCTCCGGTGTATTATTTATTTGTGAAATAAAAATTCAAATTATGGTTACTCATTAAATTATATAACATCACAAGTTTCAACACTGTTGTGAATGTTTTATTTGGAGCACATTTTCACTAAAAATTGGAATTGGAATTAGAAGCATTGTCTTCTTGTCTAAGAGGCAATTATGTTATACCAGTTTCATGAATATGTCATGAAAAACTCAAAAATCCCTAGATATGTCTCTAAAGGGTAGAGAATATGAAGAATATGAAGACCATATGTCGAACAATTTACCAGTTGGTGCAATAAATTCTTCGAAAACCAAAAGACTCAGCATTCATGATCTGCATGTTTTTGAGTCTGTGTATTTAGATAATTAATTGAAAGAGAGGGGGTGCTAAAAATAATAGCAGTGTGGAGTTCAATTAGTGAGGTCAATCATTCTGTGAAGAAACAGGTGTGAATCAGGTGGTCCTTATTTAAGGGTGAAGCCAGCACATGTTTTTCATGCATTTCTCTTTGAAAGCATGAGAAATATGGGTTGTTCGAGACATTGTTCAGAAGAACAAATCAAAGCCTACTTTGATTAAAAATTTGATTCTAGAGGGTAAAACTTATACAGAAGTGCAGACAATGGTTGACTGTTCAGCTAAAATGATCTCCAGTGATTTAAAATGAAAAGCAAAACCAGAGACATGGAGGAAATGGAAGACTACCAATAGAATAGATCAAAATGGCCTGTTTGGCAAAGGCTCAGACAATAATCAACTCCAGGATGATCAAAGACAGTCTCAAATTACCTGTGAGCACTGTGAAAGTTAGAAAACACCTATGTCAAGCTAATCTATTAGCAAGAAGTCCCTGCCACAACCCACTGTTAAAAAAAAGACATGTACTGAAGCGTATACAATTTGCCAAAGAACACATCAACTGGCCTAAAGAGAAATAGAGACACATTTTGTGGACTGATGAAAGTAAAATTGTTCTCTTTGGATCCAAGAACCCAAATTGAATTCAAGCCACAGTACACTCTGAAGACAGTGAAGCATGGTAGTGCAAGAATCATGAAATGGGCATGCTTCTCTTACTATGGTGCAGGGCCTATCTACTGCATACTAGGGATCATGGACCAGTTTGCATAAAATATTTAAGAGGTCATGTTGCCTTATGCTGAAGAGGAAATGCCCTTGAAATGGGTGTTTCAAGAAGACAACGACCCTAAACACACCAGTAAACAAGCAAAATCTTGTGTCACATCACCATTGGACTCGGTGGCCGGTGTTCCTGCCTCGGCCTCTGGGAGGAGCCGGATTCCTTCGGCTGGTGGCGCCGGTGATAGAAGGGCCTTGTCCTCATATGGAACTGCTCCCGTGACGTCTGCCTCTGTCGCTGAGCGCCGCTGTGTTTCCCCTCTGGGTGGTGTTGGTCGCAGAGGAGCGGGCCCTGCAGACGTGTCCGTTAGGCGCAGCCTGCGTTCTTCTGTCAGAGGTGGGGTGGGTGGAGCCAGTCGTGCATCTCCATCTGGCCTGGGTCTAGGGGCGGTCCGGATGAGGTCATCAGGCTGTGAGCTCCAGGTACTATGAGAGGTAACCGCGCCCTTCAAATACATTGGAGCCTGTCTTGCAGGCCGCCAGATATAGTTTTGGTTCCCCAGTGACATAGTGTGTGTGTGTTTTGGTTTTGACTCTGACCTTTGCCTGGATTTTCGACTCTGTTACCGCCTGATGATTTTGTACCTTCGCTGCCCTCTCGGTTTTGACTCGGACTCCTGACTACGTTCTTCGGTTCCTGATTTTTCCCTTCCTAGACGACCTCCCTGCTCTGCTGCTCTCATAGGTAGCTACCTCCTGGGCTCCACTATAATTCCAGATCCTGTATAGGGGTTAAGGTTCTCGGGGTTTCTCGGGGTGCTGCCTTACCAGCAGCTCAGCCTCACAGCGGATGGTCGTCACATCTTGGTTCCAGTCCAATAAAATTGAGGTTATGGAGTGGCCAGCCCTATCCCCAGACCTTAATCCAATAGATCACATGTGGTGTGACATAAAAAATGCTGTTTCTGAGGCAAATCCAACAAATGCAAATAATTGTGGGATGTAGTTAAAGCATCCCAGGTTGGAATATCAGTTGACACATGCCAGACGTTGGTTGACTCCATGCAAAATAGATGTGAAGCAGTTTAAAAAAAATGATGATTATACAATTAAATATTAGTTAGTGATTCACGGGAATGCTAAATCCTAAAATAAAAAGTACATATTTTGAGTTTGTAAAGACAAATGCAGACAATGCTAATTTTTGTTCAGCCCGGTGTTAATATTTTTGTTATTTTCTGTAAAGTAGTTAAAATTATATACATTTCTTTTCATGTTTAGATTTAGAAAACAGTGTGCAATATTCCTAATGCATGGAAATAAAACCTGATATAAAGATTTTGGGCTTAACTCATGTTTTTTAACAGATTGCTAAATTTAGAACCCAATTGTAATCCTGTTAATGGACGAGGTTTTTATCCAACAGGGAACTGGTGACAGTACTACCAGGCTGGCACGACTGTTTCATTGCGGCTAGTGAAAAGCCTCTCCCAGCCTGTCAGGGTTTTGAGCGAGTGTGGTGTCACGCCGGAGGTTGCATGAATCACCCTCTTTCACTGCCCATGCCTATCTGTGCCCATGTGGACAGGGGGTGTCAATGTAACCCTGTGCCAAACTGACATTGCGTCTCCCCAGGGGCTGAAGAACGTCATGTGTTAGCAGAAGTGATGAGACTGTATCGCATGACATCAGCAAATTAGAGACATCTGGGCGGGGCTGCAATAAATTGCTTCTTTTGGCCTACCGGCAAAATATGTTGTGGCAATTATTCTGCAATGCTTATAAATCCAATATAATGTAACATCAAAATGGCATATTGTTGAAAAACTATGGTTGACCCAAACTTCCTTTTGTAGACTGAGCGTAAAGTTGAATTTTGTAGTCTGGTTCCCATGATATTTACTATTGATATTTGGAACTACTGTAGTCATTGATACGTCCGCTTTTCCCATAACTTTGCCATGATATCATTCATTTAACAATATTTACTACCTATTAACGCCATGTCACATGCTTCAATATCGATCACGATATCTCCTGCATAGTTTCGTGATCGAGATCGTTAGAACAATTTTGCGATATCGCTTGTGCTGTGTCACAAGCATAGATCTCGTTAACAGTTTTACATTTGGCAACGCGCCAGCAATCCAGCACACAACCCAGTAATCGAGGCCAGCCAGTGTCAGGAATAGGCGAAATCGTCAATGAGATCGTTTGGACGGTGTCACACACAACAATGCAGCAGGTTGAACGCTGGTTAATTGAACGACGCACAACGGATTTGAGGTCAGGATCACAAATCTGCACCGAGCGATCAAACGATTTAAAAAAATCATGTCGCTTAAGCGATATCGTTAACGATATTAAAACGTGTGACGTGGCCTTTAGTCACATCACCACATACATCAAAAATAAGATTAACCAAACAAGGCAAACCTTTATTGTTCCACCATCCCAACCACTCCATATACCAGACCTCTGCCCTTCCCTCATAACCTCCCTCTCCAACATCACTGAAGGAGAGCTTACTCGTCTCCTATCCAAATCACACCTCACCATCTGTGCACTCGACCCCATCCCTTCCCACCTCCTCCCCAACCTCACTAACACACTCATCCCAGCCATAACCCACCTCTTCAATCTATCACTATCTTCAGGGACCTTCCCTTCTGCTTTCAAACATGCCACTATCACGCCCATGCTCACAAAGCCAAACCTAGACCCGACTGCTAAGACGAGCTACCGCCCCATATCGCTGCTCCCGCTTGCTTCCAAACTCCTTGAGCAACATGTCCATGCTCAACTTTCCTCCCACCTCTTATCTAACTCTCTCCTTGACTATCTACAATTTGGTTTCCGGCCCCACCACTTCACCGAAACTGCCCTAGTCAAAATTACCAACGACTTACTAACAGCCAAAGCTGAAACAAAAAAAGAAGGGTACAAGTCTCATGGGGAGCGCTAAGGATGACAGTATGAAGGTATTTAAGCAAAAATTATCAAACCTTTATTAATAATCCTCCTGCAAGCTCCACAACGCGTTTTGACAGTACAAAAGACCATCTTCATCAGGTGGTTGTAGGAGGTGAATAGGGGAAATTACATTTATAGGGTTCAGTATGGTCTGATTGGTGGAGGTTACAAATCCATTAACCCTCACTTTACCAAAGTACTCATTCACATTATATCTATCTCTTATACTTGTAAGATCAGCAACAACTCTTAAAAAAACATTTAAAGATAAAGAACACATTTAAAAAACTTTTGCAAGTATTACTGCAATTACTCTTTTAAGATACCGTATATACTCGTGTATAAGCCGACCCGTGTATAAGCCGCCCCCCCTACTTTTGCCCCCAAAACCTGGGAAAACCTATTGACTCATGTACAAGCCGAAGGTGGACCCCAGCACAGGTATACAGTCCCCCCAGTGGTATACAGCAGCCTCCCCAGTGGTAGTATACAGCAGCCACAGAGGTATATACAGCAGCCCCAGTGGTAGTATACAGCAACCTCCCCAGTGGTAGTATACAGCAGTCTCCCCCTGAGGTAGTATACAGCAGCCTCCCCCTGTGGTAGTATACAGCAGCCTCCCCCTGAGGTAGTATACAGCAGCCACAGAGGTATATACAGCAGCCCCTCCCCTGTGGTAGTATACAGCAGCCCCCCCTGGGGTAGTATACAGCAGCCACAGAGGTATATACAGCAGCCCCTCCCCTGTGGTAGTATACAGCAGCCCCCCCCTGTGGCAGTATACAGCAGCCACAGAGGTATATACAGCAGCCCCTCCCCTGTGGTAGTATACAGCAGCCCCCCCTGTGGTAGTATACAGCAGTGCCCCCCCCTGTGGGTACACAGCCCCCCCCCGTTGCTGCCGCACACCTGTAAAAAGAAGCGCTTTCATACTTATCCTCCTGCTGTCACCGCGCGCATCCTCCGCTCTCCTTCTTGCTTGCACCCGGCGTCCATCCATATGACCGTGCACAAATAATGACGTCATTATTTGTGCACGGTCACGTGGATGGACGCCGGGTGCAAGCAAGAAGGAGAGCGGAGGATGCGCGCGGTGACAGCAGGAGGATAAGTATGAAAGCGCTTCTTTTTACAGGTGGCGGCAGCAACGGGGGGGCTGTGTATACCCACAGGGGGGCACTGCTGTATACTACCACAGGGGGGGCGGAGGAGCGCTGACAGTGCAATGTAATATGCACCGCTCCCCCTGCCGCTGATGGACAGGGGGATGCAGTGCATATTGCATTGCACTAATGAGCGGGGGCACGTGACTGCCCGCTCACTGTACAGCCTCCCCCACCTCCTCCAGCCCCCGGACACCGGCCCCACACACTCAGCCGTCACTGACTCGTGTATAAGCCGAGGGGGGCACTTTTCAGCTCAATTTTTGTGCTGAAAAACTCGGCTTATACACGAGTATATACGGTATACAATTCTCATATAAAATTACAGCAAACATAAAAATCTTATCATAAAAATACCTAAACATTTTCATCATAAAAAAACCTCATAAAATTACCATCATAAAAAAATTACCATCATGAAAATTGTGCAAATATTCATAAATATGATCAATATGATCTATATAGTGTGCTATATCTGTCTATGTTAATGGTTTCAATGTTAATTGGTTTGTAACCTCCATCAATCAGACCATACTGAACCCTATAAATATAATTTCCCCTATTCACCTCCTACAACCACCTGATGAAGATGGTCTTTTGTACTGTCGAAACGCGATATGGAGCTTGCAGGAGGATTATTAATAAAGGTTTGATAATTTTTGCTTAAATACCTTCATAATGTCATCCTTAACGCTCCCCATGAGACTTCTACCCTTCTTTCTTTCATTGCCATATCTCCCTCGATCCTGAGGGAGAAGAAGCTAGAGTTGCTCTTGGATTGACAGTGCGATTGGGAATAAAGCCGCCACAGATAGCACACAGTGTAAACCAAATTAACTGAAGGACCTGCGATAAAGCTAGAATGAAGCTCATTGAACTATAGTACCTGTGATGATGTAGCCGGTCACGTGACCGTAACCGATCACGTGACTCTCCAGGAAGAGGACACATCAGTGGAGCGAGGGCACCGCAAGGCGCCGCCAGCCAGAAACCCCTTCCATCCAGGCTTGTCACCAGGGTTGTGCAGGGCAGACACAACCCCACCAGGTTAGTGAACACTGCACCTAACAGCAATTTCAGATATTCCAACAGTCTTAGAGGGATCTATCCACTGTGGGTTAGTGGCGGACCAGTAGTGGTGGTTTTGTTTGTTAACTTCACTAATCACTAAAAAATTTGCCTCATCACTCATCTGAAGGCAATTGTCTATGCTGCTAAGATATGAGATGTGCAGCATCTTAAACAACAGATACTGGAAGCCTGTGCTAGCATTTCTTCTGTGTTGTTGCTATCAGTGTGTCAAGAGTGGGAAAAGAGGGTTGCATTGACAAACCAACACAATGGGCGGCACTTTGAACAAATTTCATAAGAGGTCATAAACTTGTAAATAACTCATTAAAGAATAAAGTTACGCTAAAACCAAGCACACCATTGATTTTCTTATGAAATTCTCAATAAGTTTGATGTGTCACGTGACCCTCTTCCCATTGAAAGAAATAAAGTTGGATCCAAAATGGCCAACTTCAAAATGGCCACCATGGTCACCACCCATCTGAAAAAGTTTTCCTCCTCTCATATACTAATGTGCCACAAATAGAAAGTTGATATCACCAACCATTCCCATTTTATTTAGATGCATCCATATACAGTTGTGGCCAAAAGTATTGACACCCTTGCAATTCTGTCAGATAATACTCAGTTTCTTCCTGAAAATGATTGGAATCACAAATTCTTTGGTATTATTATCTTCATTTAATTTGTCTTCAATGAAAAAACACAAAAAGAATTGTCCTAAAGCCAAATTGGATATAATTCCACACCAAACATAAAAAAGGGGGTGGACAAAAGTATTGGTACTGTTAGAAAAATCATGTGATGCTTCTCTAATTTGTGTAATTAACAGCACCTGTAAATTTTCTTACCACAGCAGATTCAGGTCAGACGACCATTACACTCATTGCTGTGTGCAGCTTTGCCCAGGTTATAACTGAAGGCATTATGAATGCAAGACACCAGCCCCAATCACTAACAACCTCCTTTCTCACAGAGGGAGTGACCACTGGTTGTCCTGCAAACACAATGGGATTCATATAGGGCGCAGTTCACACAGGTTTGCACAGTCTATGCCCAGCCTCTTACATTAGCCCCCATCTCAGTAGGCGGGCTGTTATGGCATTCCACACTGCCACCTGCGGGAACAAACGCACCCTATATGAATCCCATTGTATTTGCAGGACAACCAGTGGTCACTCCCTCTGTGAGAAAGGAGGTTGCTAGTGATTGGGGCTGGAGTCTTGCATTCATAGTGCCTTCATTTATAACCTGGGCAAAGCTGCACACAGCACTGAGTGTAATGGTCGTCTGACCTGAATCTGCTGTGGTAAAAAAATTTATTTTCTATTTGTGTCCTTTGCTCACTTTGGATAAGAATTTAGTGGATTGGACTTGTGACATGTGGGGAGCCATGTAGTGGCTCACAAGCTTACGTGTTTTGGACCAAAAGACAAACCAATACCACACAATTTGCTATAGTTTAAAACTAACTAATTTTCCACTATTTCAGCACCTGTCATGGTATTTTTTTCTTGCACTCTTTTTGTTGCTGTGTGTAGCTGGGCCATATGGGTGTGTTTGTCCCGGCAGGTGGCAGTGTTGAATGCCATAACAGCCCGCCTACTGAAATGGGGGCTAATGTAAGAGGCTGTGCATACACTGTGCAAACCTGTGTGAACTGCGCCCTATATGAATCCCATTGTGTTTGCAGGACAACCAGTGGTCACTCCCTCTGTGAGAAAGGAGGTTGCTAGTGATTGGGGCTGGTGTCTTGCATTCATAGTGCCTTCATTTATAACCTGGGCAAAGCTGCACACAGTACTGAGTGTAATGGTCGTCTGACCTGAATCTGCTATGGTAAGAAAATTTATTTTCTATTTGTGTCCTTTGCTCACTTTGGATAAGAATTTAGTGGATAGGACTTGTGACATGTGGGGAGCCGTGTAGTGGCTCACAAGCTTACGTGTTTTGGACCAAAAGACAAACCAATACCCCACAATTTGCTATTTTTTAACAGCACCTGTAACTTACCTGTGGCACCTAACAGATGTTGGCAATAACTAAATCACACTTACAGCCAGTTGACATGGATAAATGTTGACTCAACCTCTGTCCTGTGTCCTTGTGTGTACCACATTGAGCATGGAGAAAAGAAAGAAGACCAAAGAACTGTCTGAGGACTTGAGAAACCAAATTGTGAGGAAGCATGAGCAATCTCAAGGCTCCAAGTCCATCTCCAAATACCTGAATGTTCCTGTGTCTACCGTGCGCAGTGTCATCAAGAAGTTTAAAGCCCATGACACTGTGGCTAACCTCCCTAGATGTGGATGGAAAAGAAAAATTGACGAGAGATTTCAACGCAAGATTGTGCGGATGGTGGACGCATTCAAAGAAAAGAACACGGTCCCTACAGTCAAACATGGCGGAGGTTCCCTGATGTTTTGGGGTTGCTTTGCTGCCTCTGGCACTGGACTGCTTGACCATGTGCATGGCATTATGAAGTCTAAAGACTACCAACAAATTATGCAGCATAATGTAGTGCCCAGTGTGAGAAAGCTGGGTCTCCCTCAGAGGTCATGGGTCTTCCAGCAGGACAATGACCCAAAACACACTTCAAAAAGCACTAGAAAATGGTTTGAGAGAAAGCACTGGAGACTTCTAAAGTGGCCAGCAATGAGTCCAGACCTGAATCCCATAGAACACCTGTGGAGAGATCTAATAATGGCAGTTTGGAGAAGGCACCCTTCAAATATCAGGGACCTGGAGCAGTTTGCCAAAGAAGAATGGTCTAAAATTCCAGCAGAGCATTGTAAGAAAACTCATTGTTGGTTACCGGAAGCGGTTGATCGCAGTTATTTTGGCTAAAGGTTGTGCAAGCAAGAATTAGGCTGAGGGTGCCAATACGTTTGTCTGGCCCATTTTTGGAGTGAAATGATCAATGTTTTGCTTTTTGCTTCATTCTCTTTTGTTTTTTTTAATTGAAGACAAATTAAATGAAGATAATAATACCAAAGAATTTGTGATTGCAATCATTTTCAGGAAGAAACTGAGTACTATGTGACAGGATTGCAGGGGTGTCAATACGTTTGGCCACAACTGTATATGGATGCATCTAAATAAAATGGGAATGGTTGGTGATATCAACTTCCTATTTGTGGCACATTAGTATATGGGAGGAGGAAAACCCTGTACATGTGGCAGAAGGAGGAGGTTTTAATTTAAGAAGAATGAAACGGATTTGTATGGGAAAGAATGGATGTTAAGTTACATAAATAAACATTTTGGGTGAATTTAGGTTAGGTTGTTGTGAAAGTCTGTAGAAATCCAGTCCTTGTCGAATTTTCAGAGAGTAAGCCTGCTTGTATTTTCCGTTGAGAGCCGTGTGCCTGTTATAATTGCCCCATTGATTGTCCATTGTGCAACCCTTTCATGACTCTAAAATTAGATAATTAAATTTCTCCTTGTAACATTAGTCAAACAAGGATGATAACTAGTATATGATAGTTGTCAAAATGTCTATAATGCAAGGGTCTTAGGAAAGACAGTTGGACATGAACTGTGCCATGTGGGGAAAGCTACAAAGAGCCAAAGGTTCTGTGTCCACAGGAGGATGAACAGTAACTATCCTTCCTCTCCTCCTCTTGCTGCCTTGCCTCCTCCTTCTCTTCAGGCCATCCATGCTGGACAGACACAAAGCTGAGGTCCAGAGTCCTCCCTGTAGCACAGACAAACAAATCTTGTTTCTCCTCATCCTCCTCCTCCGCTTCCTCATCATCACCCAATGTTGGCTGAGAATATTGGCTGGGCTGGGTAGTATCACCAATTGGAATATCTTGCTCCATAACCACCTGCTGTGTAGTCAAAGCTTCCTCTTTTAGATTTTCCAGTGATCATTTCAACAGACAGCAGTGGGTCCTTATAATCTTGGTGCAGTACTCAAAGTTTTCAAGACTTTCACAAATGTCAGCGATCCACACCCACTCAACAGTTGTTATTTGTGGTGAATGAGTGTCAGACTGACAGGCATGTTGAAGTTGGCATTGTATTCAGCTATTGCCCTCTGCTGCTCACTAATCCTTGCCAACATATGATATGTAGAGTTCCAGCGCGTTGGCAGGTTGCAAATTCAAGACTAGCAAAAGCGGGAGAAGACTTTTGGAAATGGGTGCTAACATGGCAAACCTTTCCAAGTGGTTACGGCAAGTCAGGGTATGTTTTTATAAACCGCTCTACAACTAAGTTCAGCACATGAGACATGCACAGAAAGTGTACCAGCGTGCCAAACTTTAAAACCGCCACCAGGTTACACCCATGATCACACAACCAGACCTGGCAGAAGGTTCAGTGAGGAGAGACACTGGTCGGTCTGTTCTTTATTCCCTTGCAACAGGTCTGCTGCAGTGTGTGGTTTATGACCTAAACAGATGAGTTTCAGCAGAGTGTGTTTTCGCTTCACCAATGCACTGCTGTTGAGCTCCCAGCTTGAAAGTGATGGGGAGGGTAATTCAGCAGAGGTTGAGGAGCAGGATGAAGGGGTGGAGAGACAAGAACTGGCATACGAGGAGATGGAAACCCTGATGAAAGTTGGCCTACTATTCTTGACATCGGTAGAATTTGTGATATTCCAGGTTGTGACTTTGTACCACCCTCCACCAGGTTCACCCAGTATGCCATCAGAGAAGTGTATTGTTCTTGTCCACAACTTCTCCACTTGTCTGTTGATAGGTGGACGTTCCCGATTACGGCATTGGTCAGAGCACGGTTGTTATTGTTTAACACGTGATTGTGTAAAGCAGGGATGGCACACTGGGCAAAATACTGGTGGCTGGCAACCGAGTATCGTGGGGCAGCCACAGCCAAGAGATGAAGGGAAGACTCCATTCCCACAAGCCTAAATGGCAACATCTCTGTCACGCCGAGAAAGGCAGAACGAGTATAGTGGATGCACTGGACCAGAGAGGCTTCTGTGGAAGCTGAACCCAAGGAATGAGCTGGACTAGGATGTCAGATAAATGCAGGACTTTATTAAAGATAAGATAGGAGAACTCACAAGAGAGGACACCCTGGGCCAAGGCACCGAATTCCCCTAAGGGAGCACTGGCGAGCGAACCCCTGTACAGGTGTTGACCGATCAGAGCAATGAAGTCCAACAGCTCCAAGACCAGAGAGTCAGGCCCAAGAGGAGCAGAGTCAATGAGGTGGGGGGCGAGAGGTCCAGGTGACTGGATAGGGCAAACCAGTGAGGAACCGGAATAGCCAGAGAAACCCACAGTAAGCACTGGGCTATGTCACTGAGGGATGGTCTAGAGCAGTGTTTCTCAACTCTAGTCCTCAGGACCCACCAACACGTCGTGTTTTCAGGATTTCCTTAGTATTGCACAGGTATTGTTTGAATTATCCCCAGTGCAGGTGATAGTTTAATCACCTGTGCAATACTAAGGAAATCCTGAAAACAAGATCTGTTGGTAAGTCCTGAGGACAGGAATTGAGAAACACTGATCTAGAGGGTCTGGAGAGTACCGACTGAGTCCACAGAGTAGGTGGTTAGGATGGCGAGGCTCCAGGCAGCCATATCACCAGAATGGGGACACCATCACAAGAAGAAAACACTAGACGTTAATAACGGAACAGAGGCAAGGCTATAGTGAGCAAGCGCTGATCAGGGAAATTAAGCACAGCAACTTTACAACACAACCACAAAGTTGCCCAGGCACCTTCCTAAGGAAGTGAGGGCCTTAAATACACACAAGCCTGTCAGCGATTGGTTGAGAGGTGATTACTAAAAAAGGGTGCATTGGTTCTTTAAATGATTGCTGACAGCATCACGCAGTCCCCCACAGCATGGAAGTGAGAGGAGATGGAAGAGACGCTTCGGAGAGGAGCTGCAGCCTGGAGGGACATTGCGGGAGCGCAAATCGGGTAAGTGTGCGAGGGACAGGGGGATGCCTGCGGCAAGATGGGACCCGATCTCCCTGTATCCTGGAGACTGGTCTCACAGGAGACATTACAATTTTCAGGGCTAGCAATGTGAGCATTTAGTGTTTGTGTCTGTAGGTTCTTGGCCCGGTATTCATGCTTCTTTTCCAAGTTCTGGGACAGCGAAGTGGACATGGTTGATGTTGATTGCTGTGTCTGTGCAACCACAGCTTGTGGGCAGGAGGTATGAGCGCCTGCTTCCTGGACAGCAGACTGTGAAGGACAGCACAAGCTGAATGGCAGTGGTTTCACCCGGAGACACAGATTTTTATACCACCCACCTACAGGGGTGCTTGGCTGCCATATGCTTCAGCATACTGCTAGTGCTCAGGTTGGCATTATTCTTGCCTCTGCTCAGCTTGGTATGGCAGATGCTACAAATTACTGTGTTTTTCACTGAAGGACTATCAGAAAAAACTGCCATACATTGGAAGAACGCCCCTTGGCCTGAGATCTGACTGAGTAAGGATGCTCTTGGGAATACTTGATCCAATTCTTACTCTGGTCAAACCACTACCCCTTCCTACCTGTGTTGGTGCTACGAATACATCCTCCTCTGTGCTTCTGCGGGCCACCAGTCAAGGTTGGATCAGTGGCCACATTATCGACCACCTCGTTTTTCAATTCCTCAATCTGATCCTTCTTCAGAGTTGAGATTAAAGATTAAACTGATGGCAACTGTATCTCATCATCATTATCATCATCATCCATCTCTTGAGAGAGAAAATCACAATGCCAAAGTAGCTTTCTTCTGGCCATGGGTGCTCAAATATTTGCACATCAACGCACACCACCTCCTCACGTCCCTCATCAATGCTGTACGGTGAGAGGCCAGAAATAACAAAAGGATATGTACAAAACAGATCTTTGGAGTGGCCACATTTGGGGTCATATTGTCTCCTGTGACTCAAGATGGGGGGACGAAGGAGAACCAGGTTGAGGATTGGATGGTCCAGCCTTTTAGCTACTAAAACTAGACAACGTGGAAGATTTGGTGCTGCTTGAGAACTGACTGAAGGCCTTGTCTGCCATCCAAGACAGAATTTGCTTGCACTTTTCTGGCTTCAACACAGGTTTACAGTGCAGATTGTGACAGGAACACGGTAGATGCATAAACCTTCTTCTGACCTGTCACACTGCCTTGGCGGGCACCACTGTCGACACCACACCCACACCCATGTTCATGTCCACATCCCTCTGCCTTAACGCCAGGTTTTAGCACATTGTTTATTTGTGACACATATCGTATATAATTTAGCGTGCAAGAAAAAAGTAACCGCAAACTAGTGTGCAGAGGTGACAGTTTTTACATGACAACCAAAAAATTGTAGTACTGTATTGGACAGTATTTGAATAGCTCACTAGGATCCTATTAATATTTGGGACTTTTTGGCACACGCCAATCAAATTGTGGAAGCAGAAGGACCAGTACTTTTTAAAGGACACCAGAAAAGGCAACTACTCTATTTAATAGGATTTTCAGACCACACTAGGACTGAAATTAATATTTGGGACTTTTATGGCACAGGCCTAGCAAGCTGTCACCCCAAAAATTACAGGAAAAGAACAACTTGTGCCTATTACTGAATATCCAGGTCTGGCCACTTCTGTACAGACCCACAGTACATTCGCTACCAGTCCAGGACAAACAGCACAAATTCAGGGGCTATTTTTGAATGCAGTTAATAATACTGCAGACCATGGGTGTACCCATGGCCGGCTTTTGCCATGTGCGAGTGGTGCGGTCACACAGGGCACCTCAGGCCATGCTTCAGCTGGGGGGCGCCACCAGGAATCGGAAAGTCGGAAACTCACTGTCTCTGCCAGTCCAATCATATCTCAGTGCTGTTTGTCAGCAGGCAGCCGACTTTGGTGGGAGGAGTTGCTGGGAGACTGTGAAAGTAAGTTGCGCCTCTCCCGCACTCCTCCTGAGGTCTGGAAGTTGGTGCCATGAATGCAAGTAGTGTGATTAGAGCAGAGACAGCAAGTTAAGTTTCACCTGCTACCCCTGCTCCAATCAGTGACTGTGTGATTTCAATTACCCTCCCCACCTGGTAATATAGTGCCTGGCAGGCCAAGACTGCACCAGTGAACAGATGCCCGATTGACCGGTATGGTACCATGAGCCATGTAGCAGTGGGTCCCACTCTCTGCAGCTCCTGTCATCTGCTGTGCAGGGTAGGGCTCACTGCAGGGCGCCTCTCTCTCCCTGCAGTCCTTCACTGTCTTGTTCCTTGCAGCTCCCGAGGACCTAGGGGGGCTGTTATCTTAATTGCAGGTAAACTGGCGAGGAAGCTGAATAGTATCAGTAATAGTAACGTTTTAAGAAGAGCACAAGAGTCTACAGCCCAAATCATGTGAATGACACAGACCCTGGCAGGTACATGACAAAATCACTCTGTGGTCAGTCAGGGCTGATCCTCCTACCCTGCAGTCTGTATCATTGTTGGGATGGGATCTCAGAATGAAATGACAGAGCTGGACAGTGTTGTGGTATGCAAGGGTTAACAAACATGACAAGGGGTCAGACTGACACTCTGTCCCATCCACAGTTTCTCATAGCAGCTATTATATGAGATTGCTTTGACTTTTGTGGTGGATGTAGTTCATCATTTAAAGGGATTATTTCCCTTTTCAGTATATTTTGGTACCTCAAGTGCTGGGTCTCCGCCACTGTTTCCGGCGTCTGGCATTGGCTGAGGTGATGACAGCACACCATCAGTGCGGCAGCCAATCAGTGAGCTCAGTGGCGCTCTGCACATGTAGAAAACCCCCTCAGAGCCACTGAGCCACATGTAACGCTATGCGCCGCCTGTGTATAGTATCCCTATGGCAACTGAATTGATCACGCACCCGCTGGCTCCACTCACCACTCCCGATATGTGCGTGTGCTGCAAACTGCATTTCCTGTGTGCTCTGCAATCGAGCATATCCGGGTCATCTCTGTGGAGCCGGCAGGTGCGGTAAGCATCACGTTACCATAGCAATGCATAGGCAAGGCGGCATATAGCGTTACCTGCTGGTAACACTATGCACTATGCCTGCCAAGCACTACGTTTTTAACAGATTCCCCAGGCTGAGGGCAGACGCAGTCTGACAATAGCCAAACATTTATATTTTGGCCTTTTTACCTCTGAGCACAGGCAGGACAGGCTGCAGCTCCATCATGCATTGTCTGGTATTCTCTGTAATGTATGGTATATACACAGGCTTTATATAGTAGAAGGGGATGTGGGGCCACAACCTGCTCCTCTCTCAGCCAAGAGATGGCAGAAGATAGGATGGCGGTGAGAGCCCCTTATCCTATCCATTATGTGCAAAATCAGTCAGAAGACCCCTGTAAGCGCGAGTTCACACGTGGTGGAATTAATGTGGATTTGAGGTGACGATTCTTCAGCACAAAACTTAGAGGCGTTTATTGTACAATATAGGCAAAGTAATAAACTTTATTAGGATGTGAAAAAAATCGCTTCCTCTCAGCGTTTGTGTCCTTGGAAGCTTGGTAAACAAATCAATATGGGGGGCACCAAAAGGCAGTTTTGCACAGGGCACCATTCAGGCTAAGGCCGGCCCTGGGTGTACCCAGGATCAAAACTATGGGGGGGCAAGCCATGGTCGTTCAGGTTGCGCCCGCTTCTTGTACCATCACTGCGCAGCAGCACACGGGCCGCTAAGGGCCCCGTGTGTTTCACTGAGCCTCCTGCTATCCACTGCCGCCCCCCTGCGCTTCCTCTTACCACAGGGGTGATGCCATGCATTGCACAGTGGAATGCATAAAAAGCAGGAAGCACTACCTTCTCCTAGTGTGGACTAGGCGGCACTTCCTGCTTTTATGCGTTCCACTGTGCAACGCTCGGCGTCACGACCTCCTCCTGTATCTTCAATTTTGGGAAGCTGCGGTGGAACCATGAGATGTAAGTACAGATTTTTTTTAAGGAGTACACGCTGGCCAGAGGAGTATGGGGGGGGGAAAGGGGGTGGCTCACCGTGGCTGCATTATACTGTATGGAGAATTATGAGGCTGTACTGTGCTATACGGAAGGCTGTACTATGCTAAACACAGGACTGTAAGGGTGCATTAGACTGTATGGAGGGCTATATGGAGAACTATGGGGGTGCATTATACTACATGGGGGACTATTGATGGTGCATTATACTGTATAGAGGACTATGGGTGAATTATACTATATGGAGAATTATGGGGGTGAATTATACTATATGGAGAACTATAGGAGTGCATTATACTGTATGGAGGTCCATTATAATGTATGGAGGCATATGAGGCTACATTATACTATATAGAGGTGTTACTAGATAGTGGGGTTGCATTATGATAATTGGATGACTATGGGGGTACCTTATGAATGGGGGACTATGGGGTGCATTATAATACATAGAGGACTATGGGAATACATTGTAATGTATGAAGGAATGTGGGGATGCATTATAATAATTGGAGGACTATGGTGGCTGAGGAGGAGGACCATAAAAACCATGATGGGGGACATATATACCACGATAAAGGCCATATTTCAGGAGGAGGACCATATACAGCAGGATAAGGGACATTAATACATAATGAAGGGGGAGAGGGGTCAATTTGTGAGTATAGGATTTAGAATGTTACACGGGGCCCATACATCTGACCAACATGCACGCGGAAGGTGGGGGGCCTACATTGCGCACCTGTGCCCATCAGACTTATTGCTCCACTGGGGAGCCCTATGGGGGCCAGGGGCTGTATATGACATGGGCGGGCTGCCGTCAGGGGCCGGGCGAGATTAATATATTTAATATATTTGCTCTGAACGTTGCACCCGGTCTTATTTTCAGGGGGGAGGCATACACTCGCAGGGGCATACACTCGCAGGGGCATATACTCGCAGTACGGTGGCTCAGTGGTTAGCACTGTATACGGTGGCTCAGTGGTTAGCACTGTATATGGTGGCTCAGTGGTTAGCATTGTACGGTGGCTCAGTGGTTAGCACTGCGCGATGTCTCTGTGGTTAGCAAAGTATGATGGCTCAGTGGTTAGCAGCACAGTATATGGTGGGCAGGTGGTTAGACCAGGATGAAGGCTGGGGGGTGAGCGCAGGAAGAAGGAGGCTGAAGGGGTGAGCGCAGGATGACGAAGGCTGGAGGGGAGAGCGCAGGAGGACAGAGGCTGGAGGGGTGAGCGCAGGAGGACAGAGGCTGGAGGGGTGAGCGCAGGAGGACGGAGGCTGGAGGGGTGAGGGCAGGATGACGGAGGCTGGAGGGGTGAGTGCAGGAGGACAGAGGCTGGAGGGGTGAGGGCAGGAGGACAAAGGCTGGAGGGGTGAGGGCAGGATGACGGAGGCTGGAGGGGTGAGGGCAGGAGGACAGGGGCTGGAGGGGTGAGCACAGGAGGACAGGGGCTAGAGGGGTGAGGGCAGGAGGATGGAGGCTGGAGGGGTGAGGGCAGGAGGACAGAGGCTGGAGGCCCCCCATCACAAGCACAGTGCAGCCAACTTTATCTTTATTTACATTACATTTATTTTACACTCACTGTGATCCTCCGGCTGCTCTGACTCTGCCTCCAGCCCCCCACAGTCCACAGGGCAGCTGCACAGGCTCTTCTGCTCCCGAGGCCGGCACTGCAGCGTGCACTGTGTAGCATTGCACACACACACACACACACACATTGCACACACACACACATTGCACACACACACATTGCACACACACACACATTGCACACACACACACACATTGCACACACACACATTGCACACACACACATTGCACACACACACACATTGCACACACACACACATTGCACACACATTGCACACACACACACCATTGCACACACACACACATTGCACACACACACACATTGCACACACTGTCACTCTGCACAGCACACTGCACTTTCTTTCCTTGGGGCCACTCACCACCTGCTCTCTTCTGCTGTCCTCGCTTCGTCTCCTCTGCCGTCCGTTCACCGCTGACAGACTGTGCCGCCGGCTCCCGCCCGCTCCTCTGGAGTCCGCCCTCAGCAGCACTGAGTCTGACCCTCACTCAGCACTCGGCCGGGAGACAGTGCTTTCACTCCCAAAGAGGGTGGGAGGGCGGCGGTGGCGGCCGATCCGGCACAAAAACAGCCTCACAGTACTACAGTAGGTGCCAGGGCGGGTGCGCACAGTGCCACGCTCATCCGGGGCAGCCTCTTGGGGGGGGGCACCTGCCCCCCCCTGCCCCACGCTGGGTACGCCCATGCTGCAGACATATAGATGTGCTTGACCTAATATTTTAATCTGAACTTGTCAGACACAAATATGTTATATTGCACTTAAAATTAAACAAGTAATTATGTCAAATTCACTGATAGTTTTGTCAGAAAAAGATCAGTATTTGTCACTTCCCACTTTTATAAGGATTTATTAGGATTTCATCAGGATTTGGATTGTTAGGATGAACAGTTGTTTCCTTACATCCGGAAATTAGGACTGATATTTTCCTCATGGAGTGAAGTAAAATAAAACCATTTACCAGTTGTAATAAAATGTCTCATGCATTTAAATTTCATTGAATTAATATGCCTCAAATTGTAGAAGAGAAATAATTTATTTTTTTCATATTGTAACATTTTCTTTTCCTTGGGGCATTCTTTGGAGACGTACACTTTTTTGCTCTTATAGCAGCATAAATATTACAGTAGTATCTTTATGGCAGTGACTATAAGGGTACACTCACACTGGTGTATAGCTAGCGTATAACATGGCTGATTGCTATACGATGTTTTATCGGAACGCTCTCGGCCCAATGTTATACTATGGGACAGCATCGATTAGCATTTTTTTTGCTCATGCTACTTTGACATGAGCAAATATTTGCAGTATACTGCAATTGACACCATATCTCGGCTCAGTCGCACTCATACAAGTCTATGGGTGCCAGTGAAACAGTGGACTGCACTAGGATGTCATCCAAGTGCAGTTAGATATACACAGATACACAGAGACAGGCAATGGAGGAGATGGTAAAATTAATCTTTCCTTCTCCTCACCTGTAAACCGAGTCTTGTATGGAAGAGAATGAGAGCACAATAGAATGACACTCGTCACAGGCTTTACTGAGAACAAGTGTCATTAGGATCGAATGCTATACACTAGTGAGAGTGCACCGTACAAAGAAGGTAAAGATTTCTTCACTCATCAACCTTTCACAGCCAGAATGAGAATGACTCTGTTCAGGCACCAAACACAGTGGGGCAATGAAAACAGTCCTATTTCTCAGTGACCTAAGGCTGGTGTCACATTGGCGTTCGGTACGTGTGCGTCTGGTGTGCAGACACAAACGCATGGCCGAACACAGGTATATGCTGCTGAGAGAGATGCTGCCTTTGATTGCGCTGCCATCTGGATGGCAGTGCGGATCCACAGAGCTCTATGTATTATTTGTGCGCTTGAGGATGCTTGTGTACAAAGCTTGCGTCTTCAAACGCACAAAATATGCAACAAGATGCGTTTTCAGGGCACACAAAAAAAAAACACATGCAAACACATACACAATCGGCACAAACAGCAATGTGGAACCAGCCTAAGAGTAGAGGGGCAGTAGGGCAAATGTACACAGAGTTGCATTAATCTCATGCAAAAAACCTTGTCCATAAAACGTGTAAAGTACTCTGCAGTAAAAAAGTTAAAAATGCAAGTGCAGTAAAAGATATAAACAAACAGGGTACTTGGTCCATACGTTTTTCACGGTGTACCCATATTGAAGCAGTCCTATCTGTTGTATTAAAAAAGCTGATCATGTATATGTGTACCTAGTGAACAGGGTCCAAACAGGTCCAGTGTCCGACATGGACTGAGGTTGGAAGCAGCTTTTTGTGTGCAGAGCCCAGAGTGAGGGGCGGGGAACTCACATCTCTTGCAAGGCACTCTGGGCTCTGCACACAAAAAGCTGCTTCCATGAGATTTTTTGGCGGTGTGAACGTGATCATACAGACGCGTTCTTTGTGTGCAGGGTTCATTAGTTTTGTGTAGAGTTGCATTAATATGTAGTGTAATGCTCGCAGGTAGCCAGGTGAGAGCAGGACAGGAGTGCAGACATGGGACTGAAACAGGTACACAGGCACAGACAAGTTCTGTAACACAGGATGGGTACTGGACACAGGAACGCAGGTACTGGAAGGTACAAAACATCAGGTCCTGGCACATACTGGCAAAGGTCATCAGGCACAGTACATGAGACTGGACATCAGGCTCTGGAACTAGACATCAAGCACTAGCAGGATGGCAGGCACAGTTGTCAGGTAATGACACTGCTCCTCGGGGACAGGACATCAGGCACTGGCATAGGAAATCAAGCACTGGCAGGATGGCAGGCACAGGCACGGTCATCAGGTTCTGGCGCAAGTTATCAGACACAGGACATCAGCCACTGGCACAGGACCTCAGGCACCAACAGATACTGGCATACGTCACTTGGCACAGAACGTCAGGTACTGGCAGGCACTGTCAGAGGTGATTTGGCACAGATACACCTATGGCTGAGGGGCACAGAGTATTTAAGGCATCATCCCCTATTGGGAGGTGCCTGGTCAATATGTCTAGTTAGCTTTGCCTTTTTAGCTAGTTGTCGGTCCCCTTTTGCTCTGTGCCTTGTTACCTAGTATTAACCTGTGCATGTATCTCCTTGCCTGCTAGTTACCACCAGTCTCCACTGAGGAGCCCACTAGGACGAGGTACTCAGTACCGGACCGGGGTATCACAGGGGGTATCACGGTAGTCTTGTTCCGGACCATGTCCAGAGCCCACAAGTAATGGGGGTATTTACAGGGGAGAAGGTCGTGATACCACCCATGGGTTATGGTCAGGGTGACCACCGCTGCTGCAGAACCTCCGGGGATGATGTTTGGCAGCCAGTGATGTCACAGCTCTCTGTGGGCAGAGCCTGGTTCCCCGGGTCAGTGGTGATACTAGTCTATAGATGGATGCAGGGCAAGGGTAATAGTAGAGATGACAGTTTGTGAGGGAGAACAGGGTTTGCAAGGATCACACAGACTCACAGTTTAGTAGTTTTCCAAGTCGTTACTGCAGATGTTGTTCAGTAGATATTGTCCACGGAGCGGGGGCGGGGTTGCTCCCACCCTGACCGAGTCCTTGACTTCCTACTCCTGCGCTTTGTGTGTGGCCCTGCTGCCGCTTTAGCTAAGCTGCTGGCCCTGTTTCCCCTCATGGGTACCTACTTGCTAGGCAACTTGAGTCTTAATTTTGTGTTTCTGACCCCGCCATGTTGCTTCGCTGTTTCGCTGTGGTACAGTGAAGATATGAAATACTCACTCATCCGGTGTTTACTGTGCTGCTTGTATCAGGCACAATGTCGGATCCGGTATCCGGTCTTTGCGATTCACCAGGGTGAGTTATAGGGTAACTCTGTGTCCCAGGTGTGTTCCTCTGCTTCTCCTACTCCTTTCCTCAGACCTTAGCAGGCCTGGAAGTGGACAGTGGACCATGGGTTGGGCCGGACGCAGCCCTTTTTCACCCAGGTCCTTTCCTTCAGTTCTCTCAGGAACTGAACTAACTCCAACTGACTAACTGTCACTGCCACTCTGAGGTAAATAACATTAGCTCCTCCCACCACTCTGCTCTTCCCCACTTGCTCTCCACACCAGAATATATAGGGAAGCAGCTTTAGCTCCCCCTTCTGGCCTGGAGGCGCTAGTGTAGTGTTGTGGGTTGTGTGGGGAGTTAACCCTTTGTGGTGTTACTGTGGCACATTAACCCCTGGGGTGCCACACTACCATCAGCTCTACCTACCCATGCCTGCCAGTCACTGCCAGCCTCCACCATCTGCTGTGCCCACCTGTGCCTGACAGTCACTGCCAGCCTTCACTATCTGCTGAGCCTATCCATGCCTGCCAGCCACCACCAACATTCACCATCTTCTGTACTTACTTGTGCCTGCCTGCCATCACTCGCTGCTGTGCAGGTACTTGGCTTCATCCTCCAGTGACTGTCTGTCCGTGTCTTCTCTGTATTAGGGGTTGTGCCCCCCGACTCTTTCTAGTAGCCCCAGCTGGCGAGGTACCGGGAACCTCTGTTGCTGTCCTTTGTCAACTGCCTATGTCCTCCTTATGTGACTTTAGTGAAGTCTCGGTGGTCATTCAGGGGTGCTTCTTCAGGCCTGTGATTGATTCCTTTAGACCAGAGGATGTACCATACTTTCCCTCGGGATCGCCTCATCGGGCATGCTTTGATGATTATGTCACAGTCTAAACAGCAAAACTGAAAAAAGAATAATGTAAAATAAATAAATGAAGGAATTTTTTCAAAATTATATTTCATAGATAGTGACATGAAAATACCTCAAATATATTTAGATTTTTGTTAAATAATATATAATTTTGTCATTTAAAATTTCCTCTAATATAACCTGCCAAAACACAAATCATAACTCTTAGTTGTAATGCAATGTACAATATTTGCCATAATGTGAAAAAAATCTTACTTAATATAGGAAACCTTAACCCAGTCCAATTCAAAGATTGCTTTTTACTGTACTAAATGATGCAATAATTTAAATCCATACCAACTTTGGTTTATGCCTGTTCTCGCTGGCAGAACTGTAGTTCTTTCATATTCCATAAACCCCCATGGTTTGGAAAATTACCCAGTAACTAAGATTGCCACCAAAAATATTGCGAACAACTCCAGTTATTCCAATAAAATCACATTTTAGCAAAGACATTGGGTTACTTTAGGAGCCCAAGGAATAGAATGTATGTGCTTTTATTAAGAAAAAAATCCTATAATGCATCTAGGCAGGGGAGCACATACCATGAGGTGACTTGAACTGTCTGCCTCAGGCAGCCACCCCTGCTGGCAGACATCGGGGCGGCATCTACGGGGGTGCCCGGTGGTAGCACGGCCCCCCGCTGGTGCCTCTCCTGCTTATAATGTCCCGGTCACCACTGCAACCACATTCTCCCGGTCCCAACCCCAAACATGCTGATTAGACAACGCAATAGCGTTATGATTGGGCAGCCTGCGCTGGAAGGCTGGCTAATACATGACGCCATTGCTATTTTGTGGTGGTGAATGGACAGCTGTTCAAATATGGCGCAGTGTCAAGTGACAGCCAATGGAGACATAGTAGCCACCACCAATCATCGCTGACTGGGCGCAGACTCCAGCACGCTGTGGCACGCCTACGGGAAATCAATAAGCAAAGCAGATTCCATCACTATCGCCCGTTCACACGCCAAAAACAGAGAATCTCGCCTTCATGATTGCCTCTGATTTTGGAGCAGTGCTCTGAAATTGGAACCAGGTGACAGGTTTTTTTTATCGCCACCAAATTCCCAAATTACACGCCACAACTGTATTTTGTTGTACTTTTTTGAGCGGCCGGAAAATGCAGCAAAAAGCGCAACAAAATACGCTAATGTGTGAACGTAGCTTAATTCTCACTGGTATTGAAGAAATTAACACTCAAAATAAAGACAACTCAAAAAGCTGTCAGAGACTCGTGACATCACATCTAAGTACAGCAGTATCAGATTGCACCATCCATTGCTGTTTTGGCCAAAGTGTACAAAGTAGACTTTATGGAAGACGACCAAGGAGGAAACAACTGTTGAAAGCAAATGATTAGTGATGAGTGAACCCAAACTGTAAAATTCAGGGTCTGTACCAAACACATATAGTTGGTACACATATCCTCAATTTTGCTGGGAAACTCTTGTTACAGTTCGGCCCCAGGGGCTGTAAAACAAAGCACATTATTAATAAACTGTTAGGTCCCCTGGCACTGCTCCCCAGCTCACCTCTCCTGGGTCTGCATCCTCTGCTCCTCTACTGATCGGGCATCCAGCGTCCAGGCGTGCTGTGTCTTGGAGCCATCACTGGTACCCTTATTGTCTGCTGACCATCGGGCTTACACATCAGCACACTACAATGGTTGGAGTCATGAACCTAATCAGCAGTGCACTAGGTGCGGTCGCACTCCTCCTCTGTGAATGTAGGGGCCGGCACAGCTCAACCTGAAACTCCCCTTGAAAAATAGCTGTCCATCCTCCGGTATATCAGGCCACCTCCACTGATAGGAGGTGCCTGATTATTGAGTTAGTAAGCTTCTGCTTCTCTGGCTGTTAGTCAGGCCCTCCTTGTGCTCTGCTCCGGTAGACCCATTTTTGCTCTCCTAGCCTCGGGCTCTGATCCCACGAATCCTCCTTAGCTATACTGTAGTATGGGCTAAACCAACGAGCCACCCCCCTGGTACTAGCAGCTGTGGTATTTAGACCCCCTGGGCTTGTCCCTGACAATCCCTGTAGAAGGGTTGGTTAAATTAGCACCAGCTCACTCAGGGGAGTTCGGTACCACGCCCAGTGGGTCCACTCTAGGGTGCCTTCCCCCGGAAGCGTGACATAAACATTATCATTATACTTACCAGGTCCCGCCATCCCGCCATCGCTCGTCCTGCAGTCCCGCTGTCCCAGCTGCATCTACTTCCGGGGCCGCTCATTAACTTCCAGGTATATGTACTGCACTGCTCTCGGCAGTTCTCGGCAATGCTCGCGGTGATGTCAGGGGTCACCCGAGTTCATGGCTCATCTATCAACTCGATTGACCTCTGATTATCACTGTCAGTCTCAGCCTACTTGTCACACTACTATATGTATCATGGACCCAACAGCCAATCACAGACGCTGTGACAGAGAATGGGCGTCTGTGATTGGCTGTTGGAGTAACCTGGACTCTCCCCATACATTCTAGGTGCTAGAATCTATAGACTGGTTTCAGGTTACCCCAGCAGGCAATCACAGATGCCCACAGATTCACAGAATGACTGACATCACAGTAATGTAAAAATAAATAAATAATTTTAAAAAATGACATAGCACTTCGCGGTATTTTTAATTGTCAGTGCAGATAAAGTGAACACCTACAGGCTGACAGGCAATATTTTTTTTAATCATTTAAATAAATAATTAAAAAAAAATGTGTGGGCTACCACCATATTTTGATCGACAGCGGGGTAAAACCGCAGCCACCCTTGAAAATTACCCGGCACCCAGAGCCCAGCCAAAAGTGAACGAGAAGCTCACTTCTATTTATTAAAAATAGAAAAGACAAAGCTGGATTTAGCCAGAAAAATAATATAAGAGGAAGGTACAAGTGCATCAAGGTCTGCAGTTCAAGAATCAAACACTCTAATTTACAATTGGCAGCTGATTAGAAGAAGAAAGTCAAGCAAGCATTGCCAACCTAACATATGGCAATTATGCCATCATCATAGCTTGAAATAAAGAAGACTTAAAAATGGCCAGATTTAGAGTGGTTGATGACATATTGTCTAAGTATGATACAAAAAGATGGAAGCGTGATGTATGTTTGGGCGCTGAGGTAAGGAAGATCTCTGATGCTGGCTTCTTTTCCGGACTTTATTAAAATAATTGCAGTTATAATTATTCAAGCTTAAGGCTCTCAAAACCCACGATGCATTTCGACGTGCACACACGTCTTCACTTGAGAAAGACGTGTGTGCACGTCGAAATGCATCGTGGGTTTTGAGAGCCTTAAGCTTGAATAATTATAACTGCAATTATTTTAATAAAGTCCGGAAAAGAAGCCAGCATCAGAGATCTTCCTTACCTCAGCGCCCAAACATACATCACGCTTCCATCTTTTTGTATCATTCTGACTCCCTATGGGGAGAGTGGTGGAGTGAGCTGCAGAGGAGGGAGAGGACCTGAGAAGACGTCAGCTGGATCAGCCCCTTTACTAGACACGTGACGCCGCCCGGCACTAGTGTTTCCCCGGAGAAGACCTCGTAGGAAGCACGAGGACGGAACCGGAGGATTCCGCTGCTTCATATTAATAAGCTTATCTACGGGCTGTGGTTTACAACCAGACCAGGTGAGTTTAAACGCAAAAGAACCGCCCGTTAACAGCCCCATGTGTACAGGCGCACTACAAGCTGTTGTTGTTTTTTCTTTACATATTGTCTAAGTAGTAACAGCTTTTTGTCTTTTATTGATTATTAACAAAAATGAGCAAGCAAAAAAAAAAATGCAGACTTAGAAGTGACAGAGCGTAGATTAAAGATGCTAATGTAACTATGCTATACAAGATCTTTCTAGGCTAAATTCTTGGCTGTGCACCTGCATGGTTGTGATAGATGAATAATAAAAGAAGAAACTAAATTATATTAGTACTTTCAAAATACTGGAGAATAAAATAGATGGCAAGCCAAACAAACAAGGCTATTGATCCATCTCATGAAAATTCTGAAACATTTTTGTTCTTATAAAGCATAGCACTTTAAGCTATATAAAGGTACCTTTACACGCCGCTACAGCATGGTGGAAACAACCGGGTGCTTCACGTGCACGATCACGCACCAACGGTTACAAACGGTACCCGCACCGCCTTTACACGCCGCTATAAGGTGCTTTACAGAAGGTTGAATCTATCTCTGGATGCACCGCCAGGTGCCTCAAGATACCTTCTGAAAAGCACCTTACCTCATTTACACGCCACTACAGAGGGTAATATGGGAGGACCTGGTGCAGCAGGGACAACACATAGGCGTGCCAGAATTGTGGATTACGAGAATTTCGTATGCTGATAGGACAAAGCAATAGCATCATGATTGGCGAGCCAGCGCAGGAGGCTGACTAATACATGACGCTCGAGCAATTGTGTAGTGTGACTGGTCAGCTCCTTAAATATGCCGCCCTATGCAGCGACTACCAATCGTAACGCAGGAGCTTCCTCCAATGATCGCTGAAGGGAGGTGGTTTCACGGAGGCTGTGTCACGCCCCGGGGAGTTATCTAGGTGACGAATAAACCTTACCCTACCGTATTTACATGCCGTTACCACCGGGTTGAAATCAACCTGTTTTAGAGCACTGCTCTGAAACAGGTGCCGCAAGTGACGGGTGAAAACAACCGTCTTTACACGCCGCTACCTCGGGTTGATTTGGCGGTGCAAGATACATTTGTCTCATCAACCCGGTTGTTTCCACCCTGTTGTAGCGGCGTGTAAAGGTACCTTTAAAGATAAGAAACCATTTACCAAACCACTTCCCTGCCGTTGGCTATGCCTGCAGTAGATGTGTGTTTCGCTGGTGCTTCCTCAAGGGAATTAAGGAACAAGAAGCAAAGCGCGAATTGGTTGAAGGCGTAGACAGCAGCAAGGAAGTGGTCTACTAAATATTACATTATATTTAATATTGTTTAAAATGTTATACTTTATTAGAACAAAACTCAAAGTGTTTCAGGCTATATTGATGAATTACTAAATGTAGCTTTAGAATATTCATTTGATGCACTAAACACTTGTGGCCTATTGGCTCTTTATGTTTATTAGGGGTCCTATACTTTCTTAATGCATTAGCTATTTTAGTATAAATTTCACATTCTGTAATTACTTCCCTTACACTGTGCACCTTATTTAAATGAGATTTAACAAAATGAATGACCTTGAACACTATTTGTATTGTGTGATATTTTGTGCACACTGTGATATGGCGACTGGCTTTGTTATGAATAACTGTTATACAGTGGCGTAACTTGAAGCTCATGTACCCCAATGCAAGAGTTCCAACAGGGCTCAAAAATATGTCAAATATATAATAGTATGAGGTCGTCCGAGGCCCCTACTATGCTAGAGTGGGTGGCTGAGATGGATAAACTGTACCGCATAGAATCGCTGATGGCAGATGATCTTACGACTGGATCTGATCAGGGCCGCACGTCGTTTTTATGGCACTCATTTAAAGAGAGCCCGAGCTTTACGACCTAGTTGCTGCGGCCCTCTGCCCCGCTCCTGGCCCCATAGACCGGATCTTTCCCTCTCTCCTCCCCTCTCTTCCCTCCCCCTTTCTCCTAGCTCCGCATCCTTCCCTGTTCCTAGTTATCCTCTCTTCCCTGCCCCTCCCACCCCTTTCTTTCTTTTCTTCCCCCTTTCTTCTTTTTCTCTTTTGTCCAGGGTACTATTGCTAAGGACCACCGCAGAGTTGGGGGGCTTCACCGACTGAGTTGCCGAATACCTATTTTTTGCCTGTGGCTGATAGCTGGAGGACTGTACCATCCGGGAGGCGCTGTGCACCCTATGAACTACTGCAATGTTTACAGTACTTACTGCCTCGACGTTGAAATCTGTCATTTGTCTTACCCTGGACTCGATTACTGTGAATTCATTGTTTGTTCTGTGTTCTTTGTATTTCTATACTTTGAAAATTAATAAAAAAGATTTACTGCAAAAAAAACATATATAATAGTATTAGTCTTTATCTATAGGAAAAATCGACATTTGGGGCCCATTGAGCTCTAGGGTTTAGGTGTGATTGCAACCCCTACACCTATTGTAGTTACGCCCCTGCCAGTATGTATCGCACAGGCAGACATTTGTGATGGGACGTATGGGATTATGGTCAACAACAAAAAAGTAGAAACAAAACTGATAACAATATATACGTAGTCCGTACAGAAAAAGATACATACGCGATATCTAATTTATGCCGTGCCAAATACATACCTTTTTTGGTTTTACAGTTCTCAATTGCAGCTTTAAAATTTGGGAGGGAATAAGCAAGGAAAAATAGTTTAACCCTTATTTGTATAGAAAAGTCAAGTACCTCTACATCTACTGACAGGTATAATTTACCACAACTTGGCTGCATTCTTCCTTTAACTTTCTCTCACTTTGGTTGATCCCTGTGACATAAATAAGTAGCCTTGTGGGCAGCATTTCGCATTCCTTTCTCCTACTCCGAACCCTTCAGGTTCAAACTAAAGTCACTATTTGAACTGGGAAAATCTATTGCTCAACTCTCATAGCCAATTTTTTTTTTTCATGGAGCAGAACAGGGTGTAAATCACCTATTCTATCTACCTCAGTAAATGAATATTTTTGTTCTGTCTGTTTGATGAATTGGACATTGACCCGTCAGTAATTAAGTTATGGTCAGTCATAAGGATCTTCTAACCTGACGCCTCTGTGGAATTGTATGACCTTTGCTATAGTAAGTACACAGAGCTTTACTGGAGAAAATGATTAAAGTATTTTTTTTATTAGGCCAAAAGATATTTTATAAAAATCTCTGCAAAAAAAGATATTAAAATCAAGTTTTTACTTGGAGTTAGAATACTCCCACACTGTCTAAAGATTTTGACAGATTTAGGTTTCGATAAAGAATAGTGATGAGCGAGCATGCTCGCCACTACTCGGTACTCGCACGAGTATTACTGTACTCGGGCTACTCGGCGAGCACCGAGTAATCTCGCGATACTCGTGCTGTGCTCGTGGTCATCATCTCTGCATGTTGGCGCTCTTTTGAGAGCCAGCCCACATGCAGGGATTGGCTGGCAGACCACTGCAATGCCACAGCCCTGTTAGTTGTGGCATTGCAGTGATTGGCCGGCCTGCACAGCGTGACCGAGCCTTTATAAGACCCGGCCGCGCTGTGCTCTGCACACAGGCATCCAGACAGTGAGTGTAGGGAGAGTGTCTGCTGCTGCTTAGGGACAGATTTGCGGCCCTCATAGGTAGATCCGGAGCAGGGCTGCAAACTGCTGCTGACCACAACAGTTTTTCTCAGGACTAATCTAGGAGGATATAGGCAGGGTGATCCAGATCAGAATCCAAGCTTTTCTGTGACCATAGCAGTCACCAGACTGTTGAACTTACTACCTTGATCCAGGTTAGGGACTAAAATCCAAATCTCCTGTGACCATTACAGTCACCAGACTGGTGTACTTACTACCTTAATACATGTTAGGGACTAAAATCCTACTCTCCTGTGACCATTACAGTCACCAGACTGGTGTACTTACTACCTTAATACAGGTTAGGGACTAAAATCCTACTCTCCTGTGACCATTACAGTCCCCAGACTGGTGTACGTACTACCTTGATACAGGTTAGGGACTAAAATCCTACTCTCCTGTGACCATTACAGTCACCAGACTGGTGTACTTACTACCTTAATACAGGTTAGGGACTAAAATCCTAATCTCCTGTGACCATTACAGTCACCAGACTGGTGTACTTACTACCTTAATACAGGTTAGGGACTAAAATCCTACTCTCCTGTGACCATTACAGTCACCAGACTGGTGTACTTACTACCTTGATACAGGTTAGGGACTAAAATCCTACTCTCCTGTGACCATTACAGTCTCCAGACTGGTGTACTTACTACCTTAATACAGGTTAGGGACTAAAATCATAATCTCCTGTGACCATTACAGTCACCAGACTGTTGTAATTACTACCTTGATACAGATTAGGGACTAAAATCCTAATCTCCTGTGACCTCAACAGTCACCAGACAGTTGTCGCTGTATACAGGCAAAATGCGCAAGGGCGTTGGCAAGGGCATTGGCAAGGAACAAGGAAGTGGACGTGATGGTGGTGCAGGCAGAGACCGAGGTCGTGTGCAAGCACTAATTTCGCAACAACAAAGGGGCACATCTCCTCGCTCGCACGTCCTGTCCCAAATTCTTGGGGCCCGTAGCAGTACACCGCTCTTGAACCAAGCCCAGTGTCAACAGGTTGTTACTTGGATAGCGGATAATGCTTCAAGTCAGATGGGCACCTCCACAAACACCCTGTCTTCCACACGGTCAAGTGTCAGTAGCCGTGAAACTGCACCGCACATTTCCCAACCTGATCCTCCTTCCTACCACCAGGACGAGTACACGTCCACGGACATTACTGATCCCACACTAGGACACTCAGAAGAGCTATTCACGTATCCATTCGCAGAATCTGGCCTGTCGCCAGCTCCTCTTGAAGTGGGTGATGAGGAGATGGTATGTACAGATGCCCAAATATTTGAGCAGCCACGTTCTCACGAACGGAACGTTAGCAACGTGTCTCAACAAGGGGTGGACGATGATGAGACACAATTGCCAGGAAGTCAGGAGGAGGATCAGGGTGCGGAAGAGGAAGACGACGTGGTGGATAATCCAGTAGCTGACCCAACATGGCAGGAGGATATGCAGAGCGAGGCCAGCAGTGCACAGGGGGAGGGAGGCGTAGCATCCCAACAGGCAGTACGAAGCAGGATCGTGTCTGCAGGCAGAAGGCAGCCAACCGTTCCCCGGAACACCAACACGACTCAAGGTGCCTGTGCAAATGTTCGGTCTTCCAGAGTCTGGGAGTTTTTTAAGTTGGCTCCAGAAGACTCTAAAAAGGCCATTTGCAACACCTGCCATGCCAGTATCAGCAGGGGTACGAAAACTAGCAGCCTGACCACCACCAGCATGATCAGGCACATGTCAGCCAAGCACCCGACTTTGTGGGAAGTACAACAGAGTCGAGGAGCGGTGCTTGCTGATGTCACTGCTACGTCTTCACGTGTTGTGCGTGCGAGCCAATCCCCTGTCCATGCTGGCCGCGAACAAGCCTCCGGCCCTGCACCTGAAGTTGCCCACGCACAAATAACACCAGCATCAAGCACGTCCTTGTCCCAGCGCAGCGTTCAATTATCCATTCAGCAAACATTTGAACGCAGGCGCAAATACGCTGCCAGCACCCCACATGCCACAGTCCTGAATTATCACATTTCGCGACTCATAGCACTAGAAATGTTGCCTTTCTGGCTGGTGGAGACGGAAGCATTCCGCGACCTGATGGCGGCTGCTGTCCCACGTTACTCGGTCCCCAGCCGCCACTATTTCTCCAGATGTGCCGTCCCCGCATTGCATAACCACGTGTCCAACAGCATCACACGTGCCCTGAACAACGCTGTTTCAGCCAAAGTCCACCTAACCACAGACACGTGGACAAGTGCTTGTGGGCAAGACCGCTACATCTCCTTGACGGCACACTGGATTAATATTGTGGAGGCTGGGACCCAGTCTGAGCGAGGGACGGAACACGTCCTTCCCACACCAAGGATAGCAGGCCCTACCTCTGTCAGGGTTTCACCGACACTCTACAGCTCCGGAATGTCATGCTCCTCAGCCTCCTCCTCCTGCACATCCTCATCCACTGTACCCTCCACACCAGTCCCAAGCTGGAAGCACTGCAGCACTGCCTCTGCAAAGCGGCAACAGGCTGTGCTGAAGCTAGTCTGCATAGGTGACAAACCCCACAATGCAGAAGAGGTGTGGACAGCTCTGAAACAGCAGGCAGATCACTGGCTCACACCTCTGAACCTAAAGCCAGGAAAGGTCGTGTGTGACAATGGCCGGAACCTGGTGTCAGCTTTGAGGCGAGGCCAGCTGACGCATGTTCCATGCGTGGCCCATGTGCTCAACCTGGTGGTTCAGAGGTTTGTAAAGTCATACCCAGAGCTGTCTGAACTGCTGCTAAAAGTTCGCCGTCTGTCTGCACATTTTCGCAAGTCACCTGCTGCTTTAGCCGGCCTTGCCGGCTTTCAGCGCCGTTTGCGTCTTCCAGCCCACAGACTGGTGTGTGATGTTCCCACGCGTTGGAATTCAACTCTGCACATGTTGGTCAGGATATGTGAGCAGAAGAGGGCAGTTGTGGACTACCTGCATCACCTAAGCCGTTGGGAAATGGGTCAAACTCCACACATAACACCTGAGGAGTGGAGATGGATGTTGGACCTATGTACCGTCCTCCAAAACTTTGAGGACTCCACCAAGATGGTGAGTGGCGATGACGCCATTATATAGCGTCACCGTACCACTACTCTGCCTTCTAAAACGGTCTCTGCTGAAAAAACAAAGAGGATGCATTGCAGGCCGAGCGCGATGACTTGGAGCAAGAAACAGTAGTGGGTGTGGGTGAAAACACACAGCCCAGCCTCATCTCATCACAACATGCAGTGGAGGACTATGACGAGGAGGAGGAGGATGAAGACATGGAGCAACTCTCTGACCAAATTGAGGATATGATATTCACACCAGTCATACCCTCGATTCAGCGTGGCTGGCCAGAGGACAGGGGAGATGAGGAGGAGGAGGAGGACAGCATGTTCAGTCATCGTGTTGGTCTGGATACTGAAGTGATGGCTGTTAAGAGTCTGGCGCACATGGCTGACTTTATGGTAAGCTGCCTGGCTCGTGACCCTCGCGTTCAGAACATCTTGGCCGACAATCAGTACTGGTTGGCAACACTGTTAGACCCACGCTACAAGGAGAACTTTATGTCTCTCATTCCTGAGGCGGAGAGGTCAGCCAAAATGCAGCAGTTCCAGAAGGCCATAGTCACGGAAGTAGGCAAATCATTCCCCTCACAAAACGCTAGCGGCATAGGTCAGGAATCGGTGGACAACCAAGGCGTACGGCCGAGAGGGGCACAAGTCCAATCCGCCAGAGGTAGGGGAACACTCTTTACGACGTGGGACAGTTTTCTCAGCCCTCACGTACCACAGCCCCTGAGGTGCGGGTTAGTGCCCCAAGAAATGCTAAGTTTGGCCAGATGCTGAAGGAGTACCTTGCAGATCGAACAACTGTACTGCGAGATTCCTCTGTGCCTTTCAATTATTGGGTCTCCAAGCTGGACACGTGGCATGAATTGGCTCTCTACGCCTTGGAAGTCCTGGCCTGGCCTGCCGCTAGTGTATTGTCAGAGCGTGTTTTCAGTGCCGCAGGTGGAATCATTACTGATAAACGCACCCACCTGTCAACTGAAAATGCTGACAGGCTGACTCTGATCAAGATGAACAAGGGTTGGATTGGGCCAGACTTCACCACACCACCAACAAATGACAACTGAATTTAAATTTTGTTATGGGAATTTGCCATGTACCTTCACTCACCTCCCAATTTTTGGCTGCCCTGCCAAAGGGCTATACTACAATACACCCACTTGAGGTTTACAGGCCCTACTGCATGTCTCTATCCTGGGACAATGTGGAGCCTCCCAATTTTTGGCTGCCCTGGCCAAAGGGCTATACTACAATACACCCACTTGAGGTTTACAGGCCCTCCTGCACGTCTCTATCCTGGGACAATGTGGAGCCTCCCAATTTTTGGCTGCCCTGGCCAAAGGGCTATACTACAATACACCCACTTGAGGTTTACAGGCCCTCCTGCACGTCTCTATCCTGGGACAATGTGGAGCCTCCCAATTTTTGGCTGCCCTGGCCAAAGGGCTATACTACAATACACCCACTTGAGGTTTACAGGCCCTACTGCATGTCTGTATGCATGGGTCATTGTTGAACCTCCCAATTTTTGGCTGCCCTGCCAAAGGGCTATACTACAATACAACCACTTGAGGTTTACAGGCCCTCCTGCATGTCTGTATGCATGGGTCATTGTTGAACCTCCCAATTTTTGGCTGCCCTGCCAAAGGGCTATACTACAATACACCCACTTGAGGTTTACAGGCCCTCCTGCATGTCTGTATGCATGGGTCATTGTTGAACCTCCCAATTTTTGGCTGCCCTGGCCAAAGGGCTATACTACAATACACCCACTTCAGGTTTACAGGCCCTCCTGCACGTCGCTATCCTGGGACAATGTGGAGCCTCCCAATTTTTGGCTGCCCTGGCCAAAGGGCTATACTACTATACACCCACTTCAGGTTTACAGGCCCTCATGCACGTCTCTATCCAAGGGCATTGGTGAACCTCCAAATTTTGGACTGCCGTGGCAAAGGAAAATACTAGACCCAGTTCCTCAAAATGGGCACATTATGTCAAGAGGCCTTCATGTACGTCTCTTCTCAGGGACATCGGAGTGCCGCACAATGTTTTCACGTAAAATCTTTCATGAAATCACAAAAAGTAACATACACCAGCTGTATCTCACTATTGGGTATGTGCCCTTAACATTTCCACCCTAAATATTCATTTTGGTATCATTTTGGAAGGTTTTCTGGTGACTCCGTAAAATTGGTGTGAAACTCGGACAAGATTGTTCACAGCTGTGACTTTTGAGTGAGAAATGCTTCCAGGGGTCTTCCCCATGGTGTTGCCATGTCATTTGAGCACTCTTCTGAGACTTTTGTGACATTTTTAGGGCTGCTACATGCTGCCGGCAGTCATTTCATAAAAATACTCGGGTCTCCCATAGGATAACATTGGGCTCGGTACTCGGGCCGAGTACACGAGTATCTCGGGATGCTCGGCCCGAGCTTCGAGCATCCGAGCATTTTAGTACTCGCTCATCACTAATAAAGAAGCGTATCATCTGACTTAACTTACCCTTCTCAGGTGGGAAGTTGTTTGAGGTATAGCCATCATACTGCAGCACAAACAGTGGCATGCAAACGTTTTGGCAAAAATACTGTTATTGAGAACAGTTAAGCAAGTTGAAGATGAAATGATCTCTAAAAGGGATATAGTTAAAGATGAAACATTTATTTTGTATTTTCAGCAAAAAATAAATATTGTCATCAAACTACAAAAAGGAAAATGGGCCAATGCCCAAGGTTTAGCCACCCTTTAAGATTTGTGGGCTCAGATAACTTTGACCAGGTATTCAGACCTTAATGAGCAAGAGATGCAAATTTCACAGACTTATAAAATCCTAGCTTCCTCTAACCTTGTGCCATAAAACAGCTGCCATGGATTCTTCTAAGCGGCTTCCTAGCACTCTGAAAATGAAAATGGTAGAAGTCCACAAAGGAGAAGACTATTGGAATAGCAAAGTGTTTTCAAGTCACCCTTTGCTCAGTTTGAAGAAATGGCAGTTAACAGGAACAATGGAGGTCAAGATAAGGTCTGGAAGACCAAGCAAAATTTCAGTGAGAGCTGTTTGGAGGATTGCTAGTGGGAAAACATAACTCCAATTTACTGCAAAAGATCTTCAGGTAGATTTAGCAGACTCTGGAGTTTTGGTACATTGTTCTACCATTCAGAGACACCTGCACAAATATGGCCTTCATAGAAAAGTCATCAGAAGAAAATATTTCCTGCTTCCTCACCATAAAATTCAGCATCAGAAGTATGCAAAGCATCTTGGCCAACCTGATACAACTTGGAAACATGTCCTGTGGACTGATTAGGTTAAAATAGAACAGTTTGGCTGTAATGATCAAAGGTATGTGTGAAGAAAATAGGGCAAAGAATTTTAAAAAAATCATCTCATCAACCATTAAGCATAGGGGGTGGATCAATTATACTTCGGGGTTGTGTAGAAGCCCATCACATGTCAAACATTTCATGGGTAGAGGAAAGAATGGATTCAATGAAATTTCAACAAATTCTTAATGCAAATATAACATCACCTGTAAAAAAAAAACTGAAGTTGAAAAGATGATGGCTTCTACAAAGAGATAATCCTAAATACACATCAAAATCCACAATACACTACCTAAAAGGCGCAAACTGAAGGTTCTACAATGGCTCTCTCAAACCACTAATCTGAGAATCATTGAAAATCTGTGGCTCAAAAGAAAAAGAGCAGTGCATGCAAGATGACCCACAAATCTCGCAAAACAGAAAGACATTTCCAATGAAGAATGGATGAATATCCCTCAAACAATAATTGAAAGACTCTTGGCTGGCTAGAAAAAAGTGTTTACAAGCTTTGATACTTGCAAAAGGGGGTGTTACTAACCCTGCAGGGTGACCATTTTCCTTTTTGTAATTTTGAAAATGTAAAAGATGAAAATATTTTTTTTGCCTAACATACAAAGGAAATGTGTCATCTTTAACTGTATACCTTTTAGAGATGATTTCATTTTCTTCATACTTGTTCACCATAACAGTCATTTTGACCAGAGGTGCCCAAACATTTGCTTGCCAATGTATCACCTGGATTCCTTTCAAATCAGCAAATTTAGATGTCTGTAACTGTTACCCTATTTCTGGATTTCACCATAGTAGGCTTCGGTGGCGATGCATGCATTTCTGTGAGGTCACAGGTGATTTTCCCATGATATGTGCATGCCTTGTTCAAAGCATTAAGTAGTGTGTCATTATCATTGTAAGTCATGGGCCACAAACGCCAAAAACACAGTGTTGATGTCACACATTAGTGCACATTATCTGTCCCCTGTTCTGCTATGATCCCCTGGTGTGAAGGGATAATTGATTTAATGCAAGTCTGGGCCCTGTACATACCAAATGGTGAGAAGCGACAAATGTATCACCTCCAAAGTCAGCTCTACCTGACTTCAAACAAATGCAACCAGATGCTTTGGAGCATATCCAGTTATGAATATTTGGGTTCTTGGGACAGGCATAGGTCTTACAGTTATGGCAGACACATTTTCAACATTGTGATCCCAAGAGGCATGACATGCATGTTCTTGCATAATTGTGCAATATGCACATCAACATTAAATTATTATCAGCCTGATCAGGGGTTGCATATGTCATGTTTCCTATCTATGGAAAGCTAAACTCATGATAGCAAATATGGTATCATTACTGACGGTTCATGAACAGGACCATAAATCAGTTGTCAGTCATTCATTCAACCAGCAACATTGCTGTGTGTGACACCTTTCCAAAGATCTAGTTTATGACTTCGCCTATTCAGAACTGAAGCACGTAGGCGACCAAATGAACCCAAGTACCGTTCACTTGTCGCAGAATCGTTGCTGCGTCGATCAATATATTTCTACGTGTGACACCTCACTAGTAATCAATTAACGACGTTCAAGCGATCCAGGCCAAGTCGGATCGTTGGTCGGATCGCTGGGACATTGAATCGTGTAACGGGCCCTTTAAGCTTCATGAAGTGTCCAATAATTGGCATAGTGGCGAAAGCAGCTGTAGATCATCCATCAATTCTCAGTCAATTGTGTATTTCCCTGAAAATTGGAGGAATTGGAGTGCTGTTCGTGACAAATCAGTGGTAGCGACTGGATGTCTGTGTGATCTCCCAGCTTGATTTCCTTGACACTATATATAACTAAGCAAACAAAAGAAATACTTGTGCCCCAAAAAAGCCTATGTGAAATGCACATGGGGGTTGATATCGTGGATCTAGCACTTGTATTTTATTATGTGAAAGCACCTTATTCCCCCCTTTTTTTATACCTAAGGGGTCTAACTGCCTAGTATATGCTAATTTACATTGTCATGCAGAATACACTTTAGCAATAGTTCTATTTATATATATTACTAGTAAAAAGGCTTGATGCAATTGCATCGGGAGCACGGTGAAATGAATTGTGTGTATACAGGCGGGTGAGTGGGTAGCAGAGTATACAGGGGGCTTTGTGGGTAGCAGAGTATACAGGTGGGTCTGTGGGTAGCAGAGTATACAGACGGCTCTGAGGGTAGCAGATTATAGAGGCGGCTCTGTGGGTAGCAAAGTATACAGGCAGCTCTATGTGTAGCATAGTATACAGGCGGCTCTGTGGGTAGCAGAGTATACAGGCGGCCCTGTGGGTAGCAGAGTATAGAGAAGGCTCTGTGGGTAGCAGCTTGTACAGGCGGCTCTGTGGGTCGCAGAGTATACAGGCGGCTCTGTGGGTAGCAGAATATACAGGCGGGTCTGTGGGTAGCAGAGTATAGAGGCGACTCTGTGGGTAGCAGAGTATAGAGGCGGCTCTGTGGGTAGCAGAGTATAGAGGCGGCTCTGTGGGTAGCAGAGTATAGAGGCGGCTTTGTGGATACCAGAGTATACAGGCGGCTCTGTGGGTAGTAGAGTATACAGGCGGCTCTGTGGGTAGCAGAGCATAGAGGCGGCTCTGTGGGTAGCAGAGTATAAGGCGGCTCTGTGGGTAGCAGAGTATAGAGGGCTTGTGGGTAAGGTATGAGTGGGCTCTGTGGTAGCAGAGTATGAGGGCGGCTGTGGGGTGAGGAGTAAGCAGGCTGGAGGGGTGAGGAGAGGCTAGGGCTGGATGGGGTGGGAGAAGGTGAGGCTGGAGGGGTGAGGAGAGGTGAGGTGGAGGGGTGAGGAGAGGTGGGGCTGGAGGGGTGAGGAGAGGTGGGCTGGAGGGGTGAGGAGAGGTGAGCAGGAGGGGTGAGGAGAGTGTGAGGTGGAGGGGTGAGGAGAGGTGGGGGTGGAGGGGTGAGGAGAGGTGGGCTGGAGGGGTGAGGAGAGGTGAGGACATGGAGGGGTGAGGAGAGGTGAGGCTGGAGGGTGAAGTGGATGAGGTGGAGAGGTGATGGGGTGAGGAGAGGTGAGGGGGTGGAGGTGAGGATGGGTGAGGAGAGGTGAGGTGGAGGGATGAGTGAGAGGATGAGGGTGGAGGGGTGAGGAGAGGTGCGGATGGAGGGGTGAGGAGAGGTGAGGATGGAGGGGTGAGGAGAGGTTCGGCTTGAGGGGTGAGGAGGGTTAGGCTGGAGGGGTGAGGAGAGGTTTGGCTGGAGGGGTGAGGAGAGGTCCAGCTGGAGGGGTGAGGAGAAGTCTGGCTGGAGGGGTGAGGATAGGTCCAGCTGGAGGGTGAGGAGAGCAGAAGCTGGAGGGGTAAAGAGAGGTCCGGCTGGAGGGTGAGGAGAGCAGAGGCTGGAGGGGTGAAGGGAGGTGGGGGTGGAGGGGTGAAGAGAGGTGAGGCTGGAGGGGTGAGGAGAGGTGCGGCTGGAGGGGTGAGGAGAGGTGCGGCTGGAGGGGTGAGGAGAACTCCAGCTGGAGGGGTGAGGAGAGGTGCGGCTGGAGGGGTGAGGAGAGCTCTGGCTTGAGGGGTGAGGAGAGGTTCGGCTGGAGGGATGAGGAGAGGTTCGGCTGGAGGGGTGAGGAGAGGTCCGGCTGGAGGGGTGAGGAATAGGTCCGGCTGGAGAGGTGAGGAGAGCAGAAGCTGGAGGGGTGAAGAGAGGTCCAGCTGGAGGGGTGAGGAGAGCAGAGGCTGGAGGGGTGAAGGAGGGGGGTGGAGGGGTGAAGAGAGGTGAGGCTGGAGGGGTGAGGAGAGGTGCGGCTGGAGGAGTGAGGAGAGGTGCGGATGGAGGGGTGAGGAGAGCTCCGGCTGGATGGGTGAGGAGAGCTCCGGCTGGAGGGGTGAGGAGAGGTACGGCTGGAGGGGTGAGGAGAGGTCCGGCTGGAGGGTGAGGAGAGAGATGCGGCTGGAGCGGCGACATCACCGATCGGCGGCAGAACGTGGCTGCGTGCTGAGGCTGATCACAGCCCCAGTCACACGGCATTGTCCTCTGCGGCGGATTGGGTGCTGCAGAGAGGCATCAGTCCCTTCCCTCAGGTCACACATGTGACCTGAGAGGAAGGAGTGGATTGGGCGGAGTGTGGTAAAGACAGGACGGCCATCCAATTGGTCCAGGACGCCGAGTCCTGGCCAATGGGATGGGCGTCCTGTGTGTAGAACATAGCGCCCAATCTGCATGCAGGGGCTGCGGCAGCGGCGGCCAATGGGAGTGAGCGTGGGCATGTCAGACTTTGCAGCCTGACAGGGTCCGCTCACTCCCATTGGCCACCGCCGCCCACAGGACGACGTCACTGGCTCCCGGCACCCGCCCACAGCCCCTACACCGCTACTCCACCAGCATGGCGACACAGAGGTCACGATGACACGGGGCCGACGGTTGGCAGGATGGCGGCGGTGTCAGGTAGTGCGGCTGAGGATGGAGGAGGCTGAGAGGATGGAGGAGGCTGTGAGGATGGAGGAGGCAGAGGGGATGGAGGAGGCTGTAAGCATGGAGGAGGCTGTGAAGATAGGGAGGCTGTGAGGACCGAGGAGGTTGTAAGGACGAAGGAGGCTGTGAAGATGGAGGAGGCTGAGGGGATGGAGGAGGCTGTGAGGATAGGGATACTGTGAAGATTGACGAGGCTGTGAGGATGGAGTAGGCTGAGGGATGGAGGAGGCTGTGAAGATGGAGGAGGCTATGAGGATAGGGATACTGTGAAGATTGAGGAGGCTGTTGAGGATGGAGGAGGCTGTGAGGATGGAGGAGGCTGAGGGGATGGAGGAGGCTAAGGGGATGGGGAGGCTGTGAGAATAGGGAGTCTGTGAAGATGGAGGAGGCTGTGAGGATGGAGGACGCTGTGAGGAAGGAGGAGGCTGTGAGGATGGGGAGGCTGTGAGGATAGGGAGGCTATGAGGATGGAGGAGGCTGTGAGGATGAGGAGGCTGTGAGGATGGAGGAGGCTGAGGGATGAGAGGAGGCTGAGGGGATGGAGGAGGCTGCGAGGACGAAGGAGGCTGTGAGGATGGAGGAGGCTGAGGGATGGAGGAGGCTGAGGGGATGGAGGAGGCTGAGGGATGGGGAGGCTGTGAGGATAGGGAGGCTGTGAAGATGGAGGAGGCTGTGAGGATGGAAAAGGCTGTGAGGATGGAGGAGGCTATGAGGATGGAGGAGGCTGTGAGGATGGGAAGGCTGTGAGGATGGGAGGCTGTGAGGATGGGGAGGCTGTGAGGATGGAGGAGGCTGAGGGGATATAGGAGGCTGAGGGGATGGAGGAGGCTGCAAGGACGAAGGAGGCTGTGAGGATGGAGGAGGCTGTGAGGATGGGGAGGCTGTGAGGATGGGGAGGCTGTAAGGATGGAGGAGGCTGTGAGGATGGAGGAGGCAGTAAGGACGGAGGAGGCTGTGAGGATAGGGATAGTGTGAAGATTGAGGAGGCTGTGAGGATGGAGGAGGCTGAGGGTATGGATGAGGCTGTGAGGATGGAGGAGGCTGAGGGATGGAGGAGGCTGAGGGGATGGGGAGGCTGTGAGGATAGGGAGGCTGTGACGATGGAAGAGGCTGTGAGGATGGGGAGGCTGTGAGGATGGAGGAGGCTGTGAGGATGGAGGAGGCTGTGAGGATGGGAGGCTGTGAGAGATAGGGAGGCTGTGAGCATGGAGGAGGCTGTGAGGATGAGGAGGCTGTGAGGATGGAGGAGGCTGTGAGGATGGAGGAAAGGGTGTGAGGATGGGGAGGCTGTGAGGATGGAAGAGGCTGTGAGAATGGAGGAGGCTGTGAGTGGAGGGGAGGCTGTGAGGACTGGGGAGGCTGTGAGGACGGAGGAGGCAGTAAGGACGGAGGAGGCTGTGAAGATGGAGGAGGCTGTGAGGATAGGGATACTGTGAAGATTGAGGAGGCTGTGAGGATGGGGAGGCTGTGAGGATGGAAGAGGCTGTGAGAATGGAGGAGGCTGTGAGGATGGGGAGGCTGTGAGGATGGGGAGGCTGTGAGGATGGAGGAGGCTGTGAGGATGGAGGAGGCTGTGAGGATGGGGAGGCTGTGAGGACGGGGAGGCTGTGAGGACGGAGGAGGCAGTAAGGACGGGGAGGCTGTGAAGATGGAGGGGCTGTGAGGATAGGGATACTGTGAAGATTGAGGAGGCTGTGAGGATGGAGGAGGCTGTGAGGATGGAGGAGGCTGAGGGATGGGGAGGCTGTGAGGATAGGGAGGTTGTGAAGATGGAGGAGGCTGTGAGGATGGGGAGGCTGTGAGGATGGGGAGGCTGTGAGGATGGAGGAGGCTGTGAGGATGGGGAGGCTGTGAGGATGGAGGAGGCTGTGAGGATGGAGGAGGCTGGGAGGATGGAGGAGGCAGTGAGGATGGAGGAGGCTGTGAGGATGGAGGAGGCAGTAAGGACGGAGGAGGCTGTGAAGATGGAGGAGGCTGTGAGGATAGGGATACTGTGAAGATTGAGGAGGCTGTGAGGATGGAGGAGTCTGAGGGGATGGAGAAGGCAGTGAGGATGGAGGAGGCTGTGAGGATGGAGGAGGCTGTGAGGATGGAGGAGGCTGAGGGGATGGAGGAGGCTGAGGGGATGGGGAGGCTGTTAGGATAGGAAGGCTGTGAAGATGGAGGAGGCTGTGAGGATGGGGAGGCTGTGAGGAAGGAGGAGGCTGTAGGATGGAGGAGGCTGTGACGATGGAGGAGGCTGTGAGGATGGGGAGGCTGTGAGGATGGAGGAGGCTGTGAGGATGGAGGAGGCTGTGAGGATGGAGGAGGCTGTGAGGATGGAGGAGGCTGTGAGGATGGAGGAGGCAGAGGGCATGGAGGAGGCTGTGAGCATGGAGGAGGCTGTGAAGATAGGGAGGCTGTGAGGACGGAGGAGGCTGTAAGGACGGAGGAGGCTGTGAAGATGGAGGAGGCTGAGGGGATGGAGGAGGCTGTGAGGATAGGGATTCTGTGAAGATTGAGGAGGCTGTGAGAATGAAGGAGGCTGAGGGGATGGAGGAGGCTGTGAGGATGGAGGAGGCTGAGGGGATGAAGGAGGCTGAGGGGATGGGGAGGCTGTGAGGATAGGGAGGCTGTGAAGATGGAGGAGGCTGTGAGGATGGAGGAGGCTGTGAGGATGGAGGAGGTTGTGAAATTCTTATACTTACAATCCGCCGAGCGCTTGGTGCTGGGAGTAGTAGCAGCCATTGTGCTGATAGGACCTTGCATGATGTCAGAATGACATCTGCGTGCGGTGCTGTGATTGGGGCGCTCTCAGTCATGTGATAAGTACGTCACATATCACATGACCGCAAGCGGGCCAATCACAGCGCAGAAAGCAGATGTCATTCTGACATCATGGAAGGTCCTATCAGCACAATGGCTACTACTACTCCCAGCACCAAGCGCTCGGCGGAGGGTAAATATAAGAACAGATGACACAGGAGCGGTGGAACGTGGGGAGCGCAAGCTGGGAGGAGCGCGGGCAGGGCAGAAGGAGCAGGGGGGAGCACGAGTGGGGCAGAAGGAGTGGGTGAAAGCGCGGGCGGGGCAGGAGGATGAGTGGGGGTGCCGCGGTCGGGCTGTGAGGAGAGCCGCCGCTGCGGCCAGTGTGTATTCCGGGGAGAGGGGCGCTGCCCCTACACCGCTACTCCACCAGCATGGCGACACTGAGGCCCCAGCGGTGAGAGTGGTGGCGGTGTGAGCTAGTGCGGCTGCGGCTCGCGATGACACTATCGCGTCATCTCTCGCAGTGCCGCAAAGGATTTTAGGATTCGGCTACAGTGCCCGAATCCCAAACTCCCGATTATATAAGTAGAAGATAGGCCTTCTTACTGGTAAAACCCTAATTATGATCAAGGAATCTGATTATTACTGCATAGTTTGTATAGTGCTTATTGATCTTCCATACCTTGAATCTTCCTTTATCTACCTTTCTTTTACTTGCATATATTAATTGTACATAAAATATTTACAAAAATGCGTGGGGTGTGCTCACTTTAGTGATATACTGTTTTATATCTTTCCATGGGACAACACTGAAGATATGAAACTTTGACACAAAGTAAAGTAGTCAATGTCCAGCTTGTATAATGGTGTATATTTGGTGCGCCTGCTAAATAACTCAACACACAGCCATTAATTTATTAATTGGAGGACAACTTCGAGTATCTTTGCAATTAAATGTCAAATTTATTACATAAGATCAAAAACTTGTGAGAAGACATTTAAAAGGTCAAGAAAGGTAAATTGCACCATAAAATGCACATCAAGAAAACAATGCTGTCCATATATAATATACAACAGATCTGTATCCAAAAAATGGTGGAGACGTAAAGTGCTAGCCAAGTTATACAGGTTTACTGTCAGTAGCCTATTTAAAGGGAACCTGTCAGCTGGTTTATGCCCCCCCCAGCTATCACTATCTGTAGCTGCAGCTTCATAATACTATTCTAACCATCACTGTCTGAGCTCAGAGTGTAATGTTAAAGGTGAAAATGAAGAATTTATACTCTGACATTTTCTGAGGCAGTCAGTCTACAGCTTGGAGGATGTACACTGTCTGGCAGTTAACCATACAACCATAATACAAATAGATTTTATTGGAAAAGTCTTTTTCTACTCTAGAAATTACCATTTTTTATATAATATTTTTTACAGATTTTTTACCACTTCATCTATTTAAATGATACTATTAAATTTTGAAGCCTATATAAGTAACACCTAACCCTGGTAGATTAAAATCTATATCTACTATATAATTGCCTAATCGTGTCTGTCTGAGGCCGAAATCTAACCCTGGTAGAATAAAATCGATATCTACTATATAATTGCCTAATCGTGTCTGTCTGAGGCCGAAATCGAGCGCCAGCGCTCATTGGTCGCTGCCAGCTGCGGTAACCAATGAGCGTAGCGTATGCAAAACAGCCTTCGCATTCAAAACTCGCACCAAGCTGAAACCTGGTGACAGCAATGCATAGGCATCGCTATCGCCAGGATTCACGCTTCCGGCCGCGGCTATCACAGAGGTCCACGGCGGCCCCCTGCACCAGTACCCGCCGCTCCGTCCTCACCCCCTCATTCTCACCCTGCCCGCCTTCCCCCTCGCCTCCCTCTTTCTCACCTGTCGCCTCCAGCTACAGAGTCGCACTCTCTACAGCGGTCATGTGACAGGGTGGGCTGATGTGACGTCACACAACCCGCCCTGTCACATGACTGCTGCACAGACTTCAGCACCTGGCATCACTCAAGACAGCCACGGGTGAGAAACAGAGGGGGATTCTGCCCCCTCGCCTCCATCCTGCCCCCGCACCTTCAGGCTGCCCCCCGCCTCCATCCTGCTCCCCGCCTCCATCCTGCCCCTCGTCACCATCCTGCCCCCCTGCCACCATCCACCTCCCCCCTGGATCCAGCCTGCTCCCCGGCTCCATCTTGCCCTGCTTGCTCGGGAGATCCGACGGTAGCTGTGGCTCATCTACTGCTGCACAGAGGTCCGCGGCGAGCCAGCCGGGAGATGAACAGCGTCAGCTTGCAGCAGTAGTACCCTGACCGCCATATTGGAACACCCACATTATGGGTATTCCTATATGGCGGCCAGAATTCAAATCCCCTGCCAAGCCGCGCTACTTCTCTGACCAATCAGTGAAGTGGCGTGGCTTGGCGGGAAATATGAATCCCGGCCGCTGATTGGTCACCTCTCAGCGGCAACCAATCAGCGGCGAGGGATTCAAAACCCCTGCCAAGCCGTGCTCCGCTTCACTGATTGGTCGTGCAGCCGCAGGCGACCAATCACGCCGCATAAACAGCTGCGAGCACGCCGCATGTGGAGTATATTGGCATGCAATTTGAACTGCACGCTGCTACAGGTGACTGATAGTCTCACTTCTGCTCCCCATGTTATACAAAATTGACTGCCGCTCATAGTGTGATGCACTTCTCTGCTGTTTACAAGGCTGCCGCTCATAGTATGATGCACTTCTCTGCTGTTTACAAGGCTGTCAGTCATAGTGTGACGCAGTTCACTCCTGTTTACAAGGTATTCTAGAATACCAAACCACCATCTAGTAGCAATATAAAAATGAACGTGATCTAGTGTGGTTCCTAAATGATTAATTAATTAGGAGGGAGGTCTCACAGAGACACTGAATGGAAATAGAGACTATATATAGATTTTCTCTTACCATGTACAATTACCTGAGGAAGGCTATAGTTTTATACATTTTTGGCCGAAACGTCGTTCTGTGTGTACCCCATTGTGAACTGTGTGCAATATACTTATATGGAAGTAAATCTAATAAAAGACAGAGGATCCTTGTGTTCCCTCCTGGAAACACTGGGTAGCTATTGGAACAGATCCTTTTTCCACATTATCCGAGGATGGCTTAGCAGCTGCCAAGCTTGATTGTTCCGAATCCGAGCTGCATGCCAGGCAGGAACGAAACCCTGAAGAATCGGCATTGTTGGATTCTATACGCTTGATACAAAGACTCCAAAAAGGTGAGCGAAAAATCTTAAGAACCCATTTATCTCTAAAAAATTCTTATGAGCTGCAGTTAGATCTGCGACTGCACCCTTTTGTTCTTCCCTTCCCATTTTGTAGAGCCCGAAAAGGCCCTCGGTATATATATTATCAAGATTTTCATCAATAAAAAAAATCAATATATGCACCATATTCCTCCTTGAGTGCTGACTTTATTATTTAGCAGGAAAAAACATCCGGTTATGACTACGAGCGCTTCCAGAAAGGAGTTGAAGTCTCTGTGTTACGTCAAAATTCTTTATTGCAGTATAAAACAACGTGTTTCGGCTAAAACATTTAAAAATAGCCTTCCTCAGGTATAGATACAGTAGCAATGGAGCAGAATAGAAAACTAGGAAAGACTTGCATCCTATGGCAAAATAGTGCGACCCTAAATTTGTCCAATACCCTGAATCCTCTTTCAAATGGACACATATGTGGATCATGTCTGGCAGGTTACACCCATTGTGTGTCAGTTCTGAAGGGAGTAAATTTACATTCTGGGTCAGTAGTAATCAGTTCCAATCTAATACAATATCTTATATTATACATTTATCCGAAAAAACATGCTTTTTTATCCCAACATTATTAAGAAAACAGTTTATAACCATTTAACATCAGTAAATTTTTTTATATAAACAAGAAGAAAGGCATTTTGTTTCCAATATGAAACAGTAGGTTACAACCAGTTAGTAGTTTATAACCATTTAGATGTTCTTATTTTGTACATATTTTTATATCTTCATAAAATTTAGATAACAGAAATTATTTAACAAATATTTAATAGAGTGGGAACAATTTTCCATGTGATTAAATAGACTGGTTCTATATATTGAGTTCTAATTCTTGAATAACCAATATTCAGAATGAACCCTATTCACTATTTACTGTTATTTACCCTTTGTTTATTCATATCAATTATACTTTAATCTATAAAAAAATAAATATATTGTTATATATATAAATGGTCCTTTATTACCTCTATAGTTTCATTATTTCTATTAGGGAAATAGCTTTCTGTTCTTTATATGTTTTGAACTCACCGTTAGTAGTTTTCTACAGGAGTGTGATCCTTCACTTGCCAGTGTGTCCACCAGGAGATCCACTACTCATGTTTTCCGGCTTAAGTCACCGTAATTTAGATTTCATATCATGTATATTATAGACCGGACCTCAGCAGTACACACATTGTATTACTTGGTGTACAATTTTAGATGGATCCATCTGGCCCATCAAGAGTCACTCTCATTTCATCAGTCCATAAAACCTTTGAAAAATCAGTCTTAAAATATTTCTTGGCCCAGTCTTGACATTTTATTGTATGCTTCTTGTACAAAGGTGGTCGTTTTTCAGCCTTCCTTACCTTGGCCATTTCCCTGAGTATGGCACACCTTGTGCTTTTTGATACTCCAGTAACGTTGCAGCTCTGAAATATGGCAAAACTGGTGGCAAATGGCATCTTGGCAGCTTCACGCTTGATTTTCCTAAATTCATGGGCAGTTATTTTGCGCCTTTTTTGCAAACACGCATCTTGCGACCCTATTGGCTATTTGCCATGAAACACTTGATTGTTCGGTGATCACGCTTCAAAAGTTTGGCAATTTCAAGACTGCTGCATCCCTCTGCAAGACATCTCACAATTTTGGACTTTTCAGAGCTCGACAAATCTCTCTTCTGACCCATTTTGCCTAAGGAAAGGCATTTGCCTAATAATTAAGCACACCTTATATAGGGTGATGATGTAATTAGACCACACCCCTCCTCATTACAGAGATGTACATCACCCGATTTACTTAATTGGTAGTTGGCTCTCAAGCCTATACAGCTTGGAGTAGGACAACATGTATAAAAAGTATCATGTGATCAAAATACTCATTTGCCTAATAATTCTGCACACAGTGTATATTCCATTTTGGTTGTAGTTAGTCAGTAACAGAGTGTTGAAAGCTGTACCTGTGGAGGGTATAGTGAGAAGGTGAAGTGTGCAAGCCAGTCAAAAATCTTAGATCAAAGAAAGTGGGTTTCTGTGGCATTATACTGTAAATCTGATCTGACCCTCAGAGTCGGAGTCACCCTAGGAAGAGCATGTGGGAAGGACTACAGCCAGAGATGGGCAGAGGGACGTCTCCATTCCACAGTCATAAGTATCAGGCGCAAATGCTAAAGATGGTCCCTGGATTGCCACTTTCTCCTCCATTGATACTAGTGCTAAAGTGAGGGCTGCCATAGACTCGGGCATCCGTTTGTGTAGAAAAAAGCCCAGGTTTAGATTCTGCGTTGACCACAAAGCAGGAGGGGTATGTTTGATGTCCGTTTATTGAGCCTACGCATTTCACAGCAGGACCTGCTGCTTCCTCAGGGCATAGACTCGGGCAAACGGGTCGGCATGGCATTACCAGTAGATGAGCATTCAAAACCGTTATTCAGAACGGATCCCTGTGGGTGTGATGCAAACAGGGCTATACGGGACTCTATGACCTTATTGTGTGAAACAGTGGTGCCAGACAGTGTGGCGTAGGACGTACAAATAACAGCAGTAGTACCAGGAGTTATAGAACAGCCTGCAGTAAAACGGTGTCTTAAAGTCCTATGTACTATACCTAAACTATTCAAGTTTTGTGCCCGCAGGTATTATGTGTCAAAAACACTGTACGTAACTGTTAGTAAAAGATAATTGAGAAAGAAACCAAAATCTGTGTCTGTGAATCCTTTGTGGAGGTGGCCGTGGCACAAATCATCAAAGGAGAACTGCAGAGAAGCAGAAGTACCCCTTCGCCCCACGGCACCCCGACATCACAAACATGTCTCCAGAGCTAAACCCTATTGAACATCTGTAGGGCATCCTCAAATGGAAGGTGGATAAGCGCACGGTCTCTAACATCCACCAGCTCTCTAATGTCCTCATGGAGGATGGAATAAGATCCAGTGGCTTCTGTGAAGCTCTAGTGACACCATGCCCAAGAGACTTAAGGCAGAGCTTGAAAGTAATGGTGGCCACACAAAATATTAACACTTTAGGCACAATTTGGTAATTTTCTCCCACTGTGTCTACACTTTGATATCTTAACGCAGCAGGTGCAATGACATCACTACTATGAGCTGGCTGTGTAGAGATATGCAGTGCTGCAGACCTCTCGCCAAGGATGAGTGAGCAGCAGAAGAAAGGGGAGAGGTGAAAGTTTATTTAATAGTTTAAATCATTTAGTACACTGGCCATAATACAATACAGATTACTTTGGGGTGTGCATTATATTATTTGGAGAACTATAGTGGAACCTTATAGTTTATGGAGATCTATGGGGGTGCATTATAATATGTGGAGGACTAGGGGGTACATTATAATATATATAGGACTATGGGGAGTGGATTATACTATGTGAAAGGCAATATGGGGACCATTATACTATATGGAGGACTATGGGGTCCATTATGCTACATAAAGGTCTATGGGGGCGCATTATACTATATGGAGGACTATGAAGGTGAATTATAATATATGGAGGACTATGGTGGTGCGTTAAAATATATTGAGGACTATGGGGGTGCATTGTAATATATGGAAGACTATGGGGGTGCATTATAATATATGGAGGACTATGGTGGTGCATTATAATATAAGGAGGACTATAGGGGTGCATTATAATATATAGAGACCTATGGGTGCTTTATAATATATATATAGGAATATGGGGTATATTATATATGGAGGACTATAAGGGGCATTCTAGTATATGGGAGGAAATTTGGGGCCCATTATACTATATGCAGGACTACTGTATGGAGGGTGCATTATCCTATATGGAAGGAAATGTGGAACCCATTATACTATATGGAGGACAATGGGGTGCATTATAATACTATATATAAGTCAATGTGGGGCCCATTTTACTATATGGAGGACTATGTGGGGTCCATTATAATATATGAAGGACTATGGGGGTACATGATACTATATGGAGGGCTATGTGAAGGCTATTATACAGGACTATGGGGACCATTATATTATTTTGAGGCCTATGAAGGAGCCTTTATACCCTTTATATCAAGGGTTACTTGTTTGCCATTATAATGTATGCAAGTAATTATACAGTATGACGGTTTGTGTGTAGAGGGCTGTGGGGGGACCTATATACTATATGAAGAGGTGGGGGGCCAATATACTGAATGTGTGTCCATTATACTGCATGGAAGGCTGTGTGGGGGTTACAGTTGGGGATGAAGATCATACTGTGTTGGGGTCACCATACTTTGCCGTGGTAGTTGAAGTAGGGTGCAGTAGGGTCAACATACTGTGCATGTGGAGGAATTCACTGTGGGTGTATCATACAGAGTTTAAGGGGCACATTTTTTTGTTTCATACTTTAAGGGTGCAATCTGACGGGAATCTAGGATCTTTACTAGGGGCAAAATTACTTTGGAAGGGATGTTAAGTTGTGAGATATGTTCTTATGTATCCTATTAGAATATTTATTTATTTGGGGGGGGCACTATTAGAACTTCTGCTATGGGGCCCTTGACTTCCATGTACGCTCTTGCAGGGACCCTTATAAATCAGCAGAGTCAATGATGCTCACTTCAGTGCCGCAGAAATTTACTGTATGACCTGACAAAGTGTGGTTGTACCTGATAAAGCAGCTCAACCATTCTTACCCACTATAATGGGATAAGATGCAATATCAGCACCCATACCCTCTTTTTCTTGCTATTCAGTAGAGGTCCACATAGTGGACTTAAAGGCTATTGAATGCAATGTTGTGGTAATTTAGATTTCAACATACTTGTAAAATATTTTGCACTACTGTTTTGTGAGCAAAGCACTAATGTTGTCAGGAAATACCAACATTTTTTTTAAAGGAAATATTCCACTGAACTACCATAGATTTGGAGAGTGACATGGCAGCAGTGCTGGATTACTGCTGTGACATGGTCATAGTTTTTCCCTGCACAGTAGTATTTCTAATAATGATAATCATTGAAAGGAATCTGTCAGCAGATTTTTGCTATGTAATCTGAGAGCAGCAAGATGCAGAGGGTGAGAACCTGATTCAATAAATAAGTGTTTTATGAACAGGACTAGGTGTCTTGTACCTCTTAAGGTACCGTTACACGGCACAACGTTGAAATGATGTTGGCAACGATTTCGCGAGAACGCGGTCGTTTCCGACATCGTTTTAACATCGTTAGTGAGATGTCACATATCTAGATATCGTGGACGACTCACCAACAATGTAGTGAGCAGGTATCGTTCGCACAACCCAGCGTAAGATACCTGCTATTTGCTGTGAATGGGCGAAGTTGTAAACGACATCGTTATCGCGGTGCCACACAAAATGATATAGCAGGTTGGTTGATTGTTGATCGTGTGATCTGAGAACATGTTCTTAACCCCTTGGTGACGAAGAAATTTGTCATTTTTCATTTTCGTTTTTTCGCTCCTCGGCTTCCAAGAGCCATAACGTTTTTATTTTTCCGTCAATATAGACATATGATGGCTTGTTTTTTGCGGGACGAGTTGTACTTTCAGATGCAATAATTTGTTTTACCATATAATGTACAGGGAAATTGCAAAAAAATTCCAAGTGCAGTGAAATTGCAAAAAAGTGCAATTACATGTTTGTTTTTGGGATTTTTTAGTCGCCGTGTTCACTATATGGTAAAACCGACGTGACGGTGCGATACCTCGGGTCAGTACGAGTTTGTAGATACCAAACATGTATACCTTTATTGGTATCTAGGTGGTGGAAAAAAATTCAAAAGCATGAAAAAAAAAAACATTGCACTTTTTGCGCCATGTTCTGCGACCCGTAGCGTCCTCATTTTTCGGGATCTGGGGCTGGGTGACGGCTTATTTTTTGCGTCTCGAGCTGACGTTTTTAATGATACCATACTTGGGTGGATGCGCTGTTTTGATCGCCCATTATTGCATTTTTTAGCATTGTTGCAGCGACCAAAAAAACGTAATTTTGGCGTTTGAACCATTTTTTGCGCTACGCAGTTTACGGCTCTCATTATTTGATTATTTACATTGATAGATCGGGCGATTCTGAACGCGGCGATACCAAATATGTGTATTTTATTTAATTGTTTAATACTTTTATTGTGGATGGGAGAAAAGGGGGGTGATTTGAACTTTTATGTTTTTTTTTTTTTTTTTTCAACTTTGTAAAAACTTTATTTGTTTATTAATTCTTAATTTTACACTGCCCCATAGAGAGGCATGCATATGCACAGTCCGATCGCTTCTGACACATACAGAGGAGCTGCAGCTCCTCTGTATGTGTCAGAATCGCGGACCTGTTGTGGTTGGCAGCCTCTGCCAACCACAAGCAGGAAATGCTCCATGACAGGTTCCAGGGTCAAGCCAGGACCCTGGCCTGTCACGTCAGCATGGGAGATCCCGCGATACTATCGCGAGATCTCCCCTGGAGCCCGGTAAGCGCGCGCTGCACGCTCCGGCTCCCTTAGATCCCGCTCTCAGAGATTGATGGCGGGATCTAAGGGGTTTAAACAGCGCCGATCGGTGGCGGGACCGATTGGTGCTGTTTCTCCCACATCTCAGCTAGTGAGATCAGCTGAGATGTGGGAGGTTTGGAGTGAGCTCCACGCCGGAGCTCACTCCAAACACGGGGGTAACGACAGCCGACGTCTAGAGACGTAAGGCTGTCGTTAACAGGTTAAATCTGTGATCAACGAATCCAATGATTCATAGTTGTCGTATCATGCTGTTACACGCAACGACGTTCTTACGATGTCGTTTCAGCGTCGCTCAAACCGTGACGTTTGAGTGATATCGTTAACGGTGTCGTGCCATGTAACGGGGCCTTTAGGCAACTGTTCTTCTTAACTTCAACGCCTTCCCCACTGATTAGCAGTTTTCTGCTTATATACAAGTGTAAACAGCAAGCTTCCAATCAGTGGTCAGGGCAGAATTATATAGAGCTCAGCATTCTGAGCAGTGCTAGAAACGAGTGATTTTATCAAAATTACAGCATGCAGACCTGCAAGTGATAAATCAATGGCTGACATCAGGGTCTCTACATCATGCTTTAATCAGATTACATAGCAAAAACCTGGTGATAGAGTCCCTTTAAAAAAATACATAGCAAATTTAAAGGTATGTTTTACTTGGCCCCAGAATAGAGTAATGATAAAGGTGCAAAGTGTTCTCACTGCACCTGTGTATGCCTACAATCATAGCATTTTCAAACTGATGTTGTAAGAAAAGTTCCATAAATGCTCCAACCAATAGATCACTGGACACTGGACTGGGCACACACAGTCCTATATGGCTCTGAAGTATAGACTCATGATGTGTGCCACTGTATAAACTCTCTAACCTCATTTTAAAAAAAACTTTATTACTGTATGTCAAACATAAAATACAGTATTTTTTACTATTACTGACTTTCTTAACACTCCATTTATATTAATGGTAAATTATCAGCAAGTACCAAGATTATTCTTTGGATAATATAGTATCTGTCAGGGTCCCTTTAACAAAACGCCTTTAATTTCATTATGCCAACAAAAAAAAGAGGTTAAGGTGATTGATGATGGTTGGCCTGTTTAACGCAATGTAGTTCTTAAATTTAAAAAATGAACTTTATTTCTGGGAAAATATATCTTTCCTGTACAATTCATTTACTTCTGTCTTAATAAACTCATGGGGAAACTATAAACTGTTAAATGGTAGCCATTAGTATTTTCTTAATGCACTTTATCTACCTTCTGAATTATATATTTCCTTTTCATTATCAATGGAGTTTATTCTGAGATGTGTTTTACTTGTCTCGTCCACTTTAGTTCCCGTCCACAGGTCATTAGCTTCATCTCCAATTCCTGTTTTATGAGATTGGGAATAATTATTGCTTTTCATACAGTAAATGCCGCCCATCACAACATTTGGTGAGGAGCACATTCTAAGATTTTGTCTATCAATTTTTTAATATTTTTTTAGATTTGCTTTAATTCTCAAGTTTTCATCTCTCTATATGTTTGCATTAGGGCCCTTTCACATTGGCGTTTTCGCCAAAATGCGGAAGATCCGGCAGATTTACCTCATCTGCCGCCTAACGGCCGCATTTGCGGCACACTTTCGGCAAACCCCATGCATTGTCTATGGGGTTTGCGGTAAGTGTGCGGCAGGTGCGGCAAGTGCGGTTCCGGCAGTTGCGGCAGGTGCAGCCAAGAAAAAAAAACGCCGCTGACCGTGGTTTTTCTCGCGGCCGCATCTGCCGCAACAGCACTTGCCGCACCTCACCGCAAGCCCCATAGACTATGCATGGGCTAGCCGCAAGTGTGCCGCAAGTGCGTCGTTAGGCGGGACCCTCGGCAGATGCGTTTGTTTGTCCAGATCCGTCAGATCCGGACAAGAAAGCTAGTGTGAAAGGGGCCTAACATAAATAAAACCAACGGCCATTTGGAATAGACTGTTAAATTATAATCTGTGTTTCATATTTCCAATATAAAATTAAGAATAAGAAAATTAAGAAAATTAAAATCATTATTTTTATTATTATTTATATATCACCATTAATTCCATGGTGCTGTACCTGAGATATAGATTACAATAAAAAAAATGTAAGATAACAAACTGGTACAAAGGGAAAGGGATCCTGCCCTTGCAGGCTTACATTCTACATCTTAAAAAGTTGCATTTTTGATGAATGATTTTACATTTGAAAAATAACTAGTTGTATGATGAAATCTTTACTTTTTAATATGCTTCCAATAGTGCGTGTGTTTTATTTAATATTAGTGATATGCGAGCACTAACATGCTCAGTTCTTGTAACAAGCAGTTGATGCTCATTTGAGTGTGACTCAAGTATAAGATGTATAATGGACGTCAATGTGAAAATAGAGCATTTTTCCAGAAGTATTTAAGTATTTTGGGTACTTGAAATGCACCCATTTGAATATACTGTTCGTTACAAGTACCTAGCATTGAGCCTGGTAGCGCTCACTCATCACTATACTATACTATACTAGATGTATATACACTATTTGTTATACCATTCAAGATCTGCAAGTACTGTTAGTGAATGGAAACTTTCTTGCTTACATGTAGAGTCTAAAAACCAATCCTGGTCATTTGGAGTTAATATCTGTGTCCCGATACCCACCACCCCTGAGGACAATTAAGTTAACGACTATGATGAAATGCTGTATGGGCGAGGCTGGTGTCACTCATCCTACTTCTACCACCACCCCCTGATGACATCTCATTTCAGTGAGAGAGGCAATGGTGACAGCGGAGGAGACTATGACGGCACAGGGGGTCGGGGGTGTGATGGGGTGTCCCATTTGAGACTTCCCTCAAAGAATACGTCAAAGAAAGTAAAGAAAAAAAAGTCATAGAGAGATTAGCTGTATGGGTAGTATGCCAGTAATATTTATAATATAGAACTTGAAAAAGTTCATGCACATATTTGTTTATATTTCAGTGTAGTCCTGATTTTTTTTTACTACTATGGTCTTTTGTTTATATATTTATTTTTATAGGTAGCAGAGGGTAAGTGGTCCTTTCTATTCTTGTTTCATAGGCACCCTTCACTGTCTAGACTGAGGAATGGAGGATTTTCACCATGCAAATGAATATAGGAGACTCATAAGCCAGATCTGCTTATAAGTCAATTGAATTTACATAATAGTTTAAAATTACTTTGACTAACCTGCAGTACCAGACACGACCACAACTTTATGATTAGCGCTGTGACTGTATAATTATGATGAATAATTCATACAAGCTATATAATACCTTTTTTATAAACAACTAAGAAAAACAAATTAAATCTAATTGTGTGCTTAAACTTTAACTAAATATTTGATTTAATTTCATTACATGAAAGATACGTTGGCCCCAAGATTGAAAATCCGAATCTTGGTTCACATATATTATACAAAGATGCCAAGTACAGTTGACTTCCCTTCTTTTCTTCATGTTCACACCTACTCTTCAGGCTCTTTGGACTCCTATCTTGTATTTTAAGTAGCATGTTTGACAGGTATATAAACCATTAAATACTTCCTGAAGACTAAAGAACAGGTCTGTCTGACAAACATAAATTGCTTTGTGTCTGCTTTTAATTAAATAAACATATGTACGTAGTCTACATGTGCTACAACCCATTCTTGTTAATGGGCAATTTTAAAACTAAATATAATAAAAAAAAGTATTATAATTACGAAAGAGTATTGCAGTTCTGCATGACTCTGCCAAGTTATTATACACAAGAACAGGGTGTGTTAAAAAGACAAAGAGATATAAACAATCAGCCATAAGATTAAAACTACTTACAGGTGAAGATAATATTGATTATCTTATTACAATTGCAACTATTAAGGGGTGGATAAGTTACACAAAACAGAAAGCATAAAATACGGGTTAGGGTAAGCCTTATATCCCGCTAAGAATATACTGGACACTGACAAGAGCCTGACCAAGAAAACTATACAGCAAAGTCGAACATTCTCCAATGCAGCAGGTCTTGTGGGGGTCCTGGTATGCAGTGGTTAGTACTAGAAGTATGTAAATCTTTTACATTTGAATTTGCAAGCTTCAAGAATTTTTTTTTTTATTTCATAGCTGATTGATCCACTGCAAATTGAAAGCACTGAAAAGCCTACAGCTGCCCTGCAAAAGACTTGTAGGACACTTTGAAGTCGTCTTAGATTGAATCCAATCCCTTTCAAAGTCTTTAACTCAAACACAGCCTTGGCAATGACAAAATGATTCAATATATATGGTTGTCCAAAAATTATCCCTTTTTTGAGAACATCAACAGGTTTACTGTTTGCAACATGAAGAAGCAATTGCTTTTAAATACGAAGTCTAAAAATTACCACCTCTTTCCAGTCTCCTAGTTCAGACATGTTCTCTGTCTGCAGATGAAGTCCATGGAGCCTCGGTTAAGAGTCTACAACATGGACACCAGCCAGTTATCCCACCAGGGAAGGACCTAGCCGAGGGTATTAGTAGCCCTTAAGTCACTATCCAGCCCTTGCGAGCTTGAAGATATGGCCAGGAGTTTACAATGGACTAAGTATCCAACCACAGACAGCTGTTTCAGGGTTGTTGCCCCTCATCAGTGTGGCGCGGGATTCTGGCTGGGTGGGAGCAATGCTTGACCAGAATCCCTGGTGGGATAACTGGCTGGTGTCCATGTTGTAGACTCTTAACCGAGGCTCCATGGACTTCATCTGCATATTCAAATTCTAGGGAGCAATGCACCTTGGGTTTCACTGTGTTTGAGTGCTTTAACTGGTGCCCGCAGTGTTATCCTCCACTGGTCTCCACAAGGTCAATGGGTGCTTTGTGATGTCTGTCTATCAAGCATTGCTCCCACCCAGCATCCTGCGCCACACTGATGAGGGGCAACAACCCCGAAACAGCTGTCTGTGGTTGGATACCTAGTCCATGGTAAACCCCTGGCCATATCTTCAAGCTCGCAAGGGCTGGATAGTGACTTAAGGGCTACTAATACCCTGGGATAGCTTTTTCCCTGGTGGGATAACTGGCTGGTGTCCATGTTGTAGACTCTTAACCGAGGCTCCATGGACTTCATCTGCATATTCAAATTCTAGGGAGCAATGCACCTTGGGTTTCACTGCGTTTGAGTGCTTTAACTGGTGCCCGCAGTGTTATCCTCCGCTGGTCTCCACAAGGTCAGTGGGTGCTTTGTGATGTCTGTCTATCAAGCATTGCTCCCACCCAGCCAGAATCCTGCGCCACACTGATGAGGGGCAACAACCCCGAAACAGCTGTCTGTGGTTGGATACCTAGTCCATGGTAAACCCCTGGCCATATCTTCAAGCTCACAAGGGCTGGATAGTGACTTAAGGGCTACTAATACCCTGGGATAGGTCCTTCCCTGGTGGGATAACTGGCTGGTGTCCATGTTGTAGACTCTTAACCGAGGCTCCATGGACTTCATCTGCATATTCAAATTCTAGGGAGCAATGCACCTTGGGTTTCACTGTGTTTGAGTGCTTTAACTGGTGCCCGCAGTGTTATCCTCCGCTGGTCTCCACAAGATCAGTGGGTGCTTTGTGATGTCTGTCTATCAAGCATTGCTCCCACCCAGCCAGAATCCTGCGCCACACTGATGAGGGCAACAACCCCGAAACAACTGTCTGTGGTTGGATACTTAGTCCATGGTAAACCCCTGGCCATATCTTCAAGCTTGCAAGGGCTGGATAGTGACTTAAGGGCTACTAATACCCTGGGATAGGTCCTTCCCTCGTGGGATAACTGGCTGGTATCCATGTTGTAGACTCTTAACCGAGGCTCCATGGACTTCATCTGCATATTCAAATTCTAGGGAGCAATGAACCTTGGGTTTCAATGTGTTTGAGTGCTTTAACTGGTGCCCGCAGTGTTATCCTCCGCTGGTCTCCACAAGGTCAGTGGGTGCTTTGTGATGTTCTCTGTCTGCATACGTCAGACTATCATAAGTCTTATGGCCGCTTTACACGTCCCGATATCGTTGTCCAACAACGATAAAAAGTCACGTGGTTCGTGCGTTGGCGCCTATATCGTTCGTGCGTTGTGTGGTGTAAATGAGCAATTCGATGCAAGAACGATGGCAAAATGATATCGTTGGGGATTGTGCAGGCTCTCCAACTGCCCAATATTGGATGGACGACCTGGCAGGATCGTGCTGTGTGACGGCCCAACAACAATTTGGAGCACATCTTCCCCTATTCACTCCCATGTTAAATGGTCGTTCCTTGGGTCGCTCGTACAAGGGGGCGTATACATCGCAGTTGTGTTGCCTGCCGATATCTCCCTGTGTAACATCTCCTATGCGATCTTGGATTACTGCCAAAAATGTGCGCGCTCCCGTGCCGTTGTATCCAATATCGGGAAGATATCGGGACGGATAGAGCGGCCATTAGGAACAGTACAGTGCTATAGTTTATAAATACACGTCCAAGACTTCACCATGATGGAAGGCCTTAAGGAATTAATTTGATAAACTTTATTTGGGCAATATACATACATGCTGCAGACTATGCGGCCTTCATCAGGTATGGTTTGTGCAGATAAAATTTTTGAAATAAAGTGACTATATATCCATATCTGATGAAGGCTACTTGGCTGAAACGTGTTAAATGTTTATTGCCCAAATAAAGTTTGCTAAATTAATCACCAAGTTACTCACTCTTCAAATCCCTGGAGCGTTGGACAGTGGAAAATTCTTCCTTCCGTTCTTTGACTTCATGTGTGCCTGTGACAAGGTCCACGTTGCTTCCACACTAAAGCTGCATAGCGGTGCCTCATGTGAGGTGACCCTTAAAGATGGGTCTATAAAGCCAGAAAACAAGACACCATAAAAATGAGTGCAACTTCTTAAGAATCCACTCTTCATATCAAGTTCTACAATTAGATTCTGCACCCCTGAAGTAGTAAATTCCAGGAATATTTTATCAAAAAATGTAACACTTTTGTCTGTCAAAACCTGCCTGCTGCATGGTTATGTAAATATTGGAAGTGGGGGAAATACCATAAAAGAGTGTTGGCAGAAAGTTTTGAGGGTGTCTAAACTGAAAGTGGCACTACCCCAACACATAAATGAGCTACAAACGTTTAAGGAAACTGTTTGGATCTATAATTGTAATGAAAGGGCAGTGAAAATGTCCACAGCACAGCTCTACACCAAAGGACAGTGGGATGGTAAAAGTGGAAAGGAGGTCTTAGAAGTAGGGAGAGGGGGATAAGGACACCTCCTGACACTGGCCTGTGTCTATACTTTACTGTCCTAACCACCCTAAGCACGTACTTCCCCCTGCTGCCATCGTGTGCCTAGTCCATGTCTGTCACCTAAGGCAACCCTGGCTAGTGCACAGGGAAGGTAAGACAGACAGGGGAAATTACAATAAGGATACTTGTAATAGGCTGCAAAACTCCAATGCAGAGAAAGCGGTAGCCAAGAAGAACAACCAGCAGCATTTGAGCATGTCTTCTTCACAGCACAATGGTCAGGCAGAGAATGAACTTTATCAGCAACATCAGGTGATGGGTCATGTGACTATTTAAAGGGTGAAGGAGTGGTCATCAACAGTATCATCTGATTTAGGACATCAGCAGCAATAAAGGAAAAAACTGACATTAACCCTTAATGTCCCCAAAAAAATTAACCACATTTAAAATACACAGACTGTAGAGAAGTCAACTCGAGACAGCACCCCTCCCTCTACGAGGGGCCTCAGAACCCTTAAGCCTGGACTTGTTTGGAAACGACCTATGATCGATATGTACAAACATCCTTCATTTCAATTCCATAGACATCTGACCTACTGAGCCCCAGAAATGGAGACATGGGATGAAGAGCATATAATCGGCTCTTGGGCCTAGACATACCTCCTTAGTGATGACCTTTGGAATATATTACATGCATTAAGTATGGGGGTAGGTCAAACTAAAAGCACATAGGGTTGAGAATAACAGTCATCCTAAATGGACCAATAGCCCAGAGCTCCAGATGCACACCTCCACCTGATGTTTTTAGTCAATACCCATACATAGTCATCCACACACAGGTCTGGACCTGAAAGTTTATTACTATTTATGCAGTTGCTGATAGAGGGTAATTTTCTAAGAGGGCAGATAAGAGAAGCGTCCCCCAGTATCTTCAGACTCTTATCTACAGGGTACTTAGTGGGAGTCACCACCCTCCCTTGGTCATTTTCCCAAAGATGACACCAAGGGCAAGCATTAACCTGGGATGGAGGTCAAACTTTACCCCTATTCTCCAGTAGTACTTTAACCACCTCCCCCAGAGACATAGGAGTAGAATTAACCAATACGGCAGTCGTATCCAGGCAATTATTCTCACAAAAATTGCCTCAACTAACTATTTCTCTGGACCAGTCAATCACCAGGTTATGTTTTCTCAGCCAAGAAAGGCTCCAGACAATGGGCATAGGCATATTCTCCAAGATGTAACAGGACAGGAAATCTTTATGAAGAGTCCTAATACACAAGTTGTGTACGACTTGGGAAGGAGCCTTCTGGCTGAGAGGTGCTGAGTCAATGGCAGATATAGGAATGAATCTCACTAATGCACTACAGATGAGACCATGGGTCTGAGCAAATCGAGAATCCACCAGGTTGACTCCGGCTCCACCATCCACAAGAACCAGCAAGAACGGAACAGTCTCAATTTTATCACCAACCATCACTTCCACTGAAATGGACAACTGCGACCTAGAAAGGAAGTAAATATAAACACCCTGATTGTCTCCTTTCAATCAGAGAAACATGGTTTTTGAGGCTGAGTAGCCAATTTGGAGCGATGTGAGTAGACTTTAATATAATGATCAGTACGACCACAATAGAAACATGCCCCCAATTGTGATAAATCGCAGGTGATCTAGTAAGAGAGGTCACACCTGCCAACTGCATAGGTTCATCAAATATTACCCATGGAACATCTTCAGCAGAGAGAACCACAGGGGGCAAGGTTGGTTTAGGTTTCTCTCTCTCTGAGGCATCTGCCACCCTGATAGAAAGGGACACTGCAGCCTCCAAAGACTCTGGAATAGCATGTTGGAGCAGAAAGTCCTAAAGCTTAGCTGCAGACCCTGAAAAAATGACTCCTAAAGACAGGGCCATTTTATTGGCTGTCAGTGGCCAATCTAAAGAACTATGAGCAATACTTCTCAGCCAGCTATGTCCCCTGCTTAAGCTTACAGAGATTAGACTCAGCAAGAGACACCTCATCAGGTTCTCCATAAACCTAGGTTAAAGCCGTAAAAAACGTATCCACCGATCGCAAAGATGGAGAGTCAGTTGGTATGGAGAAGGCAAGATCTAGGGATCCCCTTTAAGAAAGGAGGTAACAATCCACACTCGTTGTTCTTCACTCCCTAAAGAATGAGGGTGGAGCCTAAAATATTGTTTATTAGCTTCCATGAACATCATAAATTTATCTTTCCCTCCCAAAAACTTGTCAGGGAGATAAATCTTGGGTTCCGGCTGAGCCTGGGTGTGAGCCAAGGCCTGAAACCCAACAACCTGTTGAGGCTGCTGCACCACCTGAGTACACTAACCAGTAACCTCCTCAGAGATAGTCTGCATCAGGCGTGCAAAAGCTTCAGCTTGAGCCATAAGGACTGAGGAATATAGCAGGAGTATAGCAGATAATATCATGTACGGAAAGGGAAGATTTGAGCTGCACAGCGTGACACCAAAACGACAGCGGGATGGTAAAAAGGGGAAGGGAAGCCTTAGCAGTAGGGAGAGGGATAGGGACACCTCCTGACACTGGCCTGTGTCTGTCCCTTACTGCCCTGACCACCCTAAGCAGGTTCTTCCCCCTGCTGCCATCACGTGCCTAGTCCCTGTCTGTCACTTAAGGCAAACCTGGCTGGTGCATTGGTTGGTGAGGGTGCTAGCCTCGCCACTGCAGATAGTAAAACAATATGAAATTAAGAGAGACAGGGGAAACGATAATAAGGATACTTGTAATAAGCTGCAAAACTCCAACGCAGAGAAAGGGATCACTAGGAAAAACATCCACAGCAGCTGAGCACTACTTCCTTACAGCACAATGGTCAGGCAGAAAATAAACTCTGTCAACAACATCAGGTGATGGGTCATGTAACTATTTAAAGGTTGGGGGAGTGGTCATCAATCACATCACCAAGACATCAGGAACAGCAAAGGAGAAAACTAACATTAACCCTTAATGCTCCCAAGAATTAACTACATTTAATATACACAGACTGCAGAGCAGTCAACTCATGACAATAGGTGGTTTTATATCAATAAGTGAACCAACACAAAGGACTACCAAAGAGAACAGAAAGGCTGTGAGATGAGAATGAATTTGTTTTGACCGGAACAACCTCAGATGGTGCAGTTCTGTCATTGTGCTTGCAATGTCATGGTCCTCAAACTTTCCTTATTGGGTTACCTAATAATGAAGTACCAAAGAATAACTATGATACCCAACAGCTGGCACAAAATACTGGGACAATGATGGACTTTTGGAACTTGAATTAAAATTATCCCTACATGACAACAGATGGAACCCTATGTTTCACACCTAGAAAATTCATATAGAGCTGAACTATCATCTCTGAGAGATGAAGTACAAAAATTGGCAGAAAGGGTTACAGCAGCAGAATCATATAATACATACAATCTATGCCTGTCAGAATGGACTGTCTTGACACCAAGTTGTCTCTGTAGTTATGTCAAATACAATACCTCATGGATCTGCTAGATTATTCAAAAACTAGAGGTAGACATAAGAATTTAGGATCTTCTTCAAATTAATTACTGGATCTAACCAAAACAACTTGTTTTCTTTTCTATGTTATACTGAATGTTGACCCATATTCAACTTTGGAACTTGACCCAGCACATTTATCCCTGGAATCTAAACCAACAGATCCTTACCAGCCCTGAGGCCTGATATATCGAGTACATAGATACCAACAAAAGGATGCCATAATGGCAAAGGACCGTACAGCAGGCAATATACATTACTATGGCAAGATGCTGAAAATTATTCCAGATTAATACAAATGGACCTTACAAAAGAGAAAGGCACTAAAATCCCTTCTAGAAGCAATGCATCTTCACAATATTTCATACACCTGGGCTTTCCCCTTTAATTTGCGAGTCAATCAAGCAGGAAGAATGCACGTTGTAAGGGTACGTATACACGATCGGTATTGCCAACATACTGGACACAACAAATTTTCTTCTCCAGAGATGCTAGCATCCTGTGTGGGAGAATGCACTGTCCGTGCACACGATCAGGATCACCAACACCGCATATTTTCGCTGTGTTCTCCTGCTCAGTACACTAGCGCCTCCACAAGAATAAATTAACATGCTGCGCCTCGGAAAGCCACGCTGCTAATGGTCATTATTTCTGGCTGGCCTTCTTTACCTAGTGAACTTCAAAGAAACAAACAGTGCTACATCAGCCACAAAGATAAAGGAAACCCAGAAGGAGTAATGAAAGAGCTTGTCCCAGAGCAAGAGAAAACCAGTTGCTCCCATTTCCACCTGATGGAGGAACTTCATAGCTGTGATGGGATGGACAGATGTCCTAAATAATTATAATTGTAAGGAATTATACATAGTCTACTTCTTCATGTTAATTCTGACCTATACATTTTAATACAACAATAGTAACTTATTTAGCTTTTATATTTGTGTCGGCCAGGGTTTGGGGTACTCGGGTATCAGGCGACATAGGGTTAACTTTGTCACGGGGAATGGCGGCTGCGCCTGATCCCGTATCCTGGGGACGATTCTCTTGAAAGGGGAAAAAGTTATTTACAAGGATTATGTACAAGTTTATCGTGACGCCACCTGCAGTACCTGGTGAGGTGTCACCAGCGCCGCTCCAGTCCTCAGGCAGGTCTGGGACCTCCGGGGCAGAAAATCTGTTGAAGGAATGAGTTCATGCAAAGAAAGATGTAGCAGAGTCGAAGGTCACTTCACCGAGTACTTTACTGGAACTTAGCAGTCATTACAGTTTCAGTGCAGTAGGTGTAAAAATGACAAGTGGCTACGGGTGGCTGCAAGCAGATATTTGGTAGGTAGACGGAACCCTCAATGCATGCCTTTCTTATTGCTCTTCTTCCCTCGCCTCCCATTAGCGGTGTGAAGCCTGACCTCGTATACAGTAGTCTGACCTCCTGCTGTCTCTCTTTACTTCCTTTGCTCCCGTCGGGAAAACCTTCTGTTGATCACTGCTGTGGCCCAGCTGCTTCTGGTTCCCCTCTCATGTGTGCTTAGGAATCATGTCCGTATCTGGATATACCCCCGTTCTACGGATTATCAGCAGGCCGTGAAGGTTCCTACAGGTGCGAGCTCCGGTGCCCGGATGCTTACTTTGAGCGAACTCCCGCCCGAGCTTCTTGCTCCCTTCTCCTCTGTCTGGGATCTGCTCTCGTTTCCCTGGGTCCCTCAGCTGAGGTAACCCTCCTTCGTGCCTCAGTCTCCCTGCCTGATATCTCCTAGGTCTCCAACCACAGACCTCTCTAGTTCCCCTGGAGGTGACTATATCCCCTCCCGGGCTCCCTCCCACCGTGTGACCTAGTGTGGGGTGTGGGTTTAGGGTTACTCCTACCATCCATAAATCCACTTGCAGTGGGGTGACTACACCTCTTTTACGGGTGCAGTACCCCTTTTGTGGCACCTACACAGTGGGGCGCCACATATTATCTTTTGTAACCTGTATTATAACAATTACTCTAAAGGTACCTTTACACGCCGCTACAGGATGGTGGAAACAACCGGGTGCTTCACGTGCACGAGCACGCACAAACGGTTGAAGACGGTACCCGCACCACCTTTACACGCCGCAACAAGGTGCGCTACAGTAGGTTACATCTATCTCTGGATACACCGCCGGGTGCCACAAGTTACCTTCTGTAGCTCACCTTACCTCATTTACATGCCACTACAGAGGGTAATATGGGAGGACCTGGTGCAGATGGAACAACACATAGGCTTGCCAGAATTGTGGATTACGAGAATTTCGTACGCTGATAGGACAACACAATTGCATCATGATTGGCCAGCCAGCGCAGGAGGCCGACTAATACATGACGCTCGAGCAATTGTGTAGTGTGACAGGTCAGCTCCTTAAATATGCCACTCTATGCAGCGACTACCTATCGTAACGCAGGAGCTTCCTCCAATGATCGCTGAAGGGGGGCGGTTTCCCGGAGCCTGTGTCACGCCCCAGGTAGATAGCAAGGTGTCGAAACAACCCTCTTGTTCTTTATTTACACGCCGATACAGGCCGCTACCATCGCCTTGAAATCAACCTGTTTTAGAGCACTGCTCTGAAACAGGTGCCGCAAGTGACGGGTGGAAACAACCGTCTTTACACGCCGCTACCTCGGGTTGATTTGGCGGTGCAAGATACATTTCTCTCATCTACCCGGTTGTTTCCACCATCCTGTAGCGGCGTGTAAAGGTACCATTACTGATCATATTATGCATATAACAGTACAGAATAGAAGATCAGTTATTCTCATACAGGGTGTTGGACTATGCATATCTGATTGGGGTAACAGAAAATCTATTTTTTTTCTTTACTCTTCTAGCCATTAAAATATTGTTTATTTTTGGAAATTAAAGATAGCACACATATGAGGCGAGTTGTGCACGTGTGAGGTGATTTATGCACATCTGTGTCTGTCTGTGTGGTGTGTGTGTCCCTGGGGTGTGTGTGTGTCTGTGGGGTGAGTGCCTGTGTTCCTATAGGGTGTGCATGTGTGTGTGTTCCTGTGGGGGGGGGGGTCTGTGTGGTGTGTGTGCCTCTTTGTGGTGTGTGTGTCCCTGTGGGGTGAGTGCATGTGTCCCTATAGGGTGTGTATTTGTGTGTGTCCCTGTGGGGGGGGTCTGTGTGTGTGTCTCTGTGTTGTGTGTCTCTTTGTGGTGTGTGTGTGTGTCCCTGTGGGGTGAGTGCATGTGTCGCTATAGGGTGTGTGTGTCCCTGTGGGGGGGGTGTGTGTCTCTGTGTTGTGTGTCTCTTTGTGGTGTGTGTGTGTTTCGGGTGCGTGGTGAGTATCCAAAGTTGGGGCTGCACCTTAGCGACTATACAATTGCCTTTACTCTTTGTGTGTGTGTGGTGTGTATACATGTCCCCGTGTGTGGTGAATATCCCATGCTGGGGCCCCACCTTAGTGACTATATGCTGGTATGTTCTGTTAGTCTTTGGCGCTATTATTAAACCCCTCTCATTCACAACTGTCAACTGGTAACTGTCACTTTTTCCCTATTATGCAGATAGGGGCAAAATTGTTTGGTGAATTGGAATGCGCGGGGTTAACATTTCACCTCACAACATAGCCTATGACACTCTTGGGGTCCAGACTTGTGACTGTGCAAAATTTTGTCGCTGTAGCTGGCAGCTGGCGATTTTCCTCCAACACTTTTCCATTCACTTTTTTCCCATTATGTAGATAGGGGCAAAATTGTTTGGTGAACTGGAACGCACAGGGTTAAAATTTCACCTCACAACATAGCCTATGACGCTCTCGGGGTCCAGACGTGTGACTGTGCAAAATTTTGTGGCTGTAGCTGGCAGCTGTCGATTTTCCTCCAACAGTTTTCCATTCACTTTTTCCCCATTATGTAGATGGGGACAAAATTGTTTGGTGAACTGGAACGCGTAGGGTTAAAATTTCACCTCACAACATAGCCTATGACGCTCTCGGGGTCCAGACGTGTGACTGTGCAAAATTTTGTGGCTGTAGTTGCGATGGTGTAGATGCCAATCCCGGATATACATACACACACACACATACATACATACATACATACACACATTCAGCTTTATATATTAGATAATGTAGAACAAGTGATTTAAAAAACTTTCAAATATACTTCATTAGAAAATTGTGGTTGAAAAACATTCATGAACCTTCCACAAGATGCCCCCACTACACTGTGTGTGAAGCAGACATATGTTCATTATCAGTCAGATCTCTCTTCACACTGAATATGGGCATGAAAGCAAGGGAAAGGAGGAGTAGACTACACTGCTGACTGCAACTGTTGAGGAAACAATGTATCAGATTAGCTCCGCATACCGCACAGTTGCAAAGCAATGTCAGAAGGTCGGGATCACTGCATACTCCTCAGAAGCTTGTGCCAACTAAAGATCTGTCATCTGGCTTCACGCAGCTCAGTCACAATCTCTGTTAACTCCTTGTCTGCTGGCACATCACGCTGCTCCCTATCAGCCTTTTCCTCAGAAGCTGTGGAAATAAACATACAGCGCTGGCAGACACTGAGAGACACTGGCCACACTCACATAGCCATAAAATGCAGTTTTTAAAAGAGCACAGAAAAATGTGAGAAAATAAATCATATGGCACAAGAAAGCATTATCATACCAACTATGTGTGCAGTATTGTGTTTTGTTTTTCAATGAAATTATATTTACACTTTAAGATTAAAATATCCTCTACCGTGTACACTATTGAAGGATGGTATGCACCTTATAAGGGGCAAACTAAGGCTTATCATTTCTTCCTGAAGGTATTATGTGACTTTGGGGAGAAGATAATTATAATGGTTACATGTTCAATCTGGTAAAAGCATGGAGCACGTATGTTAAACATTGATATGTGAATGGGTCCTTGCTGAATGATGTATTCTGTGAGGAGATTTAGCAAAGTCACGACTAGATCATAAATTGAGAGAATGGCCTTATTTTTCTACTAACTAACCAGAGCGGTCTTCACAAAACAAGGCTGAACCTAAAACATTAGTACAATTAGATTAAATGGCTGCTTCACATTCTTTATCTCACCAAGCTGAATTCATTTCTCATAGCTGTATGGAACTTTTTCATTTAAATCCTTTTTCACACTTTTACTTGACTTTGTTATTTGCTTTACATTAAACAAGCTAAGGACACTGAGTTCAAAGACACATCTTGTAGAAATTGCACCACAAACTCGTGTCTCGTGGTACAGAATAATCCTACACAAACAAATTATATCGACATTTGAAAAAAGAAAAATAAAGGGTCGCGAGTTCAAGAAAAACACACATCAGTGTAGGTGGAATTGCACTTTGAAGTGTTAAATCCTTGAATATTTATTTTTTTTGTGTTGTGATATAATTAGAACACATGCCCTAGAGGTCTCTAGCAAATTTAGGTCAGTATAGATAGAAAGGTTGTTAACTTTCTCTGCACTTTCCCCAAAGTGCCTCAAATCATTGCCTACTGGGTGAAAAGCTAATTAATTTTGCATGTTTCATCTGGACAAATGCACATGAAAAACAGAACCACAATACTTTATCGACTTCGATACTTATCACCAGTCTTTTATATGAAACTCAAGTCATTATTACTGAATTCATCAGTAGGCTTTCTGAAAAAGACAAAAGTTTTTAAGACATACGGTATATTTTTTTATTTTTTATAAAACTAGCGTCATGGCTCAGGATTTGATCCTGCAGCCTTGTGCTGGGTGGTCGGCTTCCTTCCTTGCTGAACAACAGCCTGGTCAGTCTCTAAGTACTGATAGTCTATTTACTTTTGTCTTTAGTTTCTCTTCCGATGATGTATGGTCATCACCTGTTTTCGTTTGCTCATTATATCTGCCCAATCACATCCCAAGTAGGGTTATGTATCCTCCTCCTTTTCCAGCCATTCATCACTGGTTATATTCATTACTAGATGGATTCTTCACACATCCATTTAATAAATACACATGTTGCACGGTCCCTTTTGGGCATCCATATAGCCATCCATGTGTCCATGTGTCTCATCCATGTTATCCGTGTGCTATCCTTGTGTATCTGTGTGTCCATGTGTCACGTCCGTGTGGTATTTGTTTAACATCCTTGTGACAAAATTGCATGTCACTGAAATTAATGTTTTTTATGTGTAAAAGATGTGCAAAGATTAATAATGTCCATACCCACCCACCTACCCCCTCATCCAAACCTGATTTCCCTTAGCTGCAGATATATTCAGAACCATGAGTCTGATCCAGGCATCTTTCAAACTACATCTTTCAAAGTACAGCTTTCTAAGTACAATACTGTGAATTAGATTTGAATTAGATGGAATTGACTGGAAGGTAATGGAATAGAAAGTTTACTTTTAACCCCATACTATTCCATTTCTTACTAACTCTTCTAATCCATCCACCTATTAAGGAGCTAGTCATCACTCCCTCCATCCTCCCCACCCATCTCACCTCCTCCTCAGAACTGTTCCTCCACATACAATCCTTTTTCTCCAGACACACCCATCCACATCATGCCCTATCGTGCTCCTACATTCTATCGCTCTGTCTGCTGGTCCTCATTGCTGGCGACGTATCATCAAAAACTTGCCCATCGTCAACACATTCCCACAGTCATTTCTAACTCCCTGCCACGATCCTCTACATGTTTTCGCAACCCTGATAACTTCATACCCATTCAGCCGGCCCCGCTCCCCTGAATTCCCTACCAGGAGAACTATGGAATGCACGCTCTGTCTGCAACAAACTGTTGTTCATTCATGACCTCTTTATCACTAACAAACTCTCCTTCCTCGCCTTCACTGAAACCTGGTTCACCCCCTCTGACACTGTCTCTCCAGCTGCACTTTCTTATGGTGAATTCCATCTCTCTCACACCCCTCGCCCCAGCAACAAACGTGGTGGAGAATTTGGCTTGCTCCTGTCCGACAACTGTTTCTTTACCCCAATTCCACTACCTCCCTCCACTACTCTTCCTTCGTTTAAGGTGCATTCTGTTCACATCTACTCCCCTTACAATTTCCAGCTGGCCGTTATCTACCGCCCCCCAGAGCTAGCCATCTCCACCTTTCTCGACCACTTCACCACATGGCTACTTCCTTTCTGCTGACATCCCCACTATCATCATGGGTGACTTCAACATCCCCATTGACACGTCCACCTCAGCTGCCTCTAAACTTTTATCCCTGACTGCCTCTTTTGGCCCTACTCAATGGTTCTCCGTGGCCATTCACAAAGATGGCCACATGCTGGACCTTATCTTCACCTGCCTCTGTTCCCTTACTAGCCTCTCTAACTCCACCCCTCTCCCTATCTGACAACAACCTACTGACTTTCTCTTCCCACTCCTCCCCTTGGTACAAAAGCCACTCCACAAACTCAATATTCCTCGTAGAAATCTCAAACGCCTTAATTTACACTCATTTTCTGAGTCCTTTCTCCCTCTTACAGACATAGCTTCCTTACATGAAAGGAAATGCGGTCAAATGGAGAGCTAGGCACTATGGGGAGGAGCACAGACAGTTTAGGGATACAGACCTTTATTAAACACTTCACAATGCGTTATGGCATCAGGATACCTGATCAACAGATGAAGGTGGTATTGACTCACCGCCGGCCCGTGGACACCGGTTTAGACAGGCTGATGCTTCCTTCCTCCTTGTCACGGGTGGACCGCGCCTGCCGGTAGTAGGGCCCGGTTGAGTGCAGATCAAAAGTTGACGACGTCTTGTCGGAACAGATTAAGGGGTTAATTTATTCGTGACGCCACCTATAAGTAGTTCGGTAATCGTTACCGACGCTGCGGAACCTCCGGGGGATGGACAGCAGCAAGATGGAACGCTCCCCACAGGCTGAGCGGTGATCCCCGGAGGCTGGAGCTGCTCAAGATGTTGAGCGGCAGCTGCGGTTACCTTGTAGTGCGGACGGACAGTTCATAAGGAAGCACGGACACAGAAAGTCTCTGCAACGGGTCTTTACTGTAACCAGCAGGCAGTACATGGCATACAGTTAACGGGTAGTGGACCAGGTGGACTCAGCAGTGATGGTGTCCCTTAGAGATCCGCAGTGTTCCTCCATTCTAGCTAAGTGGTTGCCAGTGTCGCCCAGGAATACCAGGTCGGGTACGGGGAGGCTGCTTCAATGCCCTATCCAAGATGTACGTTATGGATGTTCTGGGGACCCTTGGGTCCCTCGGTGGGTACACCGCTGGATAGACGACTGGAATTTGGCTGGTGGTGGGGTGCTCCTGTGAAGCTGCTCCTCCACGCTTCTGGTTCGCGTAGCAGAGGTGAACTGCTGCCAGCTTCGGTACCAGTGAACCGGCTGTAAGGTTTTGGGCACGGGAGTCTTTTGGAACCCGTGGTTGGTTATGCCCGATCCCGGTTGTTGAGGCCTTAGGTGCTGACACCCGACCGGTGACGGCCCGGGGGCTGCACGAGGTGCAGAGCCCCCACTCCTCTCCAAGTTCAAGTTCTCTCTTCTCTAGCCAGACTACTACTCTTCTAAGTGTCTGTCTTCTCCTACACTACCCTTGCACTCCGCCCACCAGGACCTTGGATTGGCCCTCTATGTTAAGTGATGCATGCAGGGTTTTGGATCTCTAAGTTAACCAGATCACTGCTGTGTCAGAGGATATCGCGGCTGCATTTATGGCTGCAATACCCTCTTGTGACGCACTCGTTGCGGGGCGCCACACTCCCCCTTGGTTAAATTCGCTTGTCCCCAAGCGTCACACTACTCGCATTACAGAGGATTTTTGTATTTTTATAACATACATAAAACACACTTTTATTAAAGAAAAACAGGTAAAGAGATGCTTTGATGGAATAAGCAAAGTAAACAGGTTACACACTTTATGCAGACCCAGCGGGCGGTCGGCTGTCCTTATATCAAAAGTTCAGGCTGTGGCCGCAGGATCACACAGTCAGTGGTTAAACAGGAACAGAGTTATTGAGTGAGTCCAAGCTTTAGAGTCACTGGCGCGGAGAACGATGGCGCACCCGGATAGCGAACCACCCATCTGGACAAGCATAGCGTTCATAGGTGATAATATCGCCCCGGTATAGGTCGCGATCGGGATGTCCTCTAGGCAAGTGTGACTCGACTTCCCGGCGCCCCACAAACACCTCCTCATTCAAACCCACCTCCCAAGCGAACACCCACACGGTATGTAAGTTAAAGGTGGAAATTCTACCTTCGCGGCGGAGTTCATCTGGCAGCGGCGGTTGGCGGCGAGCCTTGGCACGGGCCTGCATGTTGGCGCGTTCACGGGCTTGCCACTCCTCTCGTCGTCGCTGGCGTACATCTCCGTCGTTACGGCTCGGGGTGTAAAGATGAACGGTGGAGCTGGTGGCTTGGCGGGAAACTTGAGCTTGGCGGGCAGTCTGGACAGGCACCCGGTGGAACGGCACGGGGGAAGGTGTCGGCGTTGCACCCGACCAGTGTACCCGAGTTGTATGTCCGGTGGGAAGTTCCTCGGTGTCTCCCCAAGCGAACCCGGTGTCGAGATCCTCAGGGATGCTGCGGGTCTCGTCGTCATCGTCCTCGACCACTTCCTCGATGACCACATCGGGCTGCTCGATGATTGGAGATGCTGGAGTAGGTCCCTCTGTAGAACAGGGCGGTGGTGCTGCGGATCCTTCTTCGGGGACGTCCTGCAGGGCTTCCAGGCTGCCTGCCTCTTCTTCTGTTTCTGCAGGTAGAGGTGTCTCAATCCCGGTTACCAGGTAGGCCTTGGCAATTGCAAGAGAGGTCTCCGGTACGGGGATGAAACAGGCAACAGTCTCTTGGATAGTGCAACTGTTGATGGGTTCCTCAAGGGGAACCTGGTAGATGTCAAGTTCTTCGGTGGAGCGTATTGGAAGCTCCGGCTCAGGAACGGGGTCGGCTGCGGTTTCAATTGCTGGAACGAGCTGAGCTGTGGCCTCCACTGGAATGATGCAGTCTATGGGCTCCGGTGACGAAGCAGGACAGGTGATGGGCGACGGTGAGGCGGTTGAGAAGCTGACGACGTCATCTGAGCCGGGAGTAGCTGTACCCGATCGGCTCTGCTGCATCGCATGATGGAGTCTTCTGCCTAGGGTCGCGCTCCAGCTGCGAATCGTCCATTCCACAGTCTCAAGTAACCGCACCCGGAGGTCTTGTAGAGCCTCTAGCCAAAAGTCGGGGCTGCCGTCAATGGTAAGGGCAGGACCCGGACCCGGATGGCCTATGGCTGCACTGGCCTCCGCCTCGACCTCCCGCATTAGGTCTTGGAGTCTGATGCTGGCCATTCTCTTCTTCGGAGGGCACCACACCCGTTCAACCGGTAACCGTTCTGGTAGAGAGCTGGTGACGAACCGTCTGTGACACTCCCATTTCCTTTGGGCTTTTGTAGTCCAATCGTGGGAAAAAGTCTTTGGGGTCCGCCCCCATGGTTGATTCGAGCAATCAGGGCGGACAAAGAGTTTGGCGCCTTTGCCTTTAGCCCTCCCACGATGAGTGGCGGTGGCTCACCCCTGGGCTTCCACGTGGCGGATCCTTGTGGCGGGAACGCCATCTTGGCCCAACGGTGAAAAGGCGGGAAAGTTCTTTTAGGGACGAACAAAGTCCAAATTGTAGACATTAAAGTCATTTTTAAGCACATTATACCCGTTAGGGAACGGGCCTGCTCGTATCCTGTTCGTGACGCCAAATTCTGACTCACCGCCGGGCCGTGGACTCCGGTTTAGACAGGCTGATGCTTCCTTCCTCCTTGTCACGGGTGGACCGCGCCTGCCGGTAGTAGAGCCCGGTTGAGTGCAGATCAAAAGTTGACGACGTCTTGTCGGAACAGATTAAGGGGTTAATTTATTCGTGACGCCACCTATGAGTAGTTCGGTAATCGTTACCGACGCTGCGGAACCTCCAGGGGATGGACAGCAGCAAGATGGAACGCTCCCCACAGGCTGAGCGGTGATCCCCGGAGGCTGGAGCTGCTCAAGATGTTGTGCGGCAGCTGCGGTTACCTTGTAGTGCGGACGGACAGTTCATAAGGAAGCACGGACACAGAAAGTCTCTGCAACAGGTCTTTACTGTAACCAGCAGGCAGTACATGGCATACAGTTAACGGGTAGTGGACCAGGTGGACTCAGCAGTGATGGTGTCCCTTAGAGATCCGCAGTGTTCCTCCATTCTAGCTAAATGGTTGCCAGTGTCGCGCAGGAATACCAGGTCGGGTACGGGGAGGCTGCTTCAATGCCCTATCCAAGATGTACGTTATGGATGTTCTGGGGAGCCTTGGGTCCCTTGGTGGGTACACCGCTGGTTAGACGACTGGAATTTGGCTGGTGGTGGGGTGCTCCTGTGAAGCTGCTCCTCCACGCTTCTGGTTCGCGTAGCAGAGGTGAACTGCTGCCAGCTTCGGTACCAGTGAACCGGCTGTAAGGTTTTGGGCACGGGAGTCTTTTGGAACCCGTGGTTGGTTATGCCCGATCCCGGTTGTTGAGGCCTCAGGTGCTGACACCTGACCGGTGACGGCCCGGGGGCTGCATGAGGTGCAGAGCCCCCGCTCCTCTCCAAGTTCAAGTTCTCTCTTCTCTAGCCAGACTACTACTCTTCTAAGTGTCTGTCTTCTCCTACAGTACCCTTGCACTCCGCCCACCAGGACCTTGGATTGGCCCTCTATGTTAAGTGATGCATGCAGGGTTTTGGATCTCTAAGTTAACCAGATCACTGCTGTGTCAGAGGATATCGCGGCTGCATTTATGGCTGCAATACCCTCTTGTGACGCACTCGTTGCGGGGCGCCACAGTATCCTGCTGCTGAAACACATTGTGAAGTGTTTAATAAAGGTCTGTATCACTAAACTGTATGTGCGCCTCTCCCTTGTGCCTAGCACTCCAAATGACCACATTTTTTCCTTTCCTGTATCACATTCCCTCTCTGAGGGCTGCAGCTGGAGCATCAGAGTCACAGAGACTATAGGAGCTAAAGGACCTGACGTGACATCACCTGGTCACATCATCATTGGAAGTCCACGACCCGCAACTCTGTGGCTCCGTCCTAAGTGCACAACCTGGCCAGGTGAGCCCTCTAACTTTGTTTACACACAATTGGACCACCAGGTTTCACTCTATGAGCGCCCCCCTGCTTCTTTGTTTCTGTTTCATAGCTTCCTTACGTGACACAGATGCTGCTGCCATTTTATATAACACCACAATAACAGCAGCGCTTGATTTGGCCTCCCCCTTCACGCACAGCAAAACTCCTACAATCAACAGCCAACCCTGGCAGTCCAACCTGACTAAAGAACTGAGACAGACTTCCAGGGTAGCTGAGCAGAGATGGAAGAGATCCTGTTCAGTCGACCATTTTGTCGCATACAAGCAGTCCCTCGCCAACTTCAACTTCAAATTTTGCTGCCACAAAACAAACTTGCTTCTCATCCCTCATATCCTCCCTGTCTCACAACCCTTAACAGCTTTTCAGCACTTTCAATTCTCTACTCAGTCCCCCAGCACTTCCTCCCTCTCCTCTCATTTCTGCTGAAGACTTTGCCTCTTTCTTTAAGCAGAAGATTGATAACATCAGAGAAAGCTTGGGCCCGCAGCCCCGTATGCCCCTCCTCATAACTGCTCAGCCCTGTTCTTCCAAAGCCAGCTTCTCCACCATGACAGAAAATCAGCTCTCCTCCCTTCGGTCAAGATCACATATGACCACTTGCACGCTCAACCCGCTCCCATCCCACCTTATCGCCAACCTCGCCACAGTTTTCATCCCAGCCCTAACACATCTCTTCAATCTTTTACAAATGGTGTCTTCCCCTCATCCTTCAAACATGCCTCAATCACACCCATCCTCAAAAAGCCCTCCCTCGACCCGTCCTTTGTATCTAACTATTGCCCGATATCACTGCTCCTTTATGCCTCAAAACTGCTGGAACAGCATGTCCATCTTGAACTGTTCTCCTACCTCTCCTCCTGCTCCCTCTTTGACAGGTTACAATCTGGCTTCAGACTTCATCACTCTATTGAAACTGCCATAACTAAAGTCACCAAAGTCCTACTAACCGCCAAGAGAATGCGACACTACTCTGTCCTCCTTCTCCTCGACCTGTCTTCCGCCTTTCACATTGTATACCATTCGCTCCTGTCACAGATTCTCGCATCTCTTGGCATCACAAACTTGGCCCTGTTCTGGATCTCGTCATATCTAACACCGTCTCCCTCTCCCACACCACCTCCTCACCTCTCCCCCTGTCTGTCGGTGTTCCCCAAGGCTCAGTTCTAGGACCCCTACTCTTCTCCATCTACACCTTCGGCCTGGATCAGCTCACAGAATCACATGGTATGCAATATCATCTCTACGCTGATGATATGCAGAGCTACCTCTCTGAACTGACCTGAGATCACCTCCTTACTGACCAAAATACCACAATGTCTGTCCGCTATTTCATCATTCTTTTCTGCTCACTTTCTAAAACTGAACATGGACAAAACAGAATCGTTCCCCCATCTCACTCTACCCCTCCACCATACCTATTCATAAAAGTCGATGGCTGCTCACTTTCCCCAGTCACGCATGCTCAGTGCCTCGGGTGATCCTCAACTCTGCCCTCTCTTTCAAGCCACGTATCCAAGCCCTTGCCATCTCCTGCCAACTCCAACTCAAAAATATTTCCCGCATCCGTACATTCCTTGACCAAGAAACCGCAAAAACACTCGCGCATGCCCTCATCATCTCCTGCCTTGACTATTGCAACCTCCTACTCTCTGGCCTCTCCTCTAGTACTCTTGCACTATTCCAATCTATCCTAAACTATGCTGCCTGACTAATCCACCTGTATCCCCATCATTCCCCAGCCTCTCCTCTCTGCCAATCCCTTCACTGGCTTCCTATTGACCAGAGGCTCCAGTTCAAAACCCTAACTATCTAAAGGGGCAGACAAGATCGCAATAGGGTCTTATCTCTTTATTAAGTTACTTATCTTGCGATATCCTCCATACAGACGCCCCATACAGATGGACACAGGAGAGAGCCACAAGCCAGCATTAACAAAACTACCTGAAGGACCTTTGGGACCTATCCTACTACTAATAATATACCCCCAACAGTACCTGCCTACATTTAAGGATACCTGGCAATCCTCATGTCCTACCCTGAACAGGAATCCTTTTCTTCCTTGTGCTGGGCAACCCGAGTGCAACAGTTCCAGCTACATACTAAAAATTGGTCTCATCCCCTTAAAGTCAATCTGGCAATCTAACAAAGCACATAGTATAACCTAGGATCTGTTTCCAAACATGATGGAGGGGCTGTAATTACTACAGCACCAAAGTGACAGGATTCATCCTATGCCATTATTGAATCTCATCCCTCTTCATTCTGCCTTCCAATTCTCTTCCTGACGAAGGCATGTGCTTGAGCTGAAACGTCAGTTTTTGGAAATTACACACTTTGCACTGAAAAATAAAAAACCTGAAAAGCAACTACCATTTTCCTTTTTGTCTTTTTCACATGACGTGTGTCAGGGTTAAAACTTTACACCTTTTCATATGTAAAGCACCATGGAATAAATGGCACTATAATAATGAATAATAACAATAATAATAATAATAATAATAAATGATGATAGAAAGATGCAGAGAGCAATATACATATATATATATATATATATATATATATATATATATATATATATATATATAATATATAAAGCTGAATGTGTGTGTGTGTGTATGTATGTATGTATGTGTGTATATCCGGGATTGGCATCTACACCGTCGCAAATACAGCCACAAAATTTTGCACAATCACACGTCTGGACCCCGGGAGCATCATAGGCTATGTTTTGAGGTGAAATTTTAACCCCGCGCGTTCCAGTTCTCCAAACAATTTTGCCCCTATCTACATAATGGGGAAAAAGGGAAAGGAAACGTGTTGGAGGAAAATCGACAGCTGTCAGCTATAGACACAAAATTTTGCACAGTCACACGTCTGGACCCTGAGAGCGTCATAGGCTATGTTGTGAGGCGAAATTTTAACCCTGAGCGTTCCAGTTCACCAAACAATTTTGCCCCTATCTACATAATGGGGAAAAAGTGAAAGGAAATGTGTTGTAGGCAAATTGACAGCTACCAGATGTGAACAAGGGAAACTTAAAGAATGAGAGCGAAGCCGCCAAAGAGTATATACCATACAGTTGCTAAGGTGGGGCCCCGACATAGGATACTCCCCACACACGGGGATATGAGCACACACAAAATGCGCCTCACACTACCACGTGCTTGAACACATATACCACCCTCAGCACACATTTCACCACAAGTACACTAACCTCACCACATAATCACCCTAAAGCACACACAAGTCTGGTATTATCCTTCAAAAATATAAATCTGATTAATAAGCAGCAAAACTACAAGAACAACAAATGTACTATATAGGAAATACGGCAGCTGTCAGTCACATGACCTGTCTATTATGTGTATGTGTGAGCTAATATATACTGTCAGGGGGGAGGGTTTCCTGTTGCCTGGGGATTTATCAGGCTGCCAATAGAAACCAATCACAGCTCAGCTTCTATTTTGCTACGGGCAGCACGGTGGCTCAAGTGGTTAGCACTGAAGCCTTTGCAGCGCTGGGGTCTTGAGGTCCTGGGTTCAATTCCCACCAAGGACACTAAGGACAACATCTGCAAGGAGTTTGTATGTTCTCCCCGTGTTTGCGTGGGTTTCCTCCGGGCACTCCGGTTTCCTCCCACCTTGTAAAGACATACTGATAGGATATTTAGATTGTGAGCTCCCAAGAGAGACAGCATTACTCATGTATCTAAAGTGCTATGGAATCAATAGCGCTATATAAATGAATAAATATATATATATAAATATGCTACTGTTAATCTGAGCTCTGATTGGTTAATATAGACAACAAAGGACATTCTCAGTATAACAAAGCTTGTGTGAGGTAATAGGATGTCTGTGAGGTAATAGGATGTCAGTTAGGGTGTGTTGGTGGAAAGGCTGATGTCAGTCACATTACCTCTATGTGAGAGGATATAGAAACTGCCAGTTACAGACTATTTTTACCACAATAATGCTTCATAAGAAAAAGGGTTCCTTGGCACGAATGTCAGCTGATGCGAAAAGAAAAGCTGCATTACTGGCCAATGAAAAATGTGAAGACCTAGAAACAAGGCTGACACACATGAGAACAGCAGCTGCTCCTTCACGAGCCAATGAACTTTCTGAGGAGAGGGAAGTGAGGCTTGCAGACAAGAGAACAAGAGCTGCTTCCTCAAGGGCCAATGAACTTTCTGAGGAGAGGGAAGCGAGGCTTGCAGACATGAAAACAAGAGCTGCTTCCTCAAGGGCCAATGAACTTTCTGAGGAGAGGGAAGCGAGGCTTGCAGACATGAAAACAAGAGCTGCTTCCTCAAGAGCCAATGAACTTTCTGAGGAGAGGGAAGCGAGGCTTGCAGACATGAAAACAAGAGCTGCTTCCTCAAGAGCCAATGAACTTTCTGAGGAGAGGGAAGCAAGGCTTGCAGACATGAAAACAAGAGCTGCTTCTTCAAGAGCCAATGAACTTTCTGAGGAGAGGAAGCGAGGCTTGCAGACAAGAGAACAAGAGCTGCTTCTTCAAGGGCCAATGAGTCATCTCAGCAGACAGAAGGTCGAATTGCCACTAAGAGAATTGCTATTTCTTCCACGAGGGCACAGGAAATGGTTGGAGATTTAAAACATGCTGCCTTTTATTACCAGTCAGACATAAACTATCAGGATAATCCTAAAGTTCAGATAGGAAAAATGGATGTGGTCTGCTTGTACTGCAGTGCCCTGAAATGGAAAGATGAACCGCCAAGTTTATGCTGTGCAAATGGGAAGATAAAACTTCCACCTCTCCTGTCCCCACCAGATCCCCTGAAGTCTCTGATGACAGGTACCAGTACAAAATCAAAGCATTTTTTGGACAACATTAGGAAGTACAACTCCTGCTTCCAAATTACATCATTTGGTGCAACAAAAGAAATGTTTACAACAGGATTTATGCTGACATTTAAAGTTCAAGGACAGGTTTACCACTCAATAGGGTCACTGCTTCCATTACAAGGAGAAGAAGCTCAATTTCTTCAACTCTTCTTCGTGGGAAATGCAGAGGCTCAGCGGAGATGCTCTTTAATTCTTAACACTCGCCTTTATATTGTCACTATTTTGCAGCAGTTCCTTCACTCCAACAATCCATATGTTCAACTTTTCAAGACTGCACTTGAATGCATGCCAAATGACGATTACAAAGTTGTCATTCGAGCTGACAAAACACCACAAGGTGAACATCAGCAAAGTTTCAATGCTCCCACATTTGATGAGGTAGCCATCTTGATTATAGGTAATGATTTTCAAAGCCGTGACATTGTGTTTCAGAAAAGGAATAATACTTTGCAACGAGTAGCAGAAACTCACAGGTCCTATGATGCTCTGCAATATCCAATCATCTTTTGGCAGGGACAGGATGGCTATCACTTTGGAATACCTCAGAGAGATCCTACAACAGGCAACCCTTCAGGAAAAAAAAGTGTCTGCCATGGACTTCTATGCATATAGGATCATGACAAAATTTGCAGAGGATAATCACATCTTGAAATGCAGACTCCTCTTCCACCAATTTATTGTTGACATGTATGCAAAGATTGAGAGTAAACGTCTTTTATATATCCGACTAAATCAAAAGAAGCTCAGGGCAGAGGAATATATTCATCTTAGAGATGCTGTTGCAAATGATGCTGATCCAAAAGAGTTGGGGAAAATGGTTATTCTTCCATCAACTGCCACTGGAAGCCCACGACACATGCATGAATACACACAGGATGCAATGACTTATGTGAGAAAGTATGGCCGTCCAGATCTTTTCATCACGTTTACTTGCAATCCTGCCTGGGAGGAAATTGGAGGGCACCTGTTGCCGGGCCAAAAAACAGTGAATCGCCATGACCTTATTGCTCGGGTTTGCAAACAGAAACTTTCAAAAATAACTAATCTCATCACAAAATCCCATATTTATGGTGAAACGCAGTGCTGGATGTACTCAGTTGAATGGCAAAAAAGAGGCCTTCCTCACGCCCACATCTTGATCTGGCTGAAACAAAAAATACAGCCTACCGAAATTGACAATATCATCAGTGCCGAATTGCCAGACCCTCAGATTGACCCATTGCTGTTTGACACCATCACAAAAAACATGATCCATGGTCCGTGTGGCACAAAAATTCTCCCTGTATGACTGATGGCAGGTGTTCAAAGCATTACCCAAGATCTCTGGTCCAAGAAACCCAAACAGGACAAGATGGATATCCAGTCTACCGAAGAAGAAAGCCAGGGATGGTGGTTTCACAGCAAAGCTCAAAATGCGTGTTGGATCATCCAAGAGATAGAAATTGACAACAGGTGGGTAGTGCCTTACAACCCTTTGCTCTCAAAAATCTTCCAGGCCCACATAAATGTCGAATCTTGCAACTCTGCTAAATCAATCAAGTATATCTGCAAATATGTCCACAAAGGAAGTGATCAAGCAGTTTTTGAACTTCAGAAAAATGGACCTATTATTGATGAAGTGGAGGCATTCCAGATGGGCAGGTACATAAGCAGCAATGAAGCTGTTTGGAGAATACTAGGATTCTCCATTCATGAGCGCTGCCCACCAGTTGTGCATCTGAGTGTGCACTTGGAAAATGGACAGAGAATTTACTTTAACCCAGCAAACTTGCAGCAGCAGCTCCTAACACCACTTAAGACCACCCTGTTGGCATATTTTGAGCTGTGTCAACAAGACCCTTTTGCAAAAACAATTCTCTACTGTGATTTACCAAAGTACAATTTCTGACAAGAAGGCGTGCACTCTGAGGTTTTTTTCATCTGTTGAGGTGCTGATTGAGGGGTCTGGTTAACCCACGTAGGCAATTAAAAGAAAACAATCGCACTCTCATGTGTAAGTTTGCAAAAAAAGGGGTGGTCTTTTTTATTCAGGAGCAGCGAGAAACCAACGTTTCGGTCCTTCCCGGACCTTGATCACGGTAGTTGCCTCTTTTATCATATACGCTCCTATCCTGTTTCAGGTTGACGTCCCACTGGGTTTTCCAGCTTTTGAGGGTAGTGGAGCAAAGGTGCTTCCTTGCCCCTGTTCCAAGGTGCCTTGATTATTATTGTTTGTGGTCCCGTCCCGGGTATTTCATATATGAAATACCCGGGACGGGACCACAAACAATAATAATCAAGGCACCTTGGAACAGGGGCAAGGAAGCACCTTTGCTCCACTACCCTCAAAAGCTGGAAAACCCAGTGGGACGTCAACCTGAAACAGGATAGGAGCGTATATGATAAAAGAGGCAACTACCGTGATCAAGGTCCGGGAAGGACCGAAACGTTGGTTTCTCGCTGCTCCTGAATAAAAAAGACCACCCCTTTTTTTGCAAACTTACACATGAGAGTGCGATTGTTTTCTTTTAATTTACCAAAGTACTACAATTGGAATGCCTCCAGAAAAACACTGGAACGGAGGAAACGGGAGCTTGATATTGAAGGCTATCCAGGGGTGAAAGCAACTGATACTCTTGGTCGCATCTACACTGTTCACCCGTCAAATGCAGAGTGATTCTACCTGCGCATGTTACTTCATGTTGTCAAAGGCCCTACATCATTTTCTGACCTGAAGACCGTCGGAGGCCATGTGTGTGAAACATTCAGGGAAGCTTGCCAAAGAAAAGGACTTCTGGAAAATTATGGACACTGGTACATGACCCTCAGTGAAGCAGTAGCCACACAAACTCCAAAGGAACTAAGACACCTCTTTGCTATTATTCTAACAACCTGTAGCATTTCAAATCCTCTTGAGATTTGGACAAAGTACAGAAGTGATCTCAGTGAGGACATCCTCATGCAGATTAGAAGGGAAAATCCTCAGCAACTCATCAACTTCACTAAGGAAATGTTCAATGAAACTTTAATGCTCCTTGAAGATCAGTGCATAGCAATGTCAGAAAAAGCCTTACAGTTGCTTGGTTTGCCTGCTCCAATAAGTAATCCTGAAGGCATTCAAATGTGTAGGGAGATTTTCATAGAAACAAACTACAATATTGATGAACTGACAGCATTTGTGTCTCAGAACGAGCCAATATTGGTACCAGATCAAAGGGATGCCTATAACTACATTTTAAGTTTCAGTGAAACCAACAAAGGTGGGATTGTCTTCTTGATGCTCCAGGTGGAACAGGAAAGACATTTCTAATCAACTTGCTCCTGACAAAATTTCGACTACAAAAAAAGATTGCACTTGCAGTGGCATCTTCTGGAATTGCAGCTACGCTTTTAAAAGGTGGCAGGACAGCACATTAACCTGTCTTATAGTGAAAGCCCCGTGTGTAATATTGCCAAGAGATCAGGACTGGCCAAATTGCTTAAAAAATGCAGTGCCATCATTTGGGATGAATACACCATGTCACACAAAAGGGCTCTGGAGGCAGTGGACAGACTGCTGCAAGACCTGCGTAGCAACAAATATATCATGGGAGGAGTAGTTGTTGTTTTGGCAGGTGACTTCCGCCAAACACTACCTGTTATTCCAAGATCAACCCCTGCAGACGAACTCAATGTCTGTCTCAAAGCATCGTACCTTTGGAGAAAAGTAAAGAAAAGGTCACTGAATACAAACATGAGGGTCTACATGACAGGCGATGTGTCTGCTGGACTGTTTTCAAGCCAGCTGTTGACTATTGGAGATGGCAAGGCACCAGTAGACTCAACCACTGGACAGATCACCTTCCCAAGCAACTTTTGTTGCATTGTTACTTCCATTGTGGAGTTGAAAGCAAAGGTTTTTCCAAACATTCTACTCCACTTAAAAAATTTTGGTTGGCTGTGTGAAAGAGCTATTCTAGCTCCCAAAAATGACAGCGTCAACAAGATCAATCTTCAAATTCTAAATCTCCTTCCAGGTGTGTTCACAACCTATAAGTCAGTGGATACAGTAATAGACCCTGCTCAAGCAGTATTTTATCCAACTGAGTTCCTCAATTCCTTGGAGCCACAAGGACTTCCTCCTCACAATCTCTTTCTAAAACCTGGAGCACCTATTCTGCTATTGAGAAATTTGGATCCACCAAAGCTGTGTAATGGAACAAGACTCTTGATTAAGAACCTGTTTCCACATGTAATTGAGGCAACCATTTTGACAGGATGTGCCACAGGAGAAGATGTTTTCATTCCAACAATTCCTCTTATTCCATCTGATTTGCCTTTTGATTTTAAATGCCTCCAGTTTCCTGTTCGACTGGCATTTGCTATGTCCATCAACAAGGCTCAAGGACAGTCTTTGAAAGTAGTTGGAATTGATTTACAATCTCCATGCTTTTCTCATGGTCAACTTTATGTGGACTGTTCAAGGGTTGGAACAGCCAAAAATCTGTTCGTCTTTGCACCTGAAGGAAGAACTAAGAATGTCGTTTATCAAAAGGCTCTCGAATAAGGAGTAGAGGATGACTTCACGTTACTTGGCCAATTTAGTTAAATCTGTGTGGAATATCTGTGGTGTTGAAATATATGTTGTGAAATGCTTCTATTAGCTTAGTTTTTGCCTTTTAATAATTACATTTCTATCGATTTGTTTTGTGGTTCTTGTGTGCTGAATAAATTTTTGTTAACACATTTTATTTTGTTAACACCAGTTATTAACGCGGGCGAAGCCGGGTAGTACAGCTAATATATATATATATATATCTTATACAACACTAGGTAGATTTCAATCATCTATAGAATGTTCTACTACCCTAAATATTCTAAGCTCGCACCCTTTAGTGCCTTTCATGTGGCACAAAAAGTTTGCCCAAAAATAAATAAATAATTGTAAAAAAAAAAACAACAACATGGGCTCTCCCCTATTTCTGATATCCAGCTAGGGTAAAGCAGACAGCTGCAGCATACAGACCACAGCGGGCAGCTTTTCCCTGGCTGAGAATCCAACATTGAGATCACCTTACGCTGTTCTTTAAAAATATTTATTAATAAATAAATAATTTACAAAAACATGGAGATCCCCCCATATCACCAGCCAAGGTGAATCTGACAGCTGAGGTCTGCAGTGGTGTCATTGAGAGCACTGCAGTTCAAGCTCACGGGATAACCCCTGTGTGATTGTCTGAACTGTAGTAACCTTTATGAGTCTGACAGTGCCTACTCTCCCAGCATATGGGGCGTGGGATCGCTGATCGTGCCCCCATATGCTCGAGGTCTGAGATTTCGAGGGACCTTCCTGGATTTTAATAGGGAATAAAAGGATCAATGAGGGTGTCTCCTGTCATTATTTATTTACTAATTCTCTAATTTGTGTCTTACAGATTCATTATCTTGGACCATGGCAGATTTGGAGGACTCCAGCGGAAAACCTGAACTACTTCAGGATTTTTTTTTATTAATTTGGGTTTTATTTTCTTTTTCTTTTAATTGTGATTTTTGGCTATATTTGTAAATAAATTGGTGAACGAGAGAAGGTGTTGGGGAGTATTTGTTTAAATAAAATATTTATTTGTGCCTTTATTTGTCATTTGTCTGGGTTATTAATGTTGGGTATCAGATTGACACCTTAACATTACTAACCTCTGCCAGCTAACAATACACAGATAGCATCAACCCCAAATACCATGACCCTGTTTGCCAACGCACCAGTATTGGCGCATGCAATGAAGGAGTCAGTTCTAGGGCAACTATCTATTCTATCGGCCTGCTATTTTTAGGCTAGGGAGGGCAAATAACCATGGCCCTTCCCACTCTGAGAATGCCAGACCCCAGCTGTCAGCTTTACCTTGGCTGGTGATCCAATTTAGGGGGAACACCATGTTTTTTTTAATTATTATTTATAAGTTATTAGTTTTAAAAAAAAGTATGGTGTGACCTCTGATTTTGATTACTAGCCAAGGAAAATCTTCCAGCTGTGGTCTGCAAACTGCAGCTGTTTGCTTTACTCCTGCTGGATATTAACCCCTTCAGGACCCAGCCTATTTTGACCCTAAAGACCTTGGCATTTTTTGCAATTCTGACCAGTGTCCCTTTATGAGGTTATATCTCTGGAACGCTTCAACCGATCCTAGCGATTCTGAGACTGTTTTTTCGTGACACATTGGGCTTCATGCTAGTATTAAATTTAAGTCGATAATTTTTGTGTTTATTTGTGAAAAAATCAAAAATATGGCAAAAAGTTTGAAAATTTCACAATTTTCACATTTTTTATTTTTTTTTCTGATAAACCAGAGAGATATGTGACAGAAAAAAGTTATTAAATAATATTTTCCACATGTCTACTTCACATCAGCACAATTTTGGAAAAAAAAAATTTTTTTGGTAGGACGTTATAAGGGTTCAAAGTTCATGAGTAATTTTTCATTTTTCAACCAAAATTTACAAAACCATTTTTTTTAGTGACCACATAACATTTGAAGTCCTTTTGAGGGGTGTACATGACAGAAAACACCCAAAAGTGACACCATTCCAAAAACTGTACCCCTCAAGCTACTCAAAACTATATTCAAGAAGATGATTAACCCTTCAGGTGCTTCACAGGACCTAAGGCAAAGTGGAAACAAAAAATGGATATTTTAATTTTTTTCTCAAAAATGTTCTTTTAGCCTCAATTCTTTCATTTTCACATGGGCAACGGGATAAATTGGATCTTAAAATGTGTTGTGCAAATTCTCCCGAGTACATCGATACCTCATATATGGTCATAAACCACTGTTTGGGCGCACGGCAGGGCTCAGAAGGGAAGGAGCGCAATTTGAATTTTTGAGCTAATTTTACATCCAAAAAGTGAAATGGCGCTCCTTCCCTTCTGAGCCCTGCTGTGTGCCCAAACAGTGGTTTATGACCACATATAAGGTATCGTGTACTCAGGAGAAATTGCCCAACAAATTTTAGGATGAATTTTATGCTGTTGCCATGTGAAAACGAAAAAATTTAGGCTAAAAAAACATTTTTGGGAAAAAAAAGTACTATTTCATTTTGACAGATCAATTTGTAAAGCACCTGGGGGTTCAATATGCTCACTACCCATCTAGATATGTTCCCTGGGGGGTCTAGTTTCCAAAATGGGGTCACTTGTGGGGGAGCTCCAATGTTTAGGCACACAGGGGCTCTCCAAAAGCGACATGGTGTCCGCTAACAATTTGAATAAAAATCAGCTCAAATTGTTAGCTGTCACCATGTTGCGTTTGGTGAGCCCCTGTGTGCCTAAACATTGGGGCTCCGCAACAAGTGACCCCATTTTGGAAACTAGACCCCCCAGGGAACGTATCTAGATGCATAGTGAGCACTTTGAACCCCCAGGTGCTTTACAAATTCATCCATAAAAATGAAAAAGCACTTTTTTTTCCACAAAAATTTCTTTTTTCATTATTACGGACCAATTTGTGAAGCACCTGGGGGTTCAAAGTGCTCACTATGCAGCTAGATATGTTCCCTGGGGGGTCTAGTTTCCAAAATGGGGTCACTTGTGGGGGAGCTCCAATGTGGAGACGCACAGGGGCTCTCCAAACACGACATGGTGTCCGCTAACAATTTGAATGCAAAATGAGCTCAAATTGTTAGCGGACACCATGTTGCGTTTGGTGAGCCCCTGTGTGCCTAAATATTGGAGCTCCCCCACAAGTGACCCCATTTTGGAAACTAGACCCCCCAGGGAACGTATCTAGATGCATAGTGAGTACTTTGAACCCCCAGGTGCTTCACAAATTCATCCATAAAAATGAAAAAGCCCTTTTTTTTCCACAAAAATTTCTTTTTTCATTATTACGGACCAATTTTGTGAAGCACCTGGGGGTTCAAAGTGCTCACTATGCAGCTAGATATGTTCCCTGGGGGGTCTAGTTTCCAAAATGGGGTCACTTGTGGGGGAGCTCCAATGTGGAGACGCATAGGGGCTCTCCAAACACGACATGGTGTCCGCTAACAATTTGAATGCAAAATGAGCTCAAATTGTTAGCGGACACCATGTCGCGTTTGGTGAGCCCCTGTGTGCCTAAACATTGGGGCTCCGCAACAAGTGACCCCATTTTGGAAACTAGACCCCCCCAGGGAACGTATCTAGATGCATAGTGAGCACTTTGAACCCCCAGGTGCTTTACAAATTCATCCATAAAAATGAAAAAGCACTTTTTTTTCCACAAAAATTTCTTTTTTCATTATTACGGACCAATTTGTGAAGCACCTGGGGGTTCAAAGTGCTCACTATGCAGCTAGATATGTTCCCTGGGGGGTCTAGTTTCCAAAATGGGGTCACTTGTGGGGGAGCTCCAATGTGGAGACGCACAGGGGCTCTCCAAACACGACATGGTGTCCGCTAACAATTTGAATGCAAAATGAGCTCAAATTGTTAGCGGACACCATGTTGCGTTTGGTGAGCCCCTGTGTGCCTAAATATTGCAGCTCCCCCACAAGTGACCCCATTTTGGAAACTAGACCCCCCAGGGAACGTATCTAGATGCATAGTGAGTACTTTGAACCCCCAGGTGCTTCACAAATTCATCCATAAAAATGAAAAAGCCCTTTTTTTTCCACAAAAATTTCTTTTTTCATTATTACGGACCAATTTTGTGAAGCACCTGGGGTTCAAAGTGCTCACTATGCAGCTAGATATGTTCCCTGGGGGGTCTAGTTTCCAAAATGGGGTCACTTGTGGGGGAGCTCCAATGTGGAGACGCATAGGGGCTCTCCAAACACGACATGGTGTCCGCTAACAATTTGAATGCAAAATGAGCTCAAATTGTTAGCGGACACCATGTCGCGTTTGGTGAGCCCCTGTGTGCCTAAACATTGGAGCTCCCCCACAAGTGACCCCATTTTGGAAACTAGACCCCCCAGGGAACGTATCTAGATGCATAGTGAGCACTTTGAACCCCCAGGTGCTTCACAAATTGATCTGTAAAAATGAAAAAGTACTTGTTTTCCGCAAAAAACAATTTTTTTTCCATTAATTTGTGAAGCACCTGGGGGGTCAATATGCTCACTATCCATCTAGATAAGTTCCCTGGGGGGTCTAGTTTCCAAAATGGGGTCACTTGTGGGGGAGCTCCAATGTTTAGGCACACAGGGGCTCTCCAAAAGCGACATGGTGTCCGCTAACAATTTGAATAAAAATCAGCTCAAATTGTTAGCTGTCACCATGTTGCGTTTGGTGAGCCCCTGTGTGCCTAAACATTGGGGCTCCGCAACAAGTGACCCCATTTTGGAAAGTAGACCCCCCAGGGAACGTATCTAGATGCATAGTGAGTACTTTGAACCCCCAGGTGCTTCACAAATTCATCCATAAAAATGAAAAAGCACTTTTTTTTCCACAAAAATTTTCTTTTTTCATTATTACGGACCAATTTGTGAAGCACCTGGGGGTTCAAAGTGCTCACTATGCAGCTAGATATGTTCCCTGGGGGGTTTAGTTTCCAAAATGGGGTCACTTGTGGGGAGCTCCAATGTTTAGGCACACAGGGGCTCTCCATATGCGACATGGTGTCCGCTAACAATTGGAATTGTTAGCGGACACCATGTCACGTTTGGTGAGCCCCTGTGTGCCTAAACATTGGGGCTCCCCCACAAGTGACCCCATTTTGTAAACTAGACCCCCCAAGGAATGTATCTAGATGCATAGTGTGCACTTTGAACCTCCAGGTGCTTCACAAATTGATCTGTAAAAATGAAAAAATAATTTTTTTGTGGAAAAAAAGTACTTTTTTATTTTTATGGATCAATTTGTGAAGCACTTGGGGGTTCAAAGTGCTCACTATGCATCTAGGTACGTTCCTTGGGGGGTCTAGTTTCCAAAATGGGGTCACTTGTGGGGGAGCTCCAATGTGTAGGCACACAGGGGCTCTCCATACGCAACCTGGTGTTTGCCAACAATTGGAATTGTTAGCGGACACCAGGTCGCGTATGGAGAGCCCCTGTGTGCCTAAACAATGGAGCTCCCCCACAAGTGACCCCATTTTGGAAACTAGACCCCCCAGGGAACATATCTAGATGCACAGTGAGCACTTTGAACCACCATGTGCTTCACAAATTGAGACGTATAAATGAATAAAGAAACTTTTTGTGAAAAAACATACTAGTCTAGTAGTTGCAATTCGCAGCATAGGGGACCCATGGGGCTCTGTCATATTTTTGGTCCAGCCAGGTACAACTTGGCAGCTACGGACTGCCACCAGCCCCCAGCTGCTTCGTCATACCTGGCTGGAACCAAAAATACAACGAAGCCTATTTTTTTTTTATTTCTAGAATTATTTCTAGAAAAAAAATGACATAGGGCTCCGCCATATTTTTGGTCCAGCCAGGTACAACTTGGCAGCTACGGACTGCCACCAGGCCCCAGCTGCCTCGTCATACCTGGCTGGAACCAAAAATACAGCGAAGCCTATTTTTTTTTTTATTTCTAGAAATTTTTTAGAAAAAAAATGACATAGGGCTCCGCCATATTTTTGGTCCAGCCAGGTACAACTTGGCAGCTACGGACTGCCACCAGGCCCCAGCTGCCTCGTCATACCTGGCTGGAACCAAAAATACAGCGAAGCCTATTTTTTTTTTTATTTCTAGAAATATTTTTAGAAAAAAAATGACATAGGGCTCCGCCATATTTTTGGTCCAGCCAGGTACAACTTGGCAGCTACGGACTGCCACCAGGCCCCAGCTGCCTCGTCATACCTGGCTGGAACCAAAAATACAGCGAAGCCTATTTTTTTTTTTATTTCTAGAAATATTTTTAGAAAAAAAATGACATAGGGCTCCGCCATATTTTTGGTCCAGCCAGGTACAACTTGGCAGCTACGGACTGCCACCAGCCCCCAGCTGCCTCGTCATACCTGGCTGGAACCAAAAATACAGCGAAGCCTATTTTTTTTTTATTTCTAGAAATATTTCTAGAAAAAAAATGACATAGGGCTCCGCCATATTTTTGGTCCAGCCAGGTACAACTTGGCAGCTACGGACTGCCACCAGCCCCCAGCTGCCTCGTCATACCTGGCTGGAACCAAAAATACAGCGAAGCCTATTTTTTTTTTATTTCTAGAAATATTTCTAGAAAAAAAATGACATAGGGCTCAGCCATATTTTTGGTCCAGCCAGGTACAACTTGGCAGCTACGGACTGCCACCCACCCCCAGCTGCCTCGTCATACCTGGCTGGAACCAAAAATACAGCGAAGCCTATTTTTTTTTTATTTCTAGAAATATTTCTAGAAAAAAAAATTACGTGGGGCTCCGCCATATTTTTGGTCCAGCCAGGTACAACTAGGCAGCTGGGGGCTGGAATCCTCAGCATAGAGAGGCCCAAGCGTTCTGGGCCCCCCATGCTGCGAATTGCAGCCCGCAGCCGCCCCAGAAAATGGCGCATTCATTGAAGCGCCATTTTCTGGCGCTGTACCCACGCTCTTCCAGTTGCCCTGGTGCCGGTGGCTAACTGGGTAATAAAGGGGTTAATGCCAGCTTTTTATTGGCAGCTGGCACTAAGCCCGAGATTCATAATATAGGGCCAATGTTAGACCCGCCATTAGGAATCTCTAGTACAGTAAATAGTCAATAAATACACACAGAGAAAAATCTTTTTATTTGAAAAAAAAACAGACACAATTCGGACTCCATCTTTATTATAAAAAGATCCGACGTAGTCCACAACGAAGGTCCCACGACGCTCGATCGCTCCGACGTAGTCCATAACGAAGGTCCCACGACGTTTGTCTCCGACGTAGTCCACAACGAAGGTCCCACGACGCTCGATCACCTTTGCTTTCAGATCGCTACTCTGGAGCCCGATCCGCCAGCATGGTGATCGAGCTGCAGAAAGTGATCTGACACCCCGGGCGCAGTGACCCATTATGTGCATCACTGCGCCTGGGCTGCCAGATCACTTTCCGCAGCTCGATCCCCATGCATGGGGATCGAGCTGCGGAAAGCGATCTGGCAGCACAGGCGCATTGACCCACTATGTGCATCACTGCGTCCGGGCTGTCAGATTGCTTTCTGCAGCTCGATGCCCATGCAGGGAGATCGGGCTGCAGAGCAGCGATCTAAGAGCCTGGGCGCAGTGACCCACTATGTACATCACTGCGCCTGGGCTGCCAGATCGCTTTCCGCAGCTCGATCCCCATGCATGGGGATCGAGCTGCGGAAAGCGATCTGGCAGCACAGGCGCATTGACCCACTATGTGCATCACTGCGTCGGGCTGTCAGATTGCTTTCTGCAGTTCGATGCCCATGCAGGGAGATCGGGCTGCAGAGCAGCGATCTAAGAGCCTGGGCGCAGTGACCCACTATGTGCATCACTGCGCCTGGGCTGCCAGATCGCTTTCCGCAGCTCGATCCCCATGCATGGGGATCGAGCTGCGGAAAGCGATCTGGCAGCACAGGCGCATTGACCCACTATGTGCATCACTGCGTCCGGGCTGTCAGATTGCTTTCTGCAGCTCGATGCCCATGCAGGGAGATCGGGCTGCAGAGCAGCGATCTAAGAGCCTGGGCGCAGTGACCCACTATGTGCATCACTGCGCCTGGGCTGCCAGATCGCTTTCCGCAGCTCGATCCCCATGCATGGGGATCGAGCTGCGGAAAGCGATCTGGCAGCACAGGCGCATTGACCCACTATGTGCATCACTGCGTCCGGGCTGTCAGATTGCTTTCTGCAGCTCGATGCCCATGCAGGGAGATCGGGCTGTAGAGCAGCAATCTAAGAGCCTGGGCGCAGTGACCCACTATGTGCATCACTGCGCCCGGGCAGTTAGATAGCTTTCCGCAGCTCGATCCCCATGCATGGGGATCGAGCTGCGGAAAGCGATCTGGCAGCCCAGGCGCAGTGATGCACATAGTGGGTCACTGCGCCCGGGGTGTCAGATCACTTTCTGCAGCTAGATCCTCAGAATCCAGCTGTAGGAAGTGATCTGACAGATCCAGTACAGTGATCCACAGTGATCACATAATGGTCACTGTGGATCACTGTGCTGGATCTGTCAGATCACTTCCTACAGCTGGATCCTCAGGATCCAGCTGTAGAAAGTGATCTGACAGATCCAGTACAGTGATCCACAGTGATCACATAATGGTCACTGTGGATCACTGTGCTGGATCTGTCAGATCACTTCCTACAGCTGGATCCTCAGGATCCAGCTGTAGAAAGTGATCTGACAGATCCAGTACAGTGATCCACAGTGATCACATAATGGTCACTGTGGATCACTGTGCTGGATCTGTCAGATCACTTCCTACAGCTGGATCCTCAGGATCTAGCTGTAGAAGTCATCTGACAGCTCCAGCACAGAGCTGTCAGATGCGAGCGGCCGGAGAGAAGAGGAGGAGGAGCGGGACGCAGCCGTGCAGCAGGATGGAGCGCGATCGCCGGAGGGGTGAGTGGGAGAAGCGATCGCCGCTCCGGTGGTCGGGGGGGGCAGGCAGGGGGAAGAGGGGGGGTGACAGGGGATGGGGGGGCACTCACAGGAAGCGGGGGCAGGCAGGAGCAGGCGGGCGGCAGGAAGAGGAAGCCCGCGGTAGGGACAGGAAGCGGGCGTAGGGACAGGAAGCGGGGGGGGGTAAGAAAGATGAAGAGGGGGCAGAATAGAGAGGTGGGGGACAGGGGGGCACTTAGAGGATGCCAGGGTAGCAGATCGGAGGGTAGGGAGAGCAGGGGCAGGCAGGGAAGCATGACAGGCGCGGTGATTTTCACTTTCACTTTTGAGCGCCAATCACCGCGCCTGTAGCCGGGGGGGTGGGGGTGGGGGCAAATCGACCCCCCATGGGGTGTTGTACAACACCCCATGTACCTGCAGGCCGAATGACAGGTCAGTGAGACCCTCACTCGGCCTGCAGGAGCCCGATCAATCTATGGCCCACCCCCTGGGCCAAGGGTCGGGAACGAACTTGTTTCCATGGCCCAAACGGTGGGCCAAGGGTCGTGAAGGGGTTAAAAATAACTGATTTGCAAATGGCTAGCACTCAACCAGGGGAGTCAACGGTGCTAGTGAATGGATCGGATGATCCCGTTAACTATTGTTCATGTAATCACTGCACACGTTAGCGTAAGTTCTGCTTTTGGTGAATCTTTATATAGACAAATGTGAAGTTTGAGCGAATGGCACATCATGTTTCGGCCACGTTGTGACCTTGATCACATAGTCGCCAGTAGTACAGGTATCCAAAAGACAGGTATCTTTTGGATGCCTGTACTACTGGCGACTATGTGATCAAGGCCACAATGTGGCCGAAACGTTTTGTGCCATTCGCTCAAACTTCACATTTGTCTAAATAAAGATTCACCAAAAACAGGCGGGACCCCATGTCGTTGTTTTTAATTAATTAGTTTTGGTCTAAATACAAGGCTAAACACCCTTTACTGGCACATGAAAGACCCTAAGGGTTCAAGCTTACAATATTTGGGGGGGGCATTGTATAGGAGTTGGATATCTATCTATAAATCTATCTATTCATATATCTTTAAATCTATCTATTCTATGTATTCTTTTCATCTATTTATCTATTTCTTCATCTATTCTTTTTATTTATCCATTCTTTTCATCTATATATTATTATTACTATCTGTCTATTCATTCTATCTATCTATCTATCTATCTATCTATCTATCTATCTATCTACAGTATACCGTATATACTCGTGTATAAGCCGAGTTTTTCAGCCCAAAATTTGGGCTGAAAAGTCCCCCCCTCGGCTTATACACGGGTCATATACGGTACATGGAGTGGGGGGGCTGTGTCCCGGGGCTGTGGAGGCTGGAGGAGGTGGGGGGAGGCTGCTGTATGAGCGGCCCAGTCACGTGGGGCCGCTCAATATATATGCACTGCTTCCCCCTGTCAATCAGCGGCAGGGGGAAGCAGTGCATATGGCCCCCCAAAAGCTGGCACTGTTTCCCCTTGTAAGGGCCCCCCCCCCGCTGCTTATACATTACCATCCCAGTGTTCTGATCGGCGCCGCTCCTCGGTGCGTCTTCATCCTCCCGTCCGCGCTGGCTGCATCCGGCATCTCCGGCTGTCGCAGCGATATGACATCATCACGCGACCGCCGGAGAACCCGGATGCAGCCAGCGCAGACGGGAGGATGAAGACGCAGCACAGAGGAGCGGCGCCGATCAGAACACCGGGATGGTAATGTATAAGCAGCAGGGGGGGGCCCTTACAAGGGGGGACAGTGCCAGCTTTTGGGGCTGTTGGTACCCCCAGGGGGCTGCTGGGTACCCCCTGGGGGCTGCTGGGTACCCCCTGGGGGCTGTTGGTTCCCCCAGGGGGCTGCTGGGTACCCCCTGGGGGCTGCTGGGTACCCCCTGGGGACTGTTTGTACCCCCAGGGGGCTGTTGGTACCCCCAGGGGGCTGTTGGTACCCCCAGGGGGCTGCTGGGTACCCCCTGGGGGCTGCTATATGTACCCCTGGGGGCCTGCTGTATACCACTGGGGCTGCTGTATACTACCACTGGGGCTGCTGGGGCTCCTGTATACTACCACTGGGGCTGCTGGAGCTCCTGTATACTACCACTGGGGCTGCTGGGGCTCCTGTATACTACCACTGGGGCTGCTGGGGAATCTGTATACTACCACTGGGGCTGCTGGGGAATCTGTATACTACCACTGGGGCTGCTGGGGCTCCTGTATACTACCACTGGGGCTGCTGGGGAATCTGTATACTACCACTGGGGCTGCTGGGGAATCTGTATACTACCACTGGGGCTGCTGGGGAATCTGTATACTACCACTGGGGCTGCTGGGGAATCTGTATACTACCACTGGGGCTGCTGGGGAATCTGTATACTACCACTGGGGCTGCTGGGGAATCTGTATACTACCACTGGGGCTGCTGTATACTACCACTGGGGAGGCCTGTATACCACACTGCTGGGGGCTGTATACCTGTGCTGGGGTCCACCCTCGGCTTATACACGAGTCAATAGGTTTTTCCAGATTTTTGGGGCAAAAGTAGGGGGTTGGCTTATACACGGGTCGGCTTATACACGAGTATATATGGTATATCAAAATAATAGCAGCACACTGTTAATGCCAATCACATGCAAACAATGATGTTCCCGGATGATGTTAGTAGATTTTTTTTTTAGAAAAAATAAAACGAAAAAGTTTTATCAAAAAACTCAGATGGAAATTTTTTTTTTATGAAAAACTGCTCATCTTATAATAAGGTTCTTAGCACATATATTGGCCAAGAGATGCCTGCCCTTCAACCTCGGCAAGGTGACCTTAAATCTGAAGGGTCCCTGTCTACACTTCAAACCTCTCTCATACCCTAGGGGTCTCTGTTACAATGGACAGTAGCAGGATACATACCACATCAGATGGCCCCCGTGGCTTAGTAGGGAGGAAAGAGTGCAAATTCCAGCAGTGGAGTCAGTACTCTACACACATTAAAGAGGACCTGTCACCCCCCCGGTGTATGTCAATCTAAATGCACCACGGAATGCAGCATGTCTGCTGCATTCAGGGAAGGGGTCCCCCATGGCTCTAGTTCCCCTGTACTCTGAGTTATATTCCTTACAGAGCTGATAGATAACTAGTCTACTGGGTGGGATCATATTACCAGCTCTTCAGTGCTGGCACAGTCATCCAGCCTTCTCCGTGGTTGTTTCTCCCCCTCCAGGTCTCTGCCGCCGCCTCCTGCTCTGCCCTCAGCTTCTGCTGTGTGTCAATCATGCTGGTCGCACAGAGCGGCCATGCATGACATGCGTGACGTCACCGGCTGAGTCCGCCCTGCTGATAACATGCTACATACATCTTTATTTCAACTTTGACCAAGTTTCATGTGCCTTTAACTCACACATCCCCACTTCATCAGTGATCCACCTCCATGCTCTACAGTAGGAATGGTGTTCCTTTCATCATAGGCCTTGTTGACATCTCTCTGAATGTAATGTTTATGGTTGTGGCCAAAAAGTTTGATTTTGGTCTCATCACGCCAAATTAACCTGTTCCAGAAGTTTGGAGGCTTGTCTCTGTGCTGTTTGGAGTATTGTAGGTGAGATACTTTGTGAACATTTGCACAGTAATGGCTTTCTTCTGGTGACTTGACCATGCAGCCCATTTTTCTTCAAGTGTCTCCTTATTGTGCATCTTGAAACTGCCACACAGCTAGTCTTCAGTGAGTCCTGTATTTCAGGAGATGTTATTTGTGGGTTTTTCTTTGCATCCCAAACAATTTTCCTGGCAGTTGTGGCCAAAATGTTTGTTGGCCTACCTGATACTGGTTAAGCTTTTACAGAGCCCCTGATTTTCCTTTTGTTAATCACAGTTTGAATACTGCTGAGAGGCATTATCAATTCCTTGGATATCCTTTTGTATCCCTATCCGTTGAAAACTGCATGACTCACAACCCAGAAATGTCAGTGGCTGCATGAAATATGCAAGAGTCTGTCTAGATCCCAGAAACTCAGCTTTTATACACACACTGGTTACAAACAAACAGGTCACAGGTGAGGATATATTAGCCATTCAAACTCATTTGTGTCAATGTCTGTGCATGTTATCAGGCCAAAATCATCAGGATATGGAGACTTTTGATCAGGGTCATTTGGATGTTTTTGGTTGTCATTATAATTTAAAAAGATAAAACACAGTAGTTTGACAATAAATGGCTTCATCCAACCCTGACTATGAGTGGAAAAAAAGTTTTTGTGTCATCATTCATATTCTCTGAAAAAAGGTCAAGAAAGCAAAAAATCTGCCGGGGTTTGGTATGTGAACCTTTGAGCACAGCTATATGTCCTGCCAGTGATAACTGCTGATTATTGCAGTTGTTAGGGTATGTTTACACAGTTTTTTATTACTGATTTTCAGAATAAAAAAATTCAAGTAAAATGTATGCTTAATCCCTTCCTGACTGGGCGATTTTCTGTTTTTGTGCTTTTGTTTTTACCTTTCTTTATTCCAAGAGCTACAACTTTCATATTTTTCTGTCAGCATAGCAGCATGAGGTCTTTTTTTTGTGGAACACGTTGCAATTTTGAATGACACCATTCAATTTGTCATATATTGTAAGGTAAAGTGTAAAAAAATTCTAAGCGTGGTGAAATAGCAAAAAAAAGTTCAATTCCCTAATAGTTGTTTTTTTTTGTTTACAAGCTACTTTTTATGGTAAAAATGACCTGTTAATATGATTCTCCAAGTCAGTATGAATAACACAGATACCAAACATGCAGAGTTTAGGTTTCATGTAAGTGGTGGTAAAAAAATTCATAAATTCGTAAAAATTAAAAAATCAGCTTGAGCCTCCAATTTCCAAGAGCTGTACCATTATACATTTTCCAAATATGGAGCTGTGTGATGACTTGCCTTTGTGTGTTTTGAGCTGCTTTTTATCACCTTATGTCCTATTTTGTGTTGTAGCGGAAGCTGAAAAACCACAGTTCTAGTGTTTTGACATCTTTTTCTCATTACACCATTTACCAATCAGATTAATTTATTTTATATTTTGATAGTTCAGACTTTTACGAATGCACCAATACCAAATATGTGTTTTTTTATTATTATTTCTTTAATATTAATTGGGGAAACAAGGGTGATTTGACAATTTATATTTTTTTTTCATTTTTTTTACTTTAAAAAAAATGTTTAATTCTGTTTGTTGCCCAATACTAGAATCTGCAATCATCCGATCGCTTGTACTATACACGGCAATGCAACACTCGCAGATTTTAGAGGCAAATGATGGCTGAATATCACAGCCATCATCTGCAGGTAAGTCAAGGTGCCGGTACATCAGTACTTCATATGCTGGTAAGCAGTGGCGTAACTTCAGGCCCAGAGGCCTCGATGTGAAGGTTCCAACGAGGCCTCCAATTAGTGCAAATCTTTAATAGTATTAGTCTTTTTCTATAGGCCAAAGGGACTTTTGGGGCCCCCTAGGCTCCAGGGCCCATGTGCGATCGCAACCCCTGCACCTATTGTAGTTACGCCCCTGTAGGTAAGGGGTTTAAAGAGAAAAAATTGGCTACTTCGTTGGATTTTTTTACATTTCGAAATTAATAGAAAGCTTATTGCAAGAGTATTTAAAGCATTTTGCTTATGAACTTTCAAGCAGAATTGCTCCCAAATCTACTCCGAACACCATAATCATGTACATCAGAACTGACCAATTTTAGGCCTTCAAGGCAAAGCTTTTGTTTTTTTCACACTCAGACTTATAATATTCTGATTTTTTTCTTTGATATAATCATATCAAGAAATGTTTTTTGGGGGGATGAGTTGTATTTATCAGCGGCACTATTTTGGGGTACATACAACCTATTAACCATCTTTTACTAACTCTTTATAAGAAGGAATAAAGAAAACATCAATTTTGCCGTTGTTTTTCTTACATTTAAAATGTTATATCAATCACTATTATGTATAAATTAAGTTTAAGGCGATATCAATTTTTAGTTGTTTTGTGCTTTATTATTTTAGAACAATAAATACAGTTTGAAAAAAAAATCATTTGTGTTTGTGTCAGTATATTCTAACAAGTTTAATATTTATCCTTTAATAGAGTTGTGGCAGGGCTTATATTTTTCATGAAAAATGTAGATTTCATTGGTACCATTATATGGAATGTAGCACTTTTTTGATATTTTCTTTGTTAATATGACCTTTTAAATATTGTAATAAAGAGAAAAATCTATTCTGGACAATATACAGTATTGAGCAAAAGTTTTAGCGAGGTGTGGAAAAAATACAAAATAAGAATGCTTTGTTAGGCGGCCGTCACACGCTACGATCTCGCTAGCGATATTGTAAGCGATCACGTGCACGCGCGATCGCTTACAATATCGCTCACATCGCTGGTGAGATGTCACACAGACAGACTCACCAGCAATGTGGACCAGCGAGATCGCTGGTAACTATGGTACACATCGGGTTACTAGGCGCCGCGCATCGCTTAGTAACCCGACGTGTACCATAGTTACCATCTCCCAGCATAGGCTCTGCCGCTGGGAGATCGTTCATCGTGGTGTTATACACCACGATGAAGCTGTTTGTCAAATCGTTCATCGCAAGATGTGAGGTCCGGAGCTCAGATCTCGATCTTGCGATTTGAACACTTCTCGCTCGTCATATCTTGCCGTCACACGCAGAGACATCGTTCACGCGATATTTAATCAGGCGCGTTCAAGCGATATCTTTCAAGATATCGTAGCATGTGACGGCCGCCTTAGGCTGGTTTCACATCACATATTTTTTCCTGTCAGTGGGTTCCCACTCTTTGTCGGACCCCACGGCCTGGAACGGACACCACAGGAGGTGACCTTTTCTGTGTCCGGGTCCATGATTATCATGGGTCCGGACATAGAAAGAGCTGTGCTGGGCACTTTCACTTCTGCAATATACATACATACATACATACAATGCAGAAGTAAAATGTAGTAAAAGAAAGGGTTAAAAGTAAAAAAATCTCTTATGTTCACCTGTCTGACGATCCACCAACGCCTGCAGCAGCTCTCGATGCTTACAGGACCTGCCGTGACGTCACAACCCAGCAGTGTCATCGGGTCACATGACCACAGTTACCGCGGTAACCGGTCAATGGGACCCAATCAGCTGATTGGGATGTGACATCACGACAGGTTCTGTAGTCACACCGGAGCTTGCTGGAGCCATCGGGGATCGCTGGAAAGGTGAGAATACAGATTTTTCATTTTTAACCCTTGCTTTTACTTAATTTCGCTTTCGTAATGTATATATATACATTGCGGAAGTGAAATTAGATGGTTAGGAGCAGTTTTAGTGTGCTGATCATGCTCGGTACACTAAAATCGGGTCCGAGAAACGATCCTGTCATTTCTCAGACCCATGCTCCATTGGCCCCCATGTTAAAGGCCGTGGATCGGATTTGGCCTAATTGCCATCCAATTTTGCCAGATCCGATTTGTGTCCGATTTTTTTCTGTGCCAAAAATTGGAGCAGTCTCCGATTTTGGGTACAGCAAAAAAATCGGACACAAATCATTTCCGACAAAATCGGATGGCAATTAGGCCAAATCAGATCTCAATAGGATAACATGGGGGCGAAATCGGATTCGTGGCTGTCCTTTTCACAACGGACAGCCACGGATCCTCTAAAATCACAATGTGAAACCAGCCTTACTTTTCAATTAAGTTTCTCCCTAGCTGCAGTATGTTGTAAAACAACAAACCATGCCGTATTCACATTCCTTAAGGCCCAGTTACACACACAGATAATTGTGCAGAGATTGTTCGCAGATCTCTGGTTGCAGTGAAATCATGGACACATTGTTCCATTTTGTAGCCGTGTACAAATGTAACAATGTGTCCATGATTTCACTGCAACCATAGATCTGCGAACAATCTCTGCACAATTATCTGTCCGTGTAACGGTACCTTTAGCTCCACCAGTAAGTGTCTGACACTGTTTCTGTTGCATGGCATTGGCCGTGGCTCTGATGTCACAGTATGGCAGTCAAGCAGGGAGCACAGCAGTTCTGCCATAGCACAAGGAACACCCCCTTTAAAGTAGCAAGGTTCACTGATTTTCTGCCGACATCACCTCTATGCCGCATATGATGCCTGGAACCGAGGGTAGTTATGGAGAATTATAGATGGATCTGGTGATGTTTAGTCAAGCGTGGTTTGTTGTTCTATAAAAAACTGCAGCCACGGTGGAAATTCAATTGATAGGGAATTATACCTTTAATAGTTCATTCTTATCAATTAACGAAATGCAAAGTGAATAAACACTAGAGAAGTCCAAATCAAATCGATATTTGGTGTCACCACCCTTTGCCTCCAAGACAGAATAAATTGTTCTAGATACATTTGCACTCTAACTAACTCTGGACTAACTCTGCAGGGATGTTGTCCCAAACATCTTGGAGAATTAACTATAGATCTTCTGTGGATGTAACATTGTTCAAAACCTTGTGTCTCTCCATGTAACTACAGACAGACTCATAGTTACACAGGTTGAAAAAAGACTTGGGTCCATTAAAGCCTTTAAAATGTGGAGGCCTGTGTTGTCCTAAGACCACCTCCTGGACTCTGTGTTCTCCTTTAAGATAAACATAGTTTTGTATGTTTAGGGTTGTTGTTCTGCTGCAAAATTAATTTGGAGCTAATCAGACGGCTCCCTGATGGTATTGCATGATGAGAAGGTATCTGTTTGTATTTCTCAGCATTAAGGACGCTAAGTATTGGGGGAACATTGAGGATTATAGGAGGGGTTGGCCAAGAAAGCTTAGTGCAATATATTAAGTACACACCATGGTTACTTCCATTTGAAATCTGGTGTCAAGCAGTGCCATCAGCTCAAAACTCACAGAAACCAATGTAACCCAGCTACACTCATCTACTTTTTGATAAAGCCTGGCCACAAGTGGTCTTTGGATGTATTTGTAGGGATAATTATATAATAGTAGCCGGTAATAGTAAGGTAACATTGATTCCAGTCTGCCATCTCTACACAAAAGGCATAATCTCTCCTCAACTTGATTACACAAATTGAGATCCAAGGGGGTTTCCATGAGAATAAAAAGAGAGTCATTTGTGACACTTTTGCTAGCTTCCAAGGAACTGAACAAATGGTCATTGGAGGCAAGGCCTGACATCCTCTATTTAATATAGGAAGAGAGATGCTTGAAAAAACATAGTATTTGTTTAATATACTGATTACTAAATTATCCATGGTACAATCACAGACCTGAGATTAAAATATTTAAATTACTGTCTGTTCTAAAAACAGAATCCCAGAAACAAACTTATAAAAAGCTGGGTGACACAAAGAAAGCTGTTTGCATGTGGGGTTCAGCCAAATGCTAATGTGAGCCATATTTCATCTCTCCTTCTCCCAAGGAAACAGAAGAATAGATGTACTTTATTGGGCCTTTATTTGATAAACCCATATTTACGTTTGTGGGTCTAACATGCAAAATATGGAAAAGTTCACGGAGTATAAACACTTTTTCAAGGCTCTGTAGATCTGCAACAGAGAAAACTAATTTTATTATAACTGCTTCACCTGGTAAACTAAATGATATATCGCTGGAATCGGTGTCTCAACCCCTACTTCACGCTGCTTTCATATTACATAGAAAAAACCTGCAGACAGACTCCCTTTAAAGGGGTTTGTGAGACTCTAATAAGATAAACTAAATAATACACATGTAAAACTTAAACATTTTTTTTAAATATCTTTATTTAGCAAAAAAGTATTCTTTATCTAAAAGTATTAAAATCTGAGTGTCCTCAGTGGTTGATACCTTTTAATGGCTAACTGAAAAGATGGTAATAATTAGAAAGCTTTGAGACTTTAAGGCCTCTTCATCAAGCTAATGATGACACAAATTCTGACCACACATATATACACAAATGGAGGGTTGGATAATAACATAGGTGATGTGAAGAACATAGAATGATCAATGTTTTGAGGGGGGGAAAAGGGAGCTAGCGCAGTAAATTTCAGCTTTCAGAGATAAGAAGCACAATAGTTTTATTTTCCTTTGATTAGTGTGGTATGGTCTTAAATTTGAAGATTCTTCAATTGATGTAGACTAGAGTATGTAAGGCACTCTGTCAAAATGGTAACTGCCATAAATCACAACCGTTCTTGATGTGAGCTAACACGCACTAGGACGGCTGCATGAAGCAAGAGACAGAGGTCATGTCAGATCAGCATCTGGTCAGGCATATTCCTCAGTTCAGTCAACCTCACAGAACACTGAGTGTAGTCAAGATAGAGGTGAAAATAAAACACATTTTCTTAGCCAACTGAGAATGAACATCCATCTCAGTCAGCCTGACAGCTTTAGTGTGTCTATCTCTCCTTTATGCAGCTCCTCTTATGTGTCCTGGCAGTTGCCATCTTTAAAATCCTGACGGATTGCACTACATATATTATAACCTTTTGCTAACTAAAGGTATTTAGAACAAAATGTTTAATGTTTAATGTGTATTATTATTATTTTTTTCATTTCTTGGAGAACTTTTTTAACAGAGACAATTTTCTAGTGGTAATACAAATGAATACAATGGCAAACCGACTGCCTATGGCTCTTTGCAATTGCTGCAAGGGTCGGGGGGACTCAGTAGCTGGACCAGCTGACGTTCTGGGAGGTCACAGCGGTGGTGGCCAAGCTCCATTGCCCTGGCTGTGCAGTGATGGGGGTTGTGTACAGGGGATGATGAGTTTGTACGTGATGCACCTGTGGTACCTGGTCATAGGTGACCAACGCTGCTGTTTTTGGGCCTCTGGGGCAGATGGTGTGGCAGCTGGGATGGTAACACTCCTCATAGGTGGAGCGGGGACCCAGGGTCAGTATATGAGTCTATGGGGATGGTGCAAAGAGGGTGAGGAAATAACCGGAGGACAAAAAGATTGCAGTTCTTTTACTTTTATTTGACAAAATGTGGTGCAGTCTGGAGGCACTGGTTACCAGGTCCAAAAGGGTACAGTCAGCCTGGAAGCATTCGGGATCCACCTCGCCAGGTGGGCTTGGATGCCTTCCTGCTGTGCTCTCAGTTTGGTGTCCTAGCTGCCTTTAAGCTACTCTGCGGCCCTCTTCCTGCTTTTCTGCTCCCACTCCTGTATAGCAGACAGCACAAGCCTATCACGGGCACCGCCGTGCTGGTGGCAGCTCCAGGCCTCGGTATGCGGTTGTGCCACCAGGTCTATAGTGCAGCTGGGAAACTCACAGTCCCCATCCTCTAGATTCGGTTGTCAGGACGTACAGTACCTCACAAGTCAGGATTGCTTTCGGCAGCTCCACTCCCCACAGCTCTCTTTGCCTACGCCTTCTCCTCTTCCTCTCCTCAGACGTTCTCTTCCTTCTTTTCGATTCCTGCACTTTCCTAGTCGTAACCCCTCCTCCTTGCCAGAACCAGGGCAGCTCCCCTAAATCGGATGTAGAGCTCTCCCTTCTGGCCTGGAGTCAGGAATTGTGCATGCAAGTGTGGGGTTACCTCGCGTGGGCATCTCCTCCTGCTTCCAAGCATGACATCATCCCCGTGAGGGAGCAATGTCACTGTGGCAACCGGGACGACTGGGGTGCCACATCTTCATATAAAACTATAGGGACCTTATGTTTTGCTGTATAGACTTTGTTACACACGTGGCTAAAAACCTGGACCAGACACTGTGCAATTTTGCAGAATATTTGACAATCACTGAACTGATTGTACTGGAAACGATAGGCTCATCTTACAATCTTGCACCCTTTCTTTTACACATCAATTAATAAATGTAGCCGCCTTTAAAAGACATTTTTGCTGCACATAGAGAAATACAGAAATGGACAATTCTGAACTGCTTTGTAACACACTGATATTATCTTTGGAAGAGCACTAAATGTTATCTGTAACCTTTTGAGAAAACCATATTGAGTCACAGACTAATTAACATAGTGTCAAAAGTTTCATTATAAAACTGCTTTGTCAATCTAACATTTTAGAGTAAGAATAAGCTTCAAAAGCTTTATGGATGTTTTTCAAGGAGCTTATTAATTTTCCAAAGCTTTAATTCCAAGAAATAAGTCTGGTCCATAAAAAAAAAAAAAAAAGAATAATTGAAGACAAGTTTCGACACACTACTTTCAGTAAAACCAATAGTTTTACAGAAACAATTAAATCCGGGTGCAAATAATGCCTTGTTTAAATGAACATATCACCTATTTGAGTAAAGTCTCTACCTGTGTACAGATTAGCTGTGAAAGGTGGATGATTCTGCTATCGAATTTGACTAGTACCAGCATTAATAGAGTTATTTTCCATTACCAAGAAAGTTACACCAATGCCAGCAACAACAAAAAAATGTTTATACTTTATCAAGGAAAAAGTAATTATCTTACATGAAGATTACATTAGAGCTTCAGTGTTCAAGTGAGTGTTAATGGTCTCTTGTTCTATGTATAGCATTCCTAATGAAGAGCCTTTCCTACTGTGTCAAATAGCTACTTATGAGCAGTAATCATTTATATCATCCTTATTTATCATAGAAGTAATAGCTATGTTTATTCAGCCTAGCTATAAAAAAATATATATATATACAGCATAAATTCTATACGGCAACAAGGCTTCCTTCACAAACTGTTTTTGCTTTGAAATTCAAATTTTTTTTAGTTTCTATTTCATTCAAGCATTTTCCAACCCAGTGTTCTGAAGACACACGAGGAGCTAAAAACACACCCAAAAGTGATATTGCCTCTTCAGGGAGGAAGTAGAGAAACTCTAGTGCCACCTATTGGAAGAAGCAATCCTAAAAGTCAATGTCTGCAGATTTGGGTTCAGATATGGCATAAACCCTAAGGCTAGTTTCACATCTGTGTTTTATTTCAATTTAGACACTTCAGTCTTTTTCACTTCAGGTTTTTTAAAAGTACTATCACATCTGTATTTTTTCAAATCCGTCAGAATTCAGCCTTTTTTGAAAAAAACAGACGCGGCAACATTACATTCTGGATAATGCATTTGTAATGGAGTTCCGTACATGTGATGCACTTGCGCTTTCATCCGGATCCAGCAAATCCGGCACTTCAGGCACCGGACAACTAACTGCTAACTGCGGTTTTAAAACAAGCCTAAAAAATCTAATCTAAAGAATCCAAATCTAAAGAAGAAAACAATCGGGTCCGTCTTGTAGTCACCTACAATCCAAATCTGGAGGTGTTAAGAAGAGCTGCACGGAAGCTACAACCACTCCTACAAAAAGATGCAAGACTGAAATCAATATTTCCAGACCCCCTACTTCTGTGTTTTAGGCAGCTCCCGAATCTAAAAAGCATCATTGTCAGAGGCGCCCTGTCCTCTCCAACACCAACAGGAACCTTTCCGTGCAACCAGAATAGGTGCAAAACCTGTCCATCTATAATGACAACCAACAAGATAAAGATCCTGGCTTACAACAGTACTACAAGATCCCAGGTAACTTCAGCTGCACCACAAGCAATGTGGTATACTTAATTAATGTACTAAATGTGTGAACGGGAATCACACAATATTGGATATGAAAATACTCATTCTAAAAGGTAACTTCAGATCACAGCAAGACAGAAAAGTGTGGGAATATAAACTGATAATGAAATTTGATACACTTAAAGCAGGAATGAATGTCTCACATGGATTTATGTCTTTCTACATTCATTGACACACTACACTGATGAGGGGCAGTTACCCAGAAACGCAGCGTCTGTAGTTTGGGGTTCTGATCTGGCACAAATCCCTAAGTCATATAAAAAGCTTGTTGGAAAGCAATTATGACTTTGAGGAGCTACTTAAAGGTGGCGCTGGAGTTATTCCACTTCCTTACTAAAGTGCAAACTTGCATATTTTCTAGAGGAGGGATGTAGCTACAATCTCCTCACCTACTTAACTGTCTTCTTATAGTTGCAGGAAAACTTCTCTCCATAAGGTAGATAGCAAGTACATTCATTGAGGAATTTTCAGGTCTCGACCAACCACTAATTAAAGAACAATAATACAATTTGTGCCTCTTATCTCAGAACTTTGATTTTACCTCCCCAGCTCCTCTCCCCCACCCAAGACTGACTTCTGCTTGACGTCACCTGTCGTATTTACTGCATCATCCTACCCTGCTTATGTATATATGTGTGTGTCTTCAAAATTTGTGTCCTTATTAGCCTGATGAAGAGGCCATAGAATCATGATAGCTTTCTTTGCTTTTTCTTACCATGTTTTCAGTTAGCCATTAAAAAGTATCAACCACTGAGGACTCTCAGATTCTAATATTTTTCTATCTACGGCACAAATATTTTTTACCTTATCACTGTGATTGACAGATGGTATGAATCTCTTATGGTACCTTTACACGCCGCTACTGGATGGTGGCAACAACCGGGTACATGAGAGAAATGTATCTTGCACCGCCAAATCAACCCGAGGTAGCGGTGTGTGAAGACGGTTGTAGCCACCCGTCATTGGCGGCACCTGTTTCAGAGCACTTCCCTAAAACAGGTGGTTACCCAGCCGATGGTAGCGACCTGTATCGGCGTGTAAAGAAGGAACAGAAGGGTTGTTTCTACACCATGCTATGTACCTGGTATGTAGCTGTGGCGTGACACAGGCTCCGGGTTACTGCGCCCCATCAGCGATCATTGGTGGAAGCTCCTGCGTTACGATTGGTTGTCGCTGCATAGCTCGGCATATTTAAGGAGCTGACCAGTCACACTACGCAGTTGCTCGAGCGTCATGTATTAGTCAGCCTCCTGCGCTGGCTGGCCAATCATGATGTTATTGCATTGTCCTATCAGCGTACGAGCGTCTCATAATCCACAATTGTGGCACGCCTATGTGTTGTCCCTGCTGCACCAGGTCCGCCCATATTAGCTTGTTGTAGCGGTGTGTAAATGAGATAAGGTGCTCTGCAGAAGGTAACTTGAGACACCCGGCGGTGTATCCAGAGATAAATGTAACCTACTGTAGCGCACCTTGTTGCGGCGTGTAAAGGTGGTGCGATTACCGTTGACAACCGTTTGTGCGTGCGCGTGCACGTGAAGCACCCGGTTGTTGCCACCATCCAGTAGCAGCGTGTAAAAGTACCCTTAATTTGCTGTTTACAGAGGATGGGGGTAACTATAAATAAAAGAAATACATGAGTAAAAAGAGCTTCACCAGTGGAATTAAAAAAATTTTGACCTGACGGATTCCCTTTAAATTGATCCCTTGCCTATCTTCAAGTTACTATTCCATTCAAATTACAGAGTGGATTTATTTCAGTCTATATGTTTTTAGTGATCAGAGCTCAGTTTTCCTGATACTGAGCTACAAATCTTCTGCAAAATGGATATAATTTTTTTCTAGTATACTGAATATAATATAAATGCAACACTTTTGTTTATGCTTCAGCACAATACTACAGAAGACGCAAGTTTTGAGGGAGCGGGCAAGTGGCATGTTGACTTCAGGAATGTCCACCAGAGCAGTTGAGCATAGTAATTAGGGATAAGCGAGCATGTTTGCCGATATTCGATGCTCGCCCGAGCATCACAGTGCTCGCGATGCTCGTCGAGCACTGAGAAGCGGCAAGATGCTCGGGCTCATGCTCGAGTCCACCTCCCTGCATGTTGGCGCTCTTTACAGAGCCAGGCATTACAGTGATTGGCTGGCCACACAGCATCATCAGGTCTATATAAGTGTAGGATAAAGACAGGCTCACATGTCTTTTGGATGGGTGCTCCAGCAAAAATATAAGACCTGACTGTGCTGTGCTCGTAAGGACCCATACTTTAGCCCGGGGGGGGTGGCTTAGCCCCCACATGGCTAAACTCACTCTGATTGGTAGTTGAAATTGAAACTGCCAATCAGAGCGAGTAACCCCTCCAGATCTGATTGGAGCTCTCAAATCAGATCTGGAGGGGCAGGTCATCAGGTGCCCTCCCCCTCCCACTCCAAGACTGATGAGCCCCCCTGATCCCTTTTCCCCCCCACCAAGCGGTAACAGTAATTCATCCGCTGGCGGGCTGCACCCACCGATGCACCCGTCGATCAGCTTCCTCAGCCCCCTCCTGGTGTGATCACGGAGGGGGCTGAGGAAGCTGACTCCCCCCTCTGTGCCCCGTGTCCCTCCCTCACCTCCTGGCAGGCTGCACCCACTGGTACATTCGCCGGCCAGCCTCCTCTGCTCCGGTGTGGGCCCCTCCTCCTTTCCCAAGCTCCTCCTCCTCACTGGTGGATGAGGTAAGTATGAATGAATGAATGGATGGATGGCTGGATGGATGGGTAAATGGGTGCATGCATGCATGGGTGCATAGGTGGATGGATGGGTGCATGCATGGGTGAATGGATGGGTGCATGCATGGGTGCATGGATGTGTGCGTGCATGGATGGATGTGTGCATGCATGGATATTGCATGGATGCATGGATGTGTGCGTGCATGGATGGATGTGTGCGTGCGTGGATATGTGCGTATATGTGTGTGTGCGTGCATGCGTGGATGTGTGAATGTGTGTGCCTGCATGTGTGCATGGATAGATGTGTGCATGCATGGATGTGTGCATGCATGGATGTGTGCATGGATGGATGTGTGCGTGCGTGGATGCTTGCGTGAATGTGTGGACATGTGCGTGCATGGATGTGTGGTTGTATGCATGCATGGTTGGATGTGTGCATGGATAGATGTGTGTGCATGCGTGGATGTGTGCATGTGTGGATATGTGCATGCGTGGATGGGTGCATGGATGGATGTGTGGATGCATGCATGGATGTGTGCGTGCATGGATGTGTGGATGTGTGCATGCATGGATGGATGTGTGCATGGATAGATGTGTGTGCATGCGTGGATGTGTGCATGCGTGGATGTGTGCATGCGTGGATGGATGTGTGCGTGCGTAGATGTGTGGATGTGTGCATGCATGGATGGATGTGTGCATGCATGGATGTGTGAGTGCATGAAGGTGTGCGTGCGTGGATGTGTGTGTGCACGGATGGATGTGTGCATGGATGTGTGGATGTGTGCATGCGTGCATGGATGGATGTTGCATGGATGGCTGTGTGCATGGATGGATGTGTGTGTGCGTGGATAGATGTGTGTGCGTTGATGCGTGCATGTGTGCGTGCGTGGATATGTGCGTGCATGGATGGATGTGTGCGTGCATGGATGGATGTGTGCAAGGATAGATGTGTGTGTGCATTCATGGATGGGTGCCTGCTTGCATGATGAGTGCATGGGTGGATGGATGGATGCATGGATGGATGGGTGCAACAAGGGATCAAGTGTCCTCTTGTTGTAGTCTCTGGGATCATAGTCATGGTGCACTGTATGACAAATCATTGCCATACAGTGCACCATAACTCTGACCCCAGAGACTGTAGGAAGAGCACACTTGATCCCTTGCTACAGTCTCTGGATTGAGCTGAGGCGATCGACCGTCGTGGGGCTATCGTTGTGGACTACATCGGATCTTTATAATAAAGATAGAGTCCGAATTTTGTTTGTGTTTTTTTTTTTCAAATAAAAAGATTTTTCTCTGTGTTTTGTATTTTTTTTGACTATTTACTAGAGATTCCTAATGGCCGGTTCTAACATTGGCTCGACATTATGAATCTCTGGCTTAGTGCCAGCTGCCAATAAAAAGCTGGAATTAACCCCTTTATTACCCAGTTTGCCACCAGCACCAGGGCAACTGGAAGAGCCTGGCTTCAATGAATGCGCCATTTTCTGGGGCGGATGCAAGCTGCAATTCACAGCATGGGGGCCCAGAACGCTTGGGCCTCTCCATGCTGAGGATTCCAGCCTCCAGCTGCCTTAGTTGTACCTGGTTGGACCAAAAATATGGCGAAGCCCCACGTAATTTTTTTTTTCTAAAATCAGTTTTAGAAATAAAAAAAAAAGGCCTTCGCTGTATTTTTGGTTGCCAGCCAGGTACAACTTGGCAGCTGGGGGGCTGGAACCCTCAGCATGGAGAGACACAAACATGGGCCCCCACGCTGCAAATTGCAACCCACAGCCACCTCAGAAAGTAGTGCATTCATTAGAAGTGCCATTTTCTGGTGCTGTACCCCAACTCTACCAGTTGCCCTTGTGCTGGTGTAACACGAGTTTTCTATACGCGACATGGTGTCCGCTAACAATTTCAATGGAAAAATTAACTCCAATTGTTAGCAGAAACCATGTCACGTATGGAGGGTGTGAGATAGTGCGGGGGATCATATGCGAGGGGCGCTATGTCTCCCCCAGAATGCGCACTGTCACATATTGAACCCGGTATAGGGTGTAGGAAAGAGGGACGGTCCACTCCCTCCGCTCCGGGTCTTGCTGGTTTCCCCGGAAGGAGACACGGGGTTAAAACCTGGTTAAGAGACAGGGCGGGGTTCCCTGTGGACAGTCTTGGCCTGAAGCTGAAGCAGTAGCATCCATCGCCCGGACAGGTCAAAAGCTCCAGGGGCCGTGTGCAGTAATAACACGACCTAGCCCGGGAGGGCTGGGAGCTCAGTGCGACCTCGGCCAGAGAGCTCATAACCGGAAGGGACCGGGTTTCTATCTGTGATCTGTATCCATTGTACCCGGCTGCTTGTTCCATCGCTGTGTTTTCAGCAATAAATCCGGGTACTGTATGAACTACTACCGGGCTCAACGTTTTTTCCTGTCTTGCAATCCCGGCGCTGCTCCACATATGGTGGAGAATGTGGGCAACCTGAACTACGAACTGCATGTCCATACTTAAGCCGTCCAAGCTACAGTTCAGGTCCGCCGCCAGTATGGAAGAAATCCTAAGGCAGCTGGTGCTTACCCAGCAGCGACAACAAGAACAGCAACAGTGACACGAGGAGCAGCAGTTGCGGCAACAGGATCAGTTTCAACAACAGCAGAAAACGAATGAACTGCTCCTGCAGCAAATTATGGCCCTATGAGACCCGCCAGCAGCGCCTCCCCCGGAACGGCGTGAGGCCCGGGACCGGGTCCGATCGGCACTGAGGAAGCTGAGTCCGGAGGATGACGTAGAAGCCTTTCTCACAGTCTGTGAGCGCACTGCAGAGCGAGAAAGAGACTTACCATTGTTTTGGTCCTTATGGGTGAGGAGGAGTAACCCTCCCCTGATACCAGGGAATCAGGGTGCTAAACCCGACGACCCTGAGACCGGGATACCTGCCGTTGGGGTCGCCAACATAGGGCTAGAGTGTCACCCCGATAGGTTCCCCCTAGAGGTATTGGCAGGGAGGTCAAGGAGACCCCACCGATTCCAGAGCTAGAAGTATCCCGGGGAGCATTTGGGACAGCCCAGCTACAGGATCCCACACTGACCTGTGCCTGAGAAAGGGTAACAGAAATAAACGGGGTAGCTCAGCAACCGGGGGCAGAGAATGTGTTTCCACGCATGGTGGTCAACCAGGAGTTGCTCTATAGGGTGAAAAAAATCCGGGATGGGGTTGTGGACAAACTGGTAGTACCGCAGACACACCGCCAGGCGGTCCTAGAGATGGCCCACTCCCACCTGCTAAGGGGCCACCTTGGGGCTAAAAAAATGCAAGAGCGCATCTTGCAGAGGTTCTTCTGGCCGGGCGTGTATGCGGATGTCCAGAGGTACTGTGACTCCTGCTCGGAATGTCAGTTGACCACACCCATTGCCACCTTCCGTAGTCCATTGGTACCTCTACCGGTTATAGAGTAACCTTTTGAACGGATCGCAATGGATCTGGTGGGGCCTATAGTTAAGTCAGCACGGGGCCATCAACACATAGTCATGGTCATCGACTACGCCACCCGGTACCCGGAAGTGATTCCATTACGCCACACCTCGGCGAAACTGATTGCCCTGGAACTGTTTGCCGTGTTCTGTCGCCTAGGACTACCTAAGGAGAGCCTCACGGATCAGGGGACTCCTTTTATGTCCAAAGTGACCTGGGAACTGTATAAACTGCTCAACATAAAACAGCTGCGCACCTTCGTGTATCATCCCCAGACCAAAAGGTTAGTCGAGCGGTTTAACAAAACCCTGAAGTCCATGCTCAAAAAGGTGGTAGCCAAGGATGGAAAGTATTGGGACATGTTACTGTTCTATTTAATGTTTCCCATCCGGGAGGTACCGCAGTCGTTTACAGGATTTTCTCCCTCTGAACTGTTGTACGGCCGGCATCCTAGAGGGCTGTTGGATGTCGCCAAGGAGACGTGGGAACAGGAAACCACTCCCTATAGGAGCGCAATTGATCACGTGGCTAAGATGCAGGACCGGATTACGGCGGTCCGTCCTATTGTAAAAGAGCACCTAATAGATGCCCAAGGAGCTCAAAGTCGTTAGGACCTTTGAGGTGGGGGACCGAGTATTGGTTTTAGTGCCCACTACGGAAAGCAAATTATTGGCCAAATGGCAAGGGCCATATGAAATCCGGGAAAAAGTAGGAGAAGTGAATTACAGGGTATGCCAACCCGGGAAGAGGAAACCCGTGCAGCTATACCATGTCAATTTACTCAAAGCATGGAAAGACCGGGAGTGCCTGATCACGGAGGCTTCCCCAGCTGGGTTGACCGGAGACCCTCCACCTTCGGCCAGGTGGGAGACTGAAGGGGTAACAATAAGTGACACCCTCACTAAGGCCCAGCGACGGGAGGCTCGAAAGCAAGCGCAGCAGAATCCAGATGTTTTCTCTGACCTGCCCGGCCGTACTTCCGTCATTCAACATGACATTGTCACCGAGCCCTGGGTAAAGGTGCAAGTGAAACCATACCGGGTACCCGAGGCCCGAAGGCAAGCCATCGCGGCCGAAGTGAAACACATGCTCGAGTTAGGAGTCATAGAGGAATCCCGGAGCGAATTGGCTAGTCTCATTGTGCTGATTCCGAAGCCAGACGGATCACTGCTTTCTGCAACGACTTCCGGAAGTTGAATGAAGTAACGAAGTTCGATCTTTATCCAATGCCCTGGGTGGACGAGCTAATTGAAAGACTGGGGCAGGCCCAGTACTTCATGACGCTCGATCTCACCAGGGGATACTGGCAGGTGCTGCTAACAGAGTCGGCCAAGGAGAAGACCGCCTTCGTTACCCTGGAGGACCTCTATCACTATGTTGTGTCGCCTTTTGGGTTGCATGGGGCCCCGGCTACATTCCAGTGGTTCATGGACATAGTGCTGGAGCCTGATCGGAAGTACGCGTCCGCTTACTTAGATGACATCATTATGTTTAGTAAGGATTGGCAAACCCACTTATCCCAGGTACAGGCAGTGGTGGATTCCCTCAGGGCAGCCGGCCTGACAGCAAATCCAAGAAAATGTGCTATGGGTCTCGAGGAGGCCCGGTACCTGGGGTATGTGATTGGGCGAGGGGTTATCAAACGCCAAATAAACAAAATCGAGGCCATTCAAAATTGGCCCCGACCAGTGTCTACCAAACAGGTGAGGGCGTTCCTTGGCATAGTTGGGTACTATCGACACTTCATACCCAACTTTGTTGGGCGAACGGCGGCCCTGTCCGACCTGTTAAAAGGGAAGAAATTTGCTTTGGAATCCCCAACTAGAGGCAGCCTTTCAGTCCATGAAGTTGGCCTTGTGCGGACAGCCTGTCCTCATCAGTCCTAGCTGCAAATGCACCTTCGTTGTGCAAACAGACGCCTCGGAGGTGGGGCTGTGCTATCGCAGGAAGTGGCCGGAGAAGAACATCCAGTCACTTACTTAAATTATACTAAAATTATAGCGTAGTGGAGAAGGAGTGCTTGGCTGTTAAATGGGCCTTGGAGTCCCTACGCTATTATTTGCTCGGGCGACAGTTCTGGTTGGTTACGGATCACGCTCCCCTGGTCTGGATGCAAAACGCCAAGGAACAGAACGCTCGGGTCACCTGATGGTTCCTGTCCCTCCAAAACTTCAGTTTTTCAGTGGAGTACCGGGCTGGCAAGTTGCAGGGCAATGCGGATGTCCTGTCCTGGGCACCCTGTTTGTGAAGGAGCGCCATTTCCCTTTTTGAATGTAAAATTAGCTCCAAGTGAGATTGCGCTCCTTCCCTTCTGAGCTCTGCCATGCACCCAAACAGTGGTTTATGACTACATATGAGGTATCGGTGTACTCTGGAGAAATTGCCCAACAAATTTTAGGATCCATTTTATCCTGTTGCCCATGTGAAAATGAAAGAAGTGAGGCTAAAAGGACATTTTTGTTAGAAAAATTAAAATGTCCATTTTTTCCTTCCACGTTGCTTTAGTTCCCGTGAAGCACCTGAAGAGTTACTAATCTTCTTGAATGTAGTTTTGAGTAGCTTGAGGGGTGCAGTTTTTGGAATGGTGTCACTTTTGGGTGTTTTCTGTCATGTACGCCCCTCAAATGGACTTCAAATGTGATGTGGTCACTAAAAAAATGGTTTTGTAAATTTTACTGGAAAAATGAATGAAAAATTGCTGTTGAACTTTGAACCCATTTTTCAAAAATTGTGCTGATGTAAAGTAGACATGTGGGAAATGTTATTTATTAACTATTTTGTGTCACATAACTCTCTGCTTAAGAAGAATAAAAATTCAAAATTTGAAAATTGTGAAATTTTCAAAATGTTTGCCAAATGTTTGATTTTTCTCACAAATAAACGCAAAAATTATCGACCTAAATTTAATACTAACATGAAGTCCAATATACCACAAAAAAACAATCTCAGAATCGCAAGGATCCGTTGAAGCTCTCCAGAGTTATTACCTCATAAAGGGACACTGGTCAGGATTGACAAAAATGCCAAGGTCTTTAGGGTCAAAATAGGCTGGGTCCTGAAGGGGTTAAGGAGTCTGCTGATAATTCAAAAAAGGCCATTTGCACCACCTGCCATGCTAGCATCAGCAGGGGTAGCAAAACTAGCAGCCTGACCACCACCAGCATGATCAGGCACATGGCAGCAAAGCACTCGACTTTGTGGGCAAAACCCCAGGGTCCAGGAGTAGTGTCTTCGGGTGACACCACTGCTTCTTCCATTGTTGTGCGTGCAAGGCAATCCCCTGTCCAAAGTGCATGCGAAGATGCCTCCTCTCCTGCACCTGTCATTGCACAATCAGACCTACCACCATCAGCAACCACGTCCACGTCCTTGTCCCAGCGCAGCATTCAGTTTTCCAGAGGTCACAGTTCGGTGGACAACCAAGGAGTACAGGCGAGTATTTTTAATATTTAAAGATTCCATAATAACAGGGTCTGTACCACAGGACTGGCGTATAGCAAATGTGGTGCCAATATTCAAAAAGGGGACAAAAACTGAACTTGGAAATTATAGGCCAGTAAGCTTAACCTCTACTGTGGGTAAAATCCTAGAGGGTTTTCTAAGAGATGCTATACTGGAGTATCTGAAGAAAAATAACCTCATGACCCATTATCAACATGGTTTTACGAGGGACCGTTCCTGTCAAACTAATCTAATAAGCTTCTATGAAGAAGTAAGTTCTGGACTGGACCAAGGAAATGCAGTGGATGTGGTGTATATGGACTTTTCAAAAGCTTTTGATACGGTGCCACACAAAAGGTTGATACATAAAATGAGGGCAATGGGGATAGGGGAAAATATGTGTAAGTGGGTTAAGAACTGGCTTAGTGATAGGAAACAAAGGGTGGTTATTAATGGAACACACTCAGAATGGGTCACAGTTAACAGTGGGGTACCACAGGGGTCAGTGTTGGGCCCGCTTCTAATTAATATATTTATTAATGACCTTGTAGGGGGCATACAGAGTAGAACCTCAATATTTGCAGATGACACTAAACTCTGCAGGGTAATCAATACAGAGGAGGACAATTTTATATTACAGGAGGATTTATGTAAACTAGAAGCTTGGGCTGCTAAATGGCAAATGCGCTTTAATGGGGATAAATGTAAAGTCATGCACTTGGGCAGAGGAAACAAAAGGTATAATTATGTGCTTAACTGTAAAACACTGGGCAAAACTGTCACTGAAAAAGACCTGGGTGTATGGGTAGATGACAAACTCACATTTAGTGGCCAGTGTCAGGCAGCTGCTGCAAAGGCAAATAAAATAATGGGATGTATTAAAAGAGGCATAGATGCTCATGAGGAGAACATAATTTTACCTCTATACAAGTCACTAGTGCGACCACACTTAGAATACTGTGTACAATTCTGGTCTCCGGTGTATAAGAAAGACATAGCTGAACTAGAGCGGGTCCAGAGAAGAGCGACAAAAGTTATTAGAGGACTAAGGGGTCTGCAATACCAAGACAGGTTATTAAACTTGGGGTTATTTAGCTTGGAAAAACGAAGGCTTAGGGGTGATCTTATAATAATGTATAAATATATGAGGGGGCAGTACAGAGACCTTTCTAATGATCTCTTTACTCTTAGGCCTGAGACTGGGACAAGGGGGCATCCTCTACGTCTGGAGGGAAGAAGGTTTAATCATAATCACAGACGCGGATTCTTTACTGTAAGAGCAGTGAGACTATGGAACTCTCTGCCACATGATGTTGTAATGAGTGAGTCACTACTAACATTTAAGAAGGGCCTGGATGCCTTTCTTGAAAACTATAATATTACCAGTTATATATACTAGATTCTTTGATAGGGCGTTGATCCAGGGAATTAGTCTGATTGCCGTATCTGGAGTCAGGAAGGAATTTTTTCCCCCAATGTGGAGCTTAGTGTTGCCACATGGGGTTTTTTTTGCCTTCCTCTGGATCAACATGTTAGGCTATGGGTTGAACTAGATGGACTTAAAGTCTTCCTTCAACCTTAAAAACTATGTTACTATGTTACTATGTGAGTGAGACACAACTCCAATCCAGCAGAGGCAGGGGAATACTCTCAAAGTTCTGGGAGAGTTTTCTCAGCCCCTCACATGGCACAGGCTCTGAGGCGCGGGGTACTTTCACAAGGACTGCAAAGTTTGGGAAGATGCTGAAGGAGTACCTTGCTGACCGTACCAATATCCTCCGTGATTCTTTGTGCCTTATAATTATTGAGTATCCAAGCTGGACATGTGGCATGAACTGGCTCTCTATGCCTTAGAAGTCCTGGTCTGCCCTGCCACTAGCGTTTTGTTAAGTGCGGGTTTTTAGTGCCGCAGGGGAATTATTACTGATAAGCGCACCTGCCTGTCAACTGAAAATTCTGACAGGCTGACTCTTATTAAAATGAACAAAGGCTGTATTGGGCCAGACTTTTCAACACCACCAAATGATAGCAGCATAATATAAACTCAAAGCCAGTGTCTTTTTTGTGGAGGTATATTCCCATGCTCCTCTTCACCCCCACAGATGGCTATACGCTTCCTGATTTTGATTATTTGCTCTAGTCCTCCTCCTTCTCCTCATCCTCCACCACCATATCACCAGGGTGACCGTGGTCCATGATGCAACAACCACATAATATTTATAAATGATGTTTATGATGTCCGTAACCCAAAAAAAGTTAGATAGTATTATCATGTATACCCCCCAGGGGTATATGTTTGTCATTCCATACTTAGTGCATGGGCATTACAAGCATAGGAGACCCACTCCTTTGTAAGAGGAACGTTATTTTTATGAGGCCCTCCTCCATGTCTCTTAAAAGGGGCATTGGAGTGCCTCCCAGGAAGCCTGCATAGGGCAACACTATGGAATTCCCACTTCCTAATAATGGGAACATGCAATATTTAATGGGCTCCTCCTCCACGTCTCTTAAAGGGGGCATTGGAGTGCCTCCCAATTTTTGGCAGCCTGCATAGAGCAACACTATAGAAGACACACTTCCTAATAATGCGAACATTATTTAATGAGGCCCTCCTCCACATGTCTTCAAAAGGTCATCGAAGTGCCTCCCAATTTTTGGCAGCATGCATAGGGCAACACTATGGAGACCCACTTCCTAATAATGGGAACATACAATATTTAATGGGCCCCTCCTCCACGTCTCTTAAAGGGGGCATTGGAGTGCCTCCCAATTTGTGGCAGCCTGCATAGAGCAACACTATAGAAGACACACTTCCTAATAATGCGAACATTATTTAATGAGGTCCTCCTCCACATGTCTTCAAAAGGGCATCGAAGTGCCTCCCAATTTTTGGCAGCATGCATAGGGCAACACTATGGAGTCCCACTTTCTAATAATGGGAACATACAATATTTAATGAGGCCCTTCTCCACATCTCTTAAAGGGGGCATTGGAGTGCCTCCGAATTTTTGGCAGCATGCATAGTGCAACACTATGGGAGACCCACTTCCTAATAATGGGAGCATACAATATTTAATGAGGCCGTTCTCCACGTGTCTTCAAAAGGGCATCAGAGTGCCTCCCAAATTTTGGCAGCATACATAGGGCAACACTATGGAAGACCCACTTCATTAGTAATAACTATGGAGTGCCTTAACATATGCTGACTTTGTGGGTTCCTTACAGCAGCTAAAGTATCTGATATGGTGGTTGTGACTAGCACAACCATATCATGTTAGTATATATCAAAGGAAGGGGATAAGGATAAATAATAAAGAACAACCACTTTAAGGATATCCGGTGCTGGCTATTTCTGAACAACTGTATATCAGGTTAGTACCTCCACAACTATCCTTTCTCCAGTAATACACAGGTAAGACCCTATTTGCACTCCTCTCCTTCCTGCTCGTACCCCTGTTATTTGTGAAGATAACATATTTCAGTGATTCCAAAATGTTTTTTTTCATGATACATTGCACTTCATAATAGTATTAAACTTGGGTTGAAATTACAGCAGATTGTAGGCTTGTCGGAAGAGGTGGGTCGGATGAGAGGAACAGTGACCCAGGAGGCTGCCAAGAGGCCTAAAGAAACATTAAGGGATCTGCAGGAATTTCTGGAAAGTACTTGCTGTCTACTGAATGTGCCAACAATCTCCTAAATTCTTCACATGTCTAGCCTGTTCGGTATGATGACAAGATGGAAGCCTTTGCTTATATTGAAAACAATTTAAACCCAACTTTGTTTTGCCATTATCTACATCAAGTAAAATACAAGGAAAACACGGTTATGGTCTTATAAGACCAAGGTTGAACTTTTTAATCATATTTCCAAAGGGTTTGTTTGGCACAAAGCTATCACTGTGCATTACCAAAGCACCATAACAAAAGTAAAGCAAGTTAGAGGCAGCATTATACTTTAGTCTATTTTTATGCAGCTAAAGCACGCGTTTAATAAGGCTGGAGGGTATGTTATTTTTTAACTATTATGTGTGGTATAGCTGTTTTAAGGGCATACCAGTTCAATGTTCAAAAAATTCAAAATTTGTCAAAATGTAGATATTTTCACAAGTAAATTACAAGATTTATGTAATTTAATGAAAAAATTCAGGCTAAAAGAACATTTTTGTGGAAAAAATTTACTTTTTCAATTATTTGGCTCAATGTTATAAAATTATGTGAAGCACCGGGGTATTCAAAGTGCTCACCACATATCTAGATAAATTCCTTGGAGGGTCTAATTTCCAAAATGAGGTCACTTGTGGGGGATTCTCATTGTTAAGGCACTTCAGGGGCTCTCCAAATGTGCCATGGAGTCCACTAACGATGCCAGTCAATTTTCCATTCAAAAAATATCAAACGGTACTACTTCCCTTCCACAACAATGGTTATCACCACATATGGGATATCAGCGCATTCAGGAGAAGGTGCACAACCGATTTTGGGGTCAATTTTCTCCTGCTGCTCTTGTAAAAATGATAAAATTAGTGCTACAAGGACATTTTAGTGGAAAATGTGTACTTTTTCATTTTAACGGCTCAATGTTATAAAATTCTGTGAAGCAACTGGGGTTCAAAGTGTTCATCACACATCTAGATATAATCTTTGGGGTCTAGTTTCCAAAAGGGGTCACTTGTGGGGGTTTCCACTGTTTAGGCACATCAGGGGCTCTCCAAATGTGACATGGAGTCTACTAACAATTCCAGCCAATTTTCCGTTCAAAACGTCAAACGTCGCTCCTTTCAGTGGTGTAACTACAATAAGTGCAGAGGTTGCAATCACACCCGTGCCCTGGAGTCTAGGTTGCCAAAAAAGTCGCTTTGGCTCACAGAAAAAGACTAATGCTATTAAAGGTTTGAAACAATTGGGGACCCTTGTTGGGGCTTCCACATTAGAGCCCATGAGCTTCAAGTTACACCACTTGTTCCTTCCGTTCTGAGCATCGTGTGCCTACACAGTGGTTTTCAACCACATATGGGTTATCAGCAAACTCAGGAGAAATTGCATAACAAATTGCTATCCATGGGAAACTTTAAATTTTTCGTGCTAAAATGACATTTTTTGTGGGAGAAATCATTTTTTTTAATTTTCACATTTCTACGTTGTAAAATTCTGTGACGCACCTGTGGGTTCAAGGTGCTCACCACACATATAGATAAATTGCTTTGGGGGGTCTAGTTTACAGAACGGGGTCACTTGTGGAAGAATTCCATTGTTTAGGTATATAAAGGGCTAACCAAATGTGACATGACACCCGCAGACCATTCTATCAAGATTTGTGCTCTAAAACATCGCTCCTTCCCTTTCGAGCCTTGCGGTAAGCCCAAACATTGGTTTTCCCTTACATTTGGGATACCATTGCATTCGGTGATATTGCACAAATATCAAATTTTAAGGTTCATTTTCTCTGGTTGCCCTTGTAAAAATGAAAACATTTGCACTACAAAAACATTTTTGTGGAAAAAGTGTACTTTTTCAGTTTCACAGCTCAACCTCATGAAATTCTGTGAAGCACCTGAGGATTCAAAGTACTCGCCGGTGCACATCTAGATAAAATCCTTATTAGTTTTCCAAAAGCATCCCTTTAGTACAAATGACTGTAATAAAAGAATTGCATCCAAATTTTATATTTTTTTACAGGTATAATTATAATTTTCACTGTTCCAGTATTTTGTAGAAAAGTTTTATCATTTCAGTTCCTGCCTCACCTACATACGTTTAAACGTCATCATGATATCACTAGAATATGCAAATGTTTTAGAAGTGTGGAGAAACCAGCACAAGCAGAGGAAACCCACACAAAGAAAGAGGGAAAAGAGAAAATCCACACAAATAGCATTATGGTTGAAATAAACCCCAAGGCCCCAATGCTGCAAGATATTATGTTAACCACTAGTATATCAGTTTTCATCAGCTAAGAAGTAGTAAGAAAAGAGACTGTTAAGTAATGTCATATATATTAAATCTTAGAAGAGCAGCTAACAGGGGCGTAACTACAAGTGCAGGGGTTGCGATCGCACCCGGACCCTGCAGCCTAGGGGGGGCCCATAAGTCCCTTTGGCCTTTAGAAAAAAGACTAATGCTATTAAAGATTTTCAATAATTTGGGGCCCCATTGGAGCATTCGCATCGGGGCCCCTGGGCCTGGAGTTTCGCCACTGGCAGCTAAAGTTGGTCATGTTTTACAGGTGCATCTCCATGAATTAGAATATCATCAAAAAGTTAATTTATTTCAGGCATTCAATACATAAAGTGACACATATATATATTATTCAGAGTCATTGCAGAGTGATCTATATCAAGTGTTTATTTATGTTAATGTTGATGATTGTGGCTTACAGCCATAAAAACTGAAAGGTAAATTATCTGAAAAAATTAAAGTAGGGAGGATCAAGGGTGTAAGAGATAAAATATTACCTAAATAGGTATCAGAGTCTTCACCTTGTGTGGTTATGAGAGTCACAACCACTATAAAAGCATATCACAGCTGCTGCAGTCCTCACGGTGCACATAGAGTAGGTGACTCGTCCGCCGTGGCTGTGAGGTACTCGGGACCGGGCGGCAGTTCTGCTGAGGGATGTCATGGGGTTCGAGACCCGACTACGTGGCCCCGGACAGTCAATAAAAGGGGAAGGAAAGTTTTTTTTAGAAATTAATCGTGACGCCACCTGTGGTGTGCGGTTATGGATAGCTGCCGCTGCAGTAGGGACCACTGGGGATGATGGGGGTAACAGCGAGGATGCTGAGCCCTCCAAGGGTAGGGCTGGTCCCCAGGGCAACCGGGAAATCTGTGGGTTTGACGGGGTGCAGCGTTCACCGTCACAGGCAGCCCCTTGCTGCCAGATCACCAATTCAATCTACCTCATCTTAGGCGCAAGAAACACAGTCTCAGACAGCATCAGCTTTAACCGGGTTTTACTCTTTTCCTATGCAGATGGTACAGGTTATAACAGTTCAGCAGTGGCTCCCGCGTGGTCTAAACAGCCAGGATGGTTTGTCTGCGTCACCCCCTTTTGTGTCTCTTTCGGGCCTTTTCAGTCTGTTCTGCATGCTAGCTATGATCCAGCGGTCACGGGCTTTCAGTGGGTGACTTCCCAGGTCCCCTAGCCCTAATACGACAACCTTCTCTTCACTGCAACGGAGGATGGTTCTTGGGACATAAAGACCCTGCACCCTGCCGGGATTTGTGGTTGAGGCATAAAGCTTCTTGGCCATTTCAGCAGAGCCTAGAGGGTTGAGAATGCGCACATAGGGTCTTATCCTTTATAGACAGGTAAATTTGTAAAAAATCAGATTTGCTCACCTGGTCCAGTTGTGTAGCACACAACCAGCGTAATCGCTCAAACAATGCAGCTGCTGCAGGGACTGTACTTCCACGAGGTGCGGTGCTGTGATCAGGTTTTTCGGACGAAGTACCTTATTGTCCGCGCTGCTGCCAGAGAGGTGAAACACCAATGACACTGGACGTCTGAGTACTGGTGATAAAGGTTTATTTCCAACGCGTTTCGGAGCCACGTTCCGAGCTCCTTCCTCAGGGTAGAATGAGCTCGGAACATGGCTCCAAAACTCGTTGGAAATAAACCTTTATCACCAGTACTCAGACATCCAGTGTCGTTGGTGTTTCACCTCTCTGGCAGCATTGCGGACAATAAGGTACTTCGTCCGAAAAACCTGATTTCAGCAGAGCCGGCACTCTGATTCCAGCCTAGTCCCACAGTGTCCCCACAAATCCGGTAACACCTAGACTCCTTCTATCTTTCACCACGGTCTACAGCCTTGGACCCGGGCAAATTCCATAGTGGCACAGGCTGCCGGGTCCGTGTTCTCTCAGTCCTGTATGATGGTCTCTCCTTCTGACTGGTCTGGCTTTGTCTGGGTTGGTCTGGTCTTGTCTCCTACTACTCCTCTACTTGGCTCCCTTTCTCTCTTTCTCCTTTTTTGAACTTGGTGTTGTTTTTCCTTTTATAACCGGGTCCTTCTCTAACTTTCCTCCCACCACCTGGCCCTCCCGCTATCCAGTTGCTGGACTTAGAGTACCTAGACTTGGGATCGGGAGTGTGTTGGGTGTGCGTGTGGGGAGACCAATTTACCAATCCCAGCTGCTGGGCCATCTAGTGGCGACCGGTCCGCAGGGGCACCACATAGGGAGGATGAAGGGTTAAAAACCGCGCTGCCATATCCCAGGAGACATCAAAAGGTGAATATAATATTGATTTATCCGTCAATGCGTTTCAGGGCTCCCACGTTCTTCCTCATGACAAATCAATATCATATTGCCATGTTTTAGGGTGTTTCAGGGAGCCCTAAAACGTGTTGACTAGTAAATCAATATTATATTCACTCTTTGATTCCTTGTGGAATATGGCAGTGGGGTTTGTTACCCTTCATCCTCCCTACTTTAAAGGGAACCTGTCAGGTGGTTTATGCCCCTCCAGCTATCACTGTCCGTAGCTGCAGCTTTATAATACCAGTCTAATCATCCCTGTCTGAGCTCATAGTGTAATGTGAAAGGTGAAAGAAAACCATCTATACACTTACATTTCAGTCCCCACCTTGGAGGAGGGGACTGTCTGGCAGGATAATAGTTAACTCACTTTTAACTTGGATAGCTAAAGGACCTGTGTGATGTAACGATCATGTGACCATAGAGGGCGGAGCTAAGCCAGCAAAGGTATTATGCTCTATGAGAACTTAGCTCCGCCTATTGTAGTCACATGGTTGTGACATCACATCAGGTCTCCCAACATGTTCTAGCACAAGGCTGAAATGTTAACTATTAACCTGCCAAACAGTCCCCGTCATCCAAGCCGGGGACTGACTGCCTCATGACATAGGAAAATGTAAGTGTATAAATGCTTTTCTTTCACCTTTCACATTACACTCTGAGCTCAGACAGGGATGATTAGAATAGGACTATGAAGCTGCAGGTACAGACAGTGATAGCTGGGGGGCATAAACCACCTGACAGGTTCCCATTAATTTTCTGAGATAATGACTTTTGGGTTTTCATTGGCTGTAAGCCATAATCATCAACATCAAATGAACACTTGAAATGCACTGTTTGTAATGACTCTATATAATATATGTGTTTCACTGTTTGTATTAAATTATTTTAGTAATTCAACTTTTTAGTGATATTCTAATTCATTGAGATGTACCTGTATAAAATTAAAAAGATCGATAATTTTGCAATAGTGACTGTTAGTCAAACATGATTACAAAACAAATATGCCTTGTTCACATTACAGGTGCAAACAAATGTAATTTCGATCATGATATAATAGAGGTATTATTTTGTTGCCTCCATTCATTAAAAATATTGAAGTTTTTTTTTTTTACAGTACAGTAATTATAGTATTATGTGGATTTGGTTAATTGTTAAAGCACTACTTTAGCAGGTTTTTATTTTTACCACTGAAGTGGTGCATTAAATCTAAGTCTTCTACTCTCTGTCTTATACTCATAGACTGTGAGCCCCGCGAACGTCCTTCCTCTATACCTGTGTGACTTGATTGTCTATACATATAGTACTTGTCTTTGTCTACCCTTTCACTTGTTAAGTGCCATGGAATTTAAGGGCACTATATAAATAAATAATAGTAATAATTATACTCATCTTCCGACATCTTCATGTTTTCCCAGAGTTGCTCTGCCAGCCTCAGGCAGCTTGTGACCTGCCGGCAGCTACAGTTAATCAATGCAACTCTATGAGTGCCTCGCTCTGGCTCTCATAGACTTGTTTTGAGAGCTTGTGACTAATTTCTGACTTCTGTCCAATCAGAAGCTGTGATCACAAGATGGCACCAAGGGATCATGCATAGAAAGAGCAAAACGCTTAGGAAAAAGGATAATAAACCTTGTGCATTTCTTTATAGAATCGACTTGCTGTTCATATGTTACAGGAGTAGTCCCATCACCAAGATCCTATACCAATATGTGGTAGGTGTAATAATATTAGCAAATATCTTCAGTTAGTAATGTAGAATAGTTCTTCCATTAGCTATGTCACTTACCTCATGTGCAGGGCCTTACAGACTCTAAGGTATCCATGGTTACAGCCACTAGCAATGACCTAAATGTGAGTAGTCGTAACTATGGATACCTACCATTTGTAATGCCCTGCACATGAGGTGAGTGACACAGATAATCAGGAGAAGTACCAAATTTTGCGGACTATAAGATTCACCCCAAATTTGGAGGAGGAAAATAGATTTTTTTTAATGGTGTCCGTCTTATACTACAAACTTAGCTTACCGGGGGCGGGGTAGGGAAAAAGCGTGGTGGAGTGGGGTCACAGATGGCATGAGTGAAGCGATGCTGTGGGTCCTGGGCTAATAGGAGAGGGTGTCCTGGTGTTGTGAGGCAGAAGCCTATGATCTAATAGCAGTGGGCTTCAGGAAAATGGCGCTGGAGGCAGCACATAAGCAGATCGAGTTCTTGGCATGGTCAATGAACTGAAATATGAATTTGCACATGCACCGCCTCCTGCGTCATTTACCAGACACCCACTGTTGTTAGTGTGAGGTAGGAGACATTGATCTCCTGGCAGTGGCTTCAGGAAAATAGGGCCAGTGGTGGCCCATGCGCAGACTGAGATCTTAACTGGTCATTGAGCCAAGATCTAAATTTGCACATGTGCCACCTTTGGCGCCATTTACCAGAAGCTCACTGTCGGCGGTGCGAGGCAACAAGAAAAAAAACACAAAGAAAACAACGAAGATCACAAGTGTTGAACAAGTGCTAAAATTTTTATTAATTTTTTTTTTTTAAAGGCATCTTAGGACAAAAAACATTATTTTGTCATTATTTGTCCTCCTCTTGGAACACTCAGCATGTTCGCTCATGGGTAGAAAGAGATGTAAGCCCTAAAGGTGGTTCCGGTTAGGATTTGAATAAGGAGGAAGTAATTTCACTAATAGTTTCTGTGAACCCTATTCATTCCTGTAATGGCCACTTTACACGTCCTGATATCGGCGTCCAACTCCGATAAAAAGTCACGTGGTTCGTGCGTTGGCCCCGATATCGTTCGTGCGTTGAATGGTTTAAACGTCCAATACGATGCACGAACGTTGCCAAAACGATATCGGGGATCAAATGAGCGTGCTCTTCCAACGGCCCGATATTGGATGGGCGTTGTGGCCGGATCGTGCTGTGTAAAAGCCCAACAACGATGTGGAGTACAACTTCCCCTATTCACTCCCATGTTAATGGTCGTTCCTGGGTCGCCCGTACAAGGGGGCATACACATTGTAGTTGCGTTGCCTGCCGTTATCGCGCTGTGTAACATCTCCTATGCGATCTTGGAATTCTGCCCAAAAAGTGACGCGCTCCCGCGTCATTGGATCCAATATTGGACCGACGTTGGGACGTGTAAACCCTCCATAAGAAGTAAGTGTACTTTCTTGAAACCAGTGGCCTAGTGAGGACTGATCAAGCCCCAACTGCTAAATCTACCAATAAAACTTTTATAATATTCATTTTCTGTAACAAACATGCATCTTTCTCTTATTTTTTAATATACAGTGCGTTGTGAAAGTATTCAGCCCCCTTGAAGTTTTCAACCTTTTGCCACATTTCAGGCTTCAAACATAAAGATATAAATTCTAATTTTTTTGTGAAGAATCAACAACAAGTGGGACACAATTGCGACAGCCGCAACACCGCTAGAACCCCCCCCCCGGTCCTCACCTGGCCATTACGCCACTGCCTATTCTCCTTATGGAGATTAATCCTGCATGCTAGCAATGAGGAGACTCTCAGATGAGTGATGAGGCAAACTTGTTTGTGAATGGTGAAGTTACCAAACTAAACCACTGCTATTGGTCTGACAATAACCCACAGTGGATAGATCCCTCCGAGACTGCTGGAACACAAAAACACTGATGGTATGGTGTGGTATATGGGGTGCAAAGACAGTGGGGCCATTCTTCATCAATGGAAATCTCAATGCCACTGGATATCTGAATCATGTAGCAATATCAGATATCCAGTGGCATTGAGGTTTCCATTGATGAGGAATGGCCCCACTATCTTTGTACCCCATATACCACACCATACCATCAACTTTTGTGTTCCAACAGTCTCGGAGGGATCTATCCACTGTGGGTTAGTGTCAGACCAATAGTGGTGGTTTTGTTTGGTAACTTCACCATTCACAAAAACGGTTTCCTCATCACTGATCTGAAGGCAATTGTCTATGCTGTGAAGATACAAGATGTGCAGCATCTGAAACAACGGATACTGGAAGCCTGTGCTAGCATTTCTTCTGCGGTGTTACTATCAGTGTGCCAAGAGTGGGAGAAGAGGGTTACATTGACAATCCAACACAATGGACAGCACTCTGAACACATTTTATAAGTGGTCATAAACTTGTAAATAACTCGTGAAAGAATAAAGTTACGTTAAAACCAAGCGCACCCTTGTTTTTCGATTTAAATTCTTAACAAGTTTGATGTCTCACATGACCCTATCCCCATTGAAAAAAATAAAGTTGGATCCAAAATGGCCGACTTCAAAATATCCGCCATGGTCACCACCCATCTGGAAAAGTTTTCCCCCTCCCATATACTAATGTGCCACAAACAGGAAGTTGATATCACCAACCATTCCCATTTTATTTAGGTGCATCCATATAAATGGCCCACCCTGTAGAACTGTTGTTGGTCTGAAAAATCACAAGAATGAAGAGAGTAAATGTACGTACACGCATGCATGACCCCAGCTCAATTCACTTCTATGGGACTGATAACAATAGCTGCTCTGTGTGTCCCAAGGTGGTCATGTATTACAACATCATTCACCCAGGAAACTTTGAGACTGTTCTTGTGATAGGTGTGGGTCTTGGCTATCAGACCACCAGCGATCAAACATTTATCACTTATCCCATGGATAGGTTTATGTTTGGAAACAATACAAATATACCTGCAAAGATATTTTGATCATTCCCTCCATGCTTACTTACCGTAGTTTAAACTTATTGAATGGGACCCACGTGACTCTGCGTATGACCGACTTTGCCTCTCGCTGAAGTTTACCTAATAAACTAGAGAATGCATCAGTAGTCAAGTGAATTTCAGTACTGAATGGTTGGATAATGCATGAGCATCATTCATACATTCCCATAAAAGAGCGCTTAGTGTATCAATCTTCCTTTCCTTAGCTGCTATTTAAGGTATAATGATCCTCAGAAGCTTGATGGACGGGCGCAGATGATTGAGTGGTGATGTTAAAAGTAAAGGACAAAATGAGGTAATATCTGTCACTCAGAATATGCCTTCGTCTAAAGATCGACATGATGCTTACTAGCAAAACAGCAATTAAGTAAATAATTTACAGGCAATTTTTTACTGACTGAAATTCTGTCCAATAAATATTTGAATGCATTACTTTGTTTTATATTATTGCTTGTTTACATGCTAACGATCAGTCACCGTGACAAAGAAAACATAATCACAGATTTATGGTGGTAAATTACATGAAACTGTAATACATTATAGTAACTATCTCATCAATAATACATGTCAAACTGCGGCAATGCATTCAGCTCTGCTCATTTTTCTCTTACAAAAGTTTAGAAATTATGCTTATGTTGGCTACCTTATAATCTCTAAGACTAATAACAAATGACCTAAGTTACGGTAATGTGGATGTGGAATGTTAACCCCTGTGCTCCCAAATACTATGAGGAATGCAATATAAGGCCGGAGTCACACTGGCATGGTGATATGTGATGTGTTGAGACACTCGGCTCAGGCTCTGCTGCGAATTGACCGAGTGGAATCTACTGTCATCCGATCCTGCAATTGGATCAAGGCTGCAGATGACATTGATCTCCCCATCTCCTCCATTCCCGGCCTACGCATATATTATATTTAAGAAGTAAAATGCTGCAACACTCTTCATGATATGACTGTGTAAAGCTTTAAGGCTAATGATTAATAGTGAAAAGCAGGGCTATAGTGTACAGCTAAAGGTGTATCTAGAGAGGGAACACAGTAATTACTGCACCTGAGAGAAAGAAATGAGAGTCTTAGCTTCAACACTGGCGCCTCTGCGAAGAGCCCGGTAACTGCGCCAAAGTGCTCTCATAATACCGGGTCCTATACTAACACTGTGTGCTGTGTGCAATTGCTGGAATGGGTTATAAGCCTAAGAATGCAATTAAAAATAGATGATATAGTGTGTCTCAGGACCAGGGCTACAGTAAAATGGAGGGATAGGCATAGCTACAGGGCGGGGGAAGGGAGCCCAGTCCAAAAAATTGAGAAGTATATATATATAGTATAGTATATGGACTCGCATCACCTAAATTCGAGGTGCAAGCAAAAAAAAGTACATTTAAGAAGTAAAATGCTGCAACACTCTTCATGATATGACTATGTGTAAAGCTTTAAGGCTAGTGATTAATGATTAGTAGTGAAAAGCAGGGCTATAATGTACAGCTAAAGGTGTATCTAGAGAGGGAACACAGAAATTACTGTACCTGAGAGAAAGAAGTGAGAGTCTTAGCTTCAACACTGGCGCTACTGCAAAGAGCCCGGTACTTGTTTTTTTGCTTGTACCTCGAATTTAGGTGATGCCAGTCCATATACTATATACAGGCGTATATTATACTGCACTCAGATTACATCAGTGCAGTCCGATGTTTCACTTCCATCCATAGACTAGAAAAGGCTCGAGTGGTCCGAAACTCACTGACAATTGCAGCATGCTGTGATTTTTTCCACAGCCTTACTAGGGCTAAAGAAAAACTCGTAGCTCTGGGCTGCCTCATTTATTAACTTTAGGTCAAGTGCAAAGAGAGATGTATGTGTATACAGTTGTGGCCAAAAGTATTGACACCCCTGCAATTCTTTTCAGATAATACTCCGTTTCTTCCTGAAAATTATTGCAATCACAAATTCTTTGAAAAAATCAGCTCAAATTGTTAGCGGACACCATGTCGCGTTTGGTGAGCCCCTGTTTGCCTAAACATTGGAGCTCCCCCACAAGTGACCCCACTTTGGAAGCTAGACCCCCTTAGGGAACTTATCTAGATGGGTGGTGAGCATTTTCAACGCCCCGGTGCTTCACAAAATAATCTGTAAAAATGAAAAAAGAAAATTTTTATGGAAAAAAAAAGTACTTTTTCATTTTTACGGATGAATTTGTGAAGCACCTGGGGGTTCAAAATGCTCACTACCCATCTAGATACGATCCCTGAGGGAATGTCAAGTTTCCAAAATGGGGTCACTTGTGGGGGAGCTCCAATGTTTAGGCACACAGGGGCTCTCCAAACGAGACATGGTGTCCGCTAACAATTTGACTGAAAAATCTGCTAAAATTGTTAGCGGACACCATGTCGCGTTTGGAGAGCACCTGTGTGCCTAAACATTGGAGCTCCCCCATAAGTAACCCCATTTTGGAAACTAGAGCCCCCAGGGAACTTATCTAGATGGGTGGTGAGCATTTTGAACCCCCAGGTGCTTCACAAATTCATCCGTAAAAATGAAAAAGTACTTTTTTTTCCACAAAAAATTTCTTTTAGCCTAAATTTTTTCATTTTCACATGGGGAACAGGATAAAATGGATCCTAAAAATTGTTGGACAATTTCTCCTGAGTACACGGATATCTCATATGTGGTCATAAACCACTGTTTGGGCTCACGACAGGGCTCAGAAGGGAAGGAGCGCAATTTGACTTTTTGAATGGAAAATTAGCTCCGAAATTCAAATTGCACTCTTTCCCTTCTGAGCCTTGCCGTACGCCCAAACAGTGGTTTATGTCTACATATGAGTTATCGGTTTACTCAGGAGAAATTGCCCAACAATTTTTAGGATCCATTTTATCCTGTTGCCCATGTGAAAATGAAACAATTGAGGCTAAAAGAACAGTTTTGTTTGAAAAATTAAAATTACTATTTTTTCCTTCCACTTTGCTTTAGTTCCCGTGAAGCACCTGAAGGGTTAATAATTTTCTTGAATGTAGTTTTGAGTAGCTTGAGGGGTGCAGCTTTTGGAATGGTGTCACTTTTGGGTGTTTGTGTGCGCGCCCGCAACGAGTGCGTCACAAGAGGGTATTGCAGCCATAAATGCAGCCGCAATATTCTCTGACACAGCAGTGATTTAGTTAACTTTGAGATCCAACCCTGCATGCATCACCTAGAACAGAGGGCCAATCCTAGGTCCTGGTGGGCGGAGTGCTAGGGAAGTGTGTAGGAGAACTTACGTTTAGTCTAGAACAGACCGAGAAGGAGTCTAGAACTGGACAAGACAGAGTCTAGAACTTGAACTTGGAGTAGGAGCGGGGGCTCCACACCCCGTGCAGCCCCCGGGCCGTCACCGGTCGGGTGTCAGCACCTGAGGCCTTACCAACTGGGAATGGGCATCATTACACGGGTTCCTAAAAACTCCCGTGCCCCAAACTACAGCCGGTTCACTGGTACCGAAGCTGGCAGTAGTTCACCTCTGCTACGCGAACCAGAAGCGTGGAGGAGCAGCTTCACAGGAGCACCCCACCACCAGCCAACTTCCAGTCGTCTAACCAGCGGTGTACCCACTGAGGGACCCAAGGCTCCCCAGAACATCCATAACGTATAGCTTGGATAGGGATTGAAGCAGCCTCCCCGTACCCGATCTGGTATTCCTGGGCGACAATGGCAAATCACTTAGCTAGAATGGAGGAACACTACGGATCTCTGAGGGACACTACCACTGCTGAGTCCACCCGGTCTGCTACCCGTAAGCTGTATACCATGTACTGCCTGCTGGTTACAGTAAAGACCCGTTGCAGACACTTTCTGTGTCCGTGCTTCCTTATGAACTGTCCGTCTACACTACAAGGTAACCGCAGCTGCCGCACAACATCTTAAGCAGCTCCAGCCTCCGGGGATCACCGCTCAGCCTGTGGGGAGCGTTCCATCTTGCTGCTGTCCATCCCCCGGAGGTTCCGCAGCGTCGGTAACGATTACCGAAACTACTCATAGGTGGCGTCACGAATAAATTAAACCCCTTTAATCTGTTCCCTACAAGACGTCTTCAACTGTTGATCTGCACTACACCGGGCCCCACTACCGGCAGGCGCGGCCCACCCGTGACAAGGAGGAAGGAGCGTCAGCCTGTCTAAACCGGAGTCCCGGCCACGGTGAGTCAGAAAATGGCGTCACGAACAGGATACGAGCAGGCCCGTTCCCTAACGGGTATAATGTGCTTAAAAATGACTTTATTGTCTACAATTTGGACTTTGTTCGTCCCTAAAAGAACTTTCCCGCCTTTTCACTGTGGGCCAAGATGGCGCCCAAGATGGCGTTCCCGCCACAAGAATCCGCCACGTGCAAGTCCAGGAGTGAGTCAACCCCCCCCCCTCATCGTGGGAGGGCTAAAGACAAAAGGCGCCAGACTCTTTGTCCGCCCTGATTGCTCGAATCAACCATGGGGGTGGACCCCAAAGACTTTTCCCACCATTGGACTACAAAAGCCCAGAGGAAATGGGAGTGTGACAGACCTTCTTCACCAGCTCTCTACCAGAACGGTTACCGGTTGAACGGGTGTGGTTTCCCTCCAAAGAAGAGAATGGCCAGCATAAGACTCCAAGACCTAATGCGGGAGGTCGAGGCGGAGGCCAGAGCAGCCATCGGCCAACTGGGTCCTGGTCCTGCCCTTACCATAGACGGCAGACCCGACTTCTGGCTAGAGGCTCTACAAGACCTCCGGGTGCGGTTACTTGAGACTGTGGAGTGGACGATTCGCAGCTGGAGTGCGACCCTAAGCAGAAGACTCCATCATGCGATGCAGCAGAGCCGACCGGGTACAGCTTCTCCAGGCCCAGACGACGTTGCCAGCTTCTCAACCGCCTCACCGTCGCCCACCACCTGTCCTGCTTCGTCACCGGAGCCCATAGACTGTATCATTCCTGTGGAGGCCACAGCTCGGCCCGTTACAGCGGTCGAAACCGCAGCCGACCCCGTTCCTGAGCCGGAGCTTCCAATACGCTCCCTAGAAGAAGCCGACACATACCTGGTTCCACCTGCGGAAACCGCGACTAGTTTCCACACTACTGAGACTGTCGCCTGTTTCTCCCCTGAACCGGAGGCCTCCTCTGCAAATACCGAGGCCTACCTGGTGACCGGGATCGAAACACCACTTCCCGCTGCTACAGAAGAAGAGGCAGGCAGCCTGGAAGTCCTGCACAACAACCCTGAGGAGAACTTTGCAGCACAGCCACCCATCGACCCAGAGGATTCCGTTCCATCATCTCCGTCAGCCGAGCAGCCCGACGTAGTCATCGAAGGAGAGATTGAGGAGGATGACGAAGAGACCTACAGCCCAGCTGAGGACCTCTACACCGGGTTCGCCTGGGGAGACACCAAGAATCCTTCTGCCGGGCGACCTGCTCGGGTGCACTGGTCGGGTGCCGCCGCAATAACATCTTCTCCGGTTCCGTTGAACCGGGCTTTTCTACAGACTGCCCACCAAACTCAGGCTGTTCAACAACCATCACGCCGTAGTGACTGTATCCACACGCCGCACCACTCCGACGAAGAGGTACGTCGTATCCGAAGGGAGGAGTGGCACATTCGGCTGCACGCCAATATGCAGGCCCGCGCTGAAGCCCGCCGCCAATCTCCATTGCCTGAACAATTCCGTAAAACCGGACGGGTAAGCACCTTCAACTTATCCACCGGGTGGGGATTCGTAAGGGAGGAGGGTGTGAATACTGAAGTGTTTGTGGGGCGCCGTGATGTGGAATCGCACCTACAGCGAGGACATCCAAACCGAGACTTATATAGAGGGGACATTGTAACCTATGAGCGACATGTATGCTGTGACGGGTGGTTCGCTATACGAGTCCGGAACACTGTCCTCCATAAGTGACTTGTTGTTTGAACCGTTCACAAGAGACTTCTTCCTGTTTGCAAAATAACACCGCGACTTGGCGGCTACAGCCTGAACTTTTACCTAAGGACAGCCGACCGCCTACCGGGTACGCGCAATGTGTTAACCTGTTTATCAACCGTTTCACTTTTATGCATATAATGACCTGTCATTAATAAAAGTGTTTATTACCTGTTATAAAATACAAAAACCTCTGTAATGTGGGTAGTGTGACGCTTGGGGACAAGCGTATTCAACCAAGGGGGAGTGTGGCGCCCCGCAACGAGTGCGTCACAAGAGGGTATTGCAGCCATAAATGCAGCCGCAATATTCTTTGACACAGCAGTGATTTAGTTAACTTTGAGATCCAACCCTGCATGCATCACCTAGAACAGAGGGCCAATCCTAGGTCCTGGTGGGCGGAGTGCAAGGGAAGTGTGTAGGAGAACTTACGTTTAGTCTAGAACAGACCGAGAAGGAGTCTAGAACTGGACAAGACAGAGTCTAGAACTTGGACTTGGAGTAGGAGCGGGGGCTCCGCACCCCGTGCAGCCCCCGGGCCGTCACCGGTCGGGTGTCAGCACCTGAGGCCTTACCAACTGGGAATGGGCATCATTACACGGGTTCCTAAAAACTCCCGTGCCCCAAACTACAGCCGGTTCACTGGTACCGAAGCTGGCAGCAGTTCACCTCTGCTACGCGAACCAGAAGCGTGGAGGAGCAGCTTCACAGGAGCACCCCACCACCAGCCAACTTCCAGTCGTCTAACCAGCGGTGTACCCACTGAGGGACCCAAGGCTCCTCAGAACATCCATAACGTATAGCTTGGATAGGGATTGAAGCAGCCTCCCCGTACCCGATCTGGTATTCCTGGGCGACAATGGCAAATCACTTAGCTAGAATGGAGGAACACTACGGATCTCTGAGGGACACTACCACTGCTGAGTCCACCTGGTCTACTACCCGTAAGCTGTATACCATGTACTGCCTGCTGGTTACAGTAAAGACCCATTGCAGAGACTTTCTTTGTCCGTGCTTCCTTATGAACTGTCCGTCTACACTACAAGGTAACCGCAGCTGCCGCACAACATCTTAAGCAGCTCCAGCCTCCGGGGATCACCGCTCAGCCTGTGGGGAGCGTTCCATCTTGCTGCTGTCCATCCCCCGGAGGTTCCGCAGCGTCGGTAACGATTACCGAAACTACTCATAGGTGGCGTCACGAATAAATTAAACCCCTTTAATCTGTTCCCTACAAGACGTCTTCAACTGTTGATCTGCACTACACCGGGCCCCACTACCGGCAGGCGCGGCCCACTCGTGACAAGGAGGAAGGCGTCCCGGCCACGGTGAGTCATTTGCTGTCATGTACACCCCTCAAAGGAACTTCAAATGTGATGTGGTCACAAAAAAAAAATGGTTTTGTAAATTTTGCTGGAAAAATGAAAAATTGCTGATGAACTTTGAACCCTTATAACTTCGGAACAAAAAAATTTTTTGCCCAGAATTGTGCTGATCTGAAGTACACATGTGGGAAATGTTATTTATTAACTATTTTGTGTCACATAACTCTCTGGTTTAGCAGAATAAAAATTCATAATTTGAAAATTGCAAAATTTTCAAAGTTTTTGCCAAATTTTTGATTTTTTCACAAATAATCGCAAAAATTATCAACCTAAATTTAATACTAACATGAAGCCCAATATGTCATGAAAAAAACAATCTCAGAATCGCTAGGATCCATTGAAGCGTTCCAGAGATATTACCTCAAAAAGGGACACTGGTCAGAATTGACAAAAATGGCCTGGTCATTAGGGTCAAAATAGGCCCCGGGGGTGAAGGGGTTAAAGTGAACCTGTCACCCAGGGATATTTAAACTAAAAGTGCCACCTTCAGCAGCGCCTATTATGCATTCTCTGAAGGTGGCTCTTATCCCCCTGCCCCCCCGTACACCTAAATTACGACTCTATAAAGTTTCTCTCCCTGTATTTAAATTCATACTTACAGGTCCGATGTGTCTTCTTAGTCGTCCGGACCTCTTCGGTCTTCCTCTGCCTCTTCTTTCTTCTGGGCGCCTCCTTTTCTCTCTTCCCAGTCTCGTCTTCGCCGCTTGCGCAAATTCCTGTATGTTTGCGAAGACACCCTGAGTTCTGCCCTACTGAGGGCAGAGTGTCTGACTGTATTTGGCCTGCGTGTACTCCAGGCATCAGATCCCGCCGTGTTTTGTGTTCTGCTTTATGCAGACAGCAGGGTTGGGAATCTGGCACCCTTTGGAAGGGGTGGGACAGCCGACCTCATGTATCTGGGATTTTTATTAAAAAAAATAAGCCCAAGCACTGACCCGTTCGTTGTGCCCGACACCGTTCAACTCCACCACAGAGTGCTCCTGCTGGGTACAGCATGGCAGGGTAAACAGAGCAAAAAAGAAGCCGCCTCTGCTCTGTTCACCCCACCATGCTGTACCCTACAGGAGCGCTCCATGCCCGCTCTGTGACAGGGAGGAACGGCGGTCAATGGTGCCGGGCACAACAGGCAGGTCCCTGCCACCTACCTGACCCGTCTGCCCAGCACCGTTCATCCCCTCCACGGAGCGTTTGTGCTGGGTTCAGCATGTCAAAGTAAACAGCAAAAATTTGCAGCCTCTGCGCTGTTCACCCCACCATGCTGTACCTGGCAGGAGCGCTCTGTGGTGGGGATGAACAGTGCCAAGCACAAGGGTTAGGTAGGTGGCACCTACCTGCCTGTTAGTGCTTGGGCATTTTTTTTTTATATACAAATCCTGGATAATCCCTTTAAATACAAAAGAGCAAATGCTAAACAACAATTTAAAACAACGGGAGGGAAAAACAGAAAAACCTAAAGCTTGCTGTGACACTGGTATTGGCACCCTTTATATTAAATTAGTATGGAAACAATTTGACTCACCTGTGGAAAATCATCACCTGTGATAAATTGTCGGTGCCGATGTGGCATGAATTAGCCTATGAATGATGACTTCAGTGTTTTACAAAGCCACATGTAAGGATCTGGTCCTTTGTCTCAATAGTGAAGACAAAGGAGCTGTCTGAGGACATCAGAACTGCTATTATTTGCACACAAAACTTCTACAGAGTATAAGGCGATCTCCAAAGACCATGATATCCCAGTTTCAACAGTGCAAAATGTTGAGAAGTTTTCCAAGCAGGCATTGCTCAAGAAATTCCCTGGAGGTGGGGGAAAGAGGAAAATTGACAAAAGATGTCTTTAAAGGTTGATGCATATGGTGGAAAAATCACCATGTCAAACATCCAAAGACCTGAAGGCCAACCAGGAACAGTCTGGGGTCATGCTTTCAACAAGTACCATACAGCTCACACTAAACCAAGCAGAGCTTTAAGGGCGAAGGTCAAGGAAGAAACAACTGATCTTTGCCAAAAAGTACCTGGACAAAGCACAATCTGGGAAAATTCTCACTGGCAGATGAAACAAAAATAGACCTTTTTGGCAATGCAAAGCAACAGTTTGTTTACAGATGGCTCAATGAATACTGGAGGCCTTGACCATATCACAGGAATCATGAAATCAAGAGAATTATCAATAGATTTTAGAGTGAAATATCCTACACAGTGTAAGAAAACTTGGCTTGAGTTTAAGATCACGGGTCCTCCAGCAAGACAATGATCCAACGCACACATCCAAAAGCACACAGAAATGGTTGAAAATGAAAAAAATGGATTGTGTTAACCCCTTCAACCTGGGTGATTTTCCATTTTCCAGTTTTTGTTTTTTCTCCCCTTCTTCCAAGAGCCATAACATTTTTATTTTTACTCATAGACATATGAGGGCTTTTTGTTGCACAACGAGTTGTACATTTGAACATTATCATTTATTTTACCATATAGTGTACTGGAAAATGGAAACAAAATTTCAAATGTGTTGAAATTGCAAAGAGGAAGTGCAATTTTTTTTTTATTATTCAACACATTCAAAATATGGTAAAACTGATGTGTCAGTATGATGCATCTGGTCGGTGTGAGTTTGTAGATGTGAAACATGTATACTTTTACATTTATGTAAGTGGTGCAAAACAAAAAAAATTAGAAGTTTATAAAGAAACAATTGCGCTTTTGTTGCCTTTTTTCGTGACCTATAGCGTTCTCATTTTTCGGGATCTGGGGCTGTTCTTTGAGGCTTGAGCTGATATTTTAATATAGCCTTTTTGGGTATTTGTGATATTTTGATCGCGTTACTACATTTTAATGCAATGTTGCAGCGAAAAAAAAAATTACTGTTTGGCGTTTCTCTTACGCAGTTTACAGATCTGATTAACTGATTTCATATTTTGATAGATCGGGCATTTCTGAACACAGCAATGCCAAATATGTGATTTAAAAAAAAAAAGTTTTATTTTCAAAAGGAGAGTGATTTGAACATATTTTTTTATTTTTTCATATTGTTTTTAGTTTTACTTTTTTCTACATAGCCCTTTAGCGCACATCAACAATGCAGTATTTGAGCGCTTGTGTAGTGCAGAGATGCTTCAGCATCCCTCTGCACAGCACAAATTATCGTATTCTGCCAGTGATGTCGTTCAAACATCATGAGAAGGAAGTGAGTCATAACAGCATCCGGGGTCATCAGCTGACCGTGAGCTGTCATGGCAACGCTTCGAGGCCTCTTGATCGCATCACATGGCTGCCGATGCCGGCGGGGAACAGTACGATCCCCACCACGGTGCTTTGGATCGCACTGAGTGACAGCATGATCTAAAGAGTTAATAATGCTGATTGGATCACTGATCTGATCAGTCCTGATAGCTACACATGTCAGCTGATCAGATCAGCTGACATGTGCAAGGAATGGAGCAAAATCATTGCGTGAGCTCGTATCAAAGGGAGGGAGGCGGCCCAGGGTGTACATATACAGTCATGGTCATGAAGGGGTTAAAATGAGTCCTTACCTCATTTAAAATCTTTGGGGTGAGCTGAAATCTGCCATTGGGAAAAAGAACCCTGTAAATATTCAAGAGGTTGAACTAACTGCAAAGGCAGAGTAGGAGAAAATATCAGCTGAGAAATATAAGAAGCATATAGATGGCTATAACAAATATTTGGAGGCTGTCATCAATGCCAAAGGGTGTGCAATTAATTAGAGTGCAGCCTTTATTACTGTACATGCTGTTTATTCTGTTTCTTCTTTGGAAAATTGTAACATGTAAATTGACAATGTGTTGCTGTATTACTTTGGACCACTGATTAAAAAATCCTCACAATTTTGGTACATTTTTGTACTTTGGTACATTTCCATCTATTTCTGAAGACGTTGTACAGTCTATGAAAAAAATGAAAGGATGCCAATAATAAAGATCAGCACTGTATACACCAGGATGGAAGACAGACAGTATAAACATGGAATGGGCCCAGGACAGGGGACAGTAGTACAGAATTGGGGAACATTACCCCATAACAGTGAGTCATGACCACAGTTTTTGCTTCAAATTTGGTTTCCTATTTTCCTCCTCTGAAACTGAAAGGGAACCAACCAGCAGGATTTAGGGCTACAAAGTGAAGCCAGGGCCTTACAGGCATCGGGATGCTGAATTCAATCATACATTTACTTAAATGATTCCATGTTCAATTGCAGAGAAAAGTATTATAAAACTCCAGGAAAACAAGGCACAGGATGATTGATATGTGCAGCAGTGCATCACTATTTGGGGTTATTTTTTTTTCCTCATTTGTGGGCATGCTTTTTGGCTGTAAGGCAAACCCTCCCTCTTATGCCTTTCATTTCCTGGTTCCTGCACACTGTCACTATACTCAAGCCAAAGGGTGCCTGACAAAACTAAAAGTAGAGATGAGAGCAAGGGGGAAGAGTTTGGCTTACAGCCGAAAGGCATGCCCACAGAGGAGGAAAATAAAAAACAACAACCCCAAATAGTGACGCAGTGCTGCACACGTCAATCTGCTGCCATGTTTTCCAGGAGTTTTATAACACTTTTCTCTGCAATCAAACATGGAATCATTGAAGTAAAGGTATGATCGTATTCAGTATTCCAGAGCCTGTAAAGGCACTGACTTCATTTAATAGCCCTAAATCCTGCTAGTAACTAATATATACCTTTTTATTGAAGTCAAATTCAAATAAAATATGTAAATAATTTTTCCCATAATACTGTGTTTACCCGAAAATAAAACCATCCCTGAAAATAAGCTCTAGCATTATTTTACAGGCTTTTTGGAGAATGCTTGAAATATAAGCTTCAGTTACAGTCAGGGCAAGCTTTAAGGGGAGTCAAAATGAACAATTTCACAGGGCCCCCATTTTACTAAAGGCCCCCAGTATTTCCTTCCTGAGTTAAGGTACCGTTTACACGTCTTACTAACGATCTCGGGGGTGCACGGTCGTTAGGACATCGTTTAGAGATCGGTAGTGAGATGTCACACGCCTAGATATCATGCACGACGCACCAACAATCCAATCTTTCTCACAACCCAGCAAACGATACTTGTTCACTGATGTGAATGGGTGAAGTCGTGACCGACATCGATATCGCGGTGTCACACAGAACGATGCAGCAGGCTGGCTGATCGAGGATCGTCTGATTTCAGAACATGTTCTCAAATCTGGGATCAACGATCCAACGATTTATCGTAGTCGTACCTCGGTGTTACACGCAACGACGTACTAACGATGGCGTTTGAACGACTCCAAACCCGTGATGTTTCAGCGATATCGTTCACGATATCGTACTGTGTAACTGAGCCTTTAAGAATATTTAAGGAACTTTGGTAAGATCGCATACTGCAGCAGTCTAGAGCTGAAGAGAAAACTGGATGTTTTCAAGCCTTGAAAAAGGATACTATATCCAGGGCGGACTGGCCCAGGAGGCAGGGGGGCAAGTGCCCCCCAGGCTGATGGCATTTCCCTTACCTAGGACCGCCCCCCCCACTGAAATGGGCTGGCTGGGTTTACTTTGTTTACTTTGTGGCCACAGCTGCCGGCAGAATAGCAGGAGACGCGACGGACAGTGAGGTAATTGAGCATCAATACTGCATGTGCATCCTCCCCCCGCTTCTCAAGTTCACCGCTAGCACCCTACCCCCCCCCGCTCCTTATCTAGGGCTGGCAGGAGCATAATGCCTCCTGAAATAAGAGGCACCAGCCCGCCCCTGACTATATCCAAAACTTCGCCACGCCATTGGGCAATAAAGTCCACATTTACTTCATTTTTTGGTGCTGTTTTTTCATTTTTTTTCTATATCGTAAAAAGGACACTTGGATTGGTGTTTTGAAAAAGCGCTGCACTATTGTAAGGTACCATAACTATTTTGTGATGTTCCAATTTTTTTGTTTTTTGTTCATGGAAAAAAATAAGACATTCCCTGAAAGTAAGCCCTTCTCCACCCGGCAATTTTTAGTTTTTTTGCTCCCCCTTCTTCTAAAAGCCATAACCTTTTTATTTTTCCGTCAATATAGACAATACGACAGCCTGTTTTTTGTGGGATGAATTGGACTTTCAGATGAAATAACAAAAAAGCGCAGTTACACATTTGTTTTTTGCGTTTTTTAGCCACCATGTTCACTATATAGTAAAATTTACATGACTGTATGACGCCTCTGGTCGGTTCGAGTTCGTAGATACCAAACATGTATACTTTTATTGTTATCAAAGTGGTGAAAAAAAAATTCATAAGTTTTAAAAAACAATAGCACTTTTTGCACCATGTTCTGCGACTCGTAGCGTTCTCATTTTTCAGTATCTGGGACTGTGTGACGGCTTATTCTTTGCGTCTTGGGCTGATGTTTCTAATGATATCATTTATGGGTGGATGCACTATTTTGATCACCCGTTATTTCATTTTATTACAATGTTACAATGTTGAGGCAACCAAATAACGTAATTTTGGCATTTGGACCTTTTTTTTCCGTTACACAATTTACAGTTCTGATTAATTGATTTTATATCTTGATAGATCGGGCATTTCTGAATGCGGCAATACCAAAGATGTGTATTTTTTTAAATACTTTTATTTTGAATAGGGCAAAAGGGAGTGATTTAAACTGAACTGACTTGAACGTTAGTGTTTTTTTTTTTATATTTTTAAAATCTTTATTTTTTAATTTATTCTTTATTGTACAGTACCCTATAGGATGCCACAGTACTGCACAGTCCGATCGCTTGTGCTATGTCCCGATGAGATGCAGCACATCTGGACATGGCATAAATGATAAGTGTTTGGCGCTTGCCAAACACTCACAGGCAGTTATCCCTGATAGCATCTGGGGTCACTGCAGGACCCAGGGCTATCAGGTGATGCATGGAGATCACACAATCTTATTTTGGGATCTTCGATCTCGGCAGAAAACGGCGCGGTCCCTGCCGCGGCACATTTGGATTGCGCTGTCAGTGAATGACAGTGTGATCCAAAGGTTTAGCAGCACCAATCGGATCGCGGATCCAATTGGTGCTGTAAGCCCTACATCTCTGTTGGGGGAATGATGTGAGCTCACCGCCATAGCTCACATCAAAGTGAGGGAGTCGACCCATGTACAGTTGTGGCCAAAAGTATTGACACCCCTGCAATTCTGTCAGATAATATTCAGTTTGTTCCTGAAATGATTGCAATCACAAATTCTTTGGTATTATTATCTTCATTTAATTTGTCTTTAATGAAAAGAGAATGAAGCAAAAAGCAAAACATTGATCATTTCACACAAAACTCCAAAAATGGGCCAGACAAAAGTATTGGCACCCCCAGCCTAATACTTGGTTGCACAACTTTTAGCTAAAATAAATGCGATCAACCGCTTCCGGTAACAATCAATGAGTTTCTTACAATGCTCTGCTGGAATTTTAGACCATTCTTCTTTTGCAAACTGCTCCAGGTCCCTGATATTTGAAGGGTGCCTTCTCCAAACTGCCATTTTTAGATCTCTCCACAGGTGTTCTATGAGATTCAGGTCTGGACTCATTGCTGGCCACCTTAGAAGTCTCCAGTGCTTTCTCTCAAACCATTTTCTAGTGCTTTTTGAAGTGTGTTTTGGGTCATTGTCCTGCTGGAAGACCCATGACCTCTGAGGGAGACCCATCTTTCTCACACTGGGCCCTACATTATGCTGCAAAATTTGTTGGTAGTCTTCAGACTTCATAATGCCATGCACACGGTCAAACAGTCCAGTGCCAGAGGCAGCAAAACAACCCCAAAACATCAGGGGACCTCCGCTATGTTTGACTGTAAGGACCGTGTTCTTTTCTTTGAATGCCTCTTTTTTTCTCCTGTAAACTCTATGTTGATGCCTTTGCCCAAAAAGCTCTACTTTTGTCTCATCTGACCAGAGAACATTCTTCCAAAAATGTTGTAGGCTTTCTCGGGTAAGTTTTGGCAAACTCCAGCCTGGCTTTTTTATGTCTCAGGGTAAGAAGTGGAATCTTCCTGAGTCTCCTACCATACAGTCCCTTTTCATTCAGACGCCGACGGATAGAAAGGGTTGACACTGTTGTACCCTCGGACTGCAGGGCAGCTTGAACTTGTTTGGATGTTAGTCGAGGTTCTTTATCCACCATCCGCACAATCTTGCGTTGAAATCTCTCGTCAATTTTTCTTTTCCGTCCACATCTAGGGAGGTTAGCCACAGTGCCATAGGCTTTAAACTTCTTGATGACACTGAGCACGGTAGACACAGGAACATTCAGGTCTTTGGAGATGGACTTGTAGCCTTGAGATTGCTCATGCTTCCTCATAATTTGGTTTCTCAAGTCCTCAGACAGTTCTTTGGTCTTCTTTCTTTCCTCCATGCTCAATGTGGTACACACAAGGACACAGGACAGAGGTTGAGTCAACTTTAATCCATGTCAACTGGCTGCAAGTGTGATTTAGTTATTGCCAACACCTGTTAGGTGCCACAGGTAAGTTACAGGTGCTGTTAATTACACAAATTAGAGAAGCATCACATGATTTTTCTAGCAGTGCCAATACTTTTGTCCACCCCCTTTTTTATGTTTGGTGTGGAATTATATCCAATTTGGCTTTAGGACAATTCTTTTTGTGTTTTTTCATTGAAGACAAATTAAATGAAGATAATAATAACAACAAAGAATTTGTGATTGCAATCATTTTCAGGAAGAGACTGAGTATTATCTGACAGAATTGCAGGGGTGTCAATACTTTTGGTCACAACTGTATGCAATGGGTCATAAAGGGATTAATATTTTAAGCAAAAATAAATCCAGCTGCTGTAGAAACAATTAACTTTGACAAGTGAAGTGTCAAGTTTTAGCAGAAAAGGGTTCACATGTCCGGTAATCATCCGTTAGAAAGGATTCATCAGTAATCTGATGTGCAAACACAACTTTTTTGTCGTTTTGAAAAAAATTGATTTCTGCAGGATCCATTTTTTTTACATGGGAGTCGATGGATCTGTTAACTGGTTGCTATTTAGCCTCTGTTTTTATTTCATTTGTAAAGGATCTGTTTTTTGCTTACTAGATCAGTTTCAAATAATAGATAAATAGCAATCAGTTACCTGATCCGTTTTCCATAGACGTCCATGATAAAATACAGACCCTGCCAAAATTCATTTTTCCAAACGGTCAAAAAAGTTGTGTTTGCGCAACTTTTTTGCCAAAGGATTGTTGCTGGATCCATTCTAATGGATGACTGGACATATGAACTTAGCTTAAGAAAAGTTAAACCTCTCTTAATTTTTCTATTGATTAAACACGTGCATGTAATGCGCTTTGAGTGCACTAATATACTAAATTACTGCCTCTCCAGTGTCTAGCACCGGTCTTCTGCTCTTATTAGTGAATATACCGGCTCTTCCAATGCTCTATATGTGAGCCAGAAGTCTCTTCTACAGTATAAACCTATTATTGAAGGGCGAACCTGCCAATGTTCGAGTTCGGTAGACCCCACCTGAGTTTTTTTAAAGTCTGAGTTTGGGATCGGACTTAACTTGATATTGAGTCTCAACCCTGAACTAGGAAATTAAAGTTAGGAAATGGGGCTGGGAGGGCTGTAAAAAGAAATAAAACATTGATTAAACATGAGCTCATACTTACCGGGGTCCGTGCACTTGTACTTGAGGCCACTCATTAACTTCCTGATTATTCACTGTTGAGGGGCATAACAGCCAATCGCTGATGCTATCACAGAGAGTGGGTATCTGTGATTGGCTGTTGGAGTAACCTAGAAACAGCCCATACATTCTAGAATCTACTATGCTAGGCATAATCACAGAGAACGGGTGTCTGTGATTGGCTGTCGCGCTCCGCACCAATGAATAATTCGGAAGATAATGAACGGCCCCGGAAGCGCAATTGCACGGAGCCCAGTGTGAGCTGACGTTTAATCACTATTTTGTTTATATTTACATCTCTCTGCCAAACGAGAACCCGACCTGTAACATGGACTTCTCAGGGAAGTCCGTGTTGTGGGTCTTTTCCCGAGTGTGACCATGAGAAATCTGCAGAGCGGTAGGAGAAGAACGACGCTGGACATTGGAGGGGGTAAGTGGTTCCATTTCTCAAACACAGGACTAGCCAGTTATCCCTCCAGGGATCAGTGAATACTTTAGCCAGCTGCCTCCAGGGATAACAGGCTAGTCCTGTGTTTGAGATTCCTAACCGAGGTTCCACAGACTATATTTGCATATTCATAATTCCCAGGGGGCAAAGCGCCTAGGAATTCACTGTGTCAAGCGCTTTAGCTTGTGTTTTCTTGGACTGGTCTCCCTGAGATCAGTGAATGCTTTGTGATGTTGGTCTACAAGGCATTGCTCCCACCTAGCCAGAATCCTACTCCACACTGATGAGGGGCAATACCCCGAAACAGCTGTCTGTGGATGGATACCTGGCCCTGGTATTCCCTTGTCATATCTCTAATCTTGCAAAAGAGCTGGATATTGACTGAAAAGGCCACTTAATATGGTGGTTATGGTGTTCTCTGCAAGGAGTCACCCCTTGGCTGGGTCCTTTCCTGGAGGAATAACTGGCTAGTCCTGTGTTTGAGATTCCTAACCGAGGCTCCACAGACTATATTTGCATATTCATAATTCCCAGGGGGCAATGCGCCTAGGAATTCACAGTGTTGAGCGCTTTAGCCAGCTGCCTGCAATGTTTTCTTGGACTGGTCTCCCTGAGATCAGTGAATGCTTTGTGATGTTGGTCTACTAGGCATTGCTCCCACCTAGCCAGAATCCTACTCCACACTGATGAGGGGCAGTATCCTGAAACAGCTGTCTGTGGATGGATACCTGGCCTTGGTATTCCCTTGTCATATCTCTAATCTTGCAAAAGAGCTGGATATTGACTGAAAGGGCCACTTAATATGGTGGTTATGGTGTTCTCTGCAAGGAGCCACTCCTTGGCTGGGTTCTTCCCTGGAGGGATAACTGGCTAGTCCTGTGTTTGAGACTCCTAACCGAGGCTCCACAGACTCTATTTGCAAGAATATTGATGAAAAAGTCCAAATTGTTGGTGCTTGTATGGCAGGCGCTAGTGTAACAGAAAGTGCCCGAATGCTTGGCGTGTCAAGAGGAATGCTTGGCGTGTCAAAAGTAATGACTGCATTTGAAAGAGAAGGAAAAATGTACGCAGCAAAGCACAGGTCCGGCCGAAAGTCGAAGTTGACTGAGAGAGAATGTCAGACTTTAAAGCAAATTGTCAGAGAGGATCACAAGACCACAGCTCCGAAAATCACTGCTGAGCTCAATGAACACCTACAGAACCCAATTTCGCCGAAAACTATTAGTCGGTAGCTGCACAAATCTGGATTCCATGGAAGAGCTGCAATTAGAAAACCGCTGCTCTCAATGACAAATGTTTCCAAGCGTTTAGAGTGGTGTAGAAACCTCCAGAATTGGTCCCTCGAGCAGTGGAAACATGTGATATTCTCAGAAGAATCATCGTTTACCCCATTTTCTGACCTCCGGTCGAGTGTACGTTTGGAGACAGCCGAAAGAAGCATTCCATCCAGACTGCCTTCTCCCAACCGTAAAACATGGCGGAGGTTCTGTGATAATCTGGGGTGCTAATTCGTGGAGATCAGCCGGGCCAATGATATCACCTTCTATGAATCCATACCTCGGAGAATTGAGGCTGTAATCACCGCAAAAGGTGGACCTACACCATATTAAACTACCCGTATATACTCGTATATAAGCCGATCCGTGTATAAGCCGACCCCCCTACTTTTGCCCCCAAAACCTGGGAAAACCTATTGACTCGTGTATAAGCCAAGGGTGGACCCCAGCACAAGTATACAGCCCCCAGCAGTGTGGTATACAGCACCTCCCCAGTGGTAGTATACAGCAGCAGCCCCAGTGGTATATACAGCAGCAGCCCCAGTGGTAGTATACAGCAGCCCCAGAGGTATATACAGCAGCCCCAGTGGTAGTATACAGCAGCAGCCCCAGTGGTATATACAGCAGCAGCCCCAGTGGTAGTATACAGCAGCCCCAGAGGTATATACAGCAGCCCCAGTGGTATATACAGCAGCAGCCCCAGTGGTAGTATACAGCAGCCCCAGAGGTATATACATCAGCCCCAGTGGTAGTATACAGCAGCCCCAGAGGTATATACAGCAGCCCCAGTGGTAGTATACAGCAGCAGCCCCAGTGGTATATACAGCAGCAGCCCCAGTGGTAGTATGCAGCAGCCCCAGAGGTATATACAGCAGCCCCAGTGGTAAATACAGCAGCAGCCGCAGTGGTAGTATACAGAAGCCCCAGAGGTATATACAGCAGCCCCAGTGGTAGTATACAGAAGCCCCAGAGGTAGTATACAGCAGCCCCAGAGGTATATACAGCAGCCCCAGTGGTAGTATACAGCAGCCCCAGAGGTATATACAGCAGCCCCAGTGGTAGTATACAGCAGCCCCAGAGGTATATACAGCAGCCCCAGTGGTAGTATACAGCAGCAGCCCCATTGGTAGTATACAGCAGCAGCCCCAGTGGTATATACAGGCCCCCCCATCAGTATACAGCCCCTCCCTTACTGCCGCAATCCTGTTAAAGAATACATTAGTATACTTATCCCTGCCGCTGTCCCGCTGCCGCTGTCTCGCCGCCGCCACCGCACTCCTCCGGCTTCATCCAGCGTCTTCCGGCTTCCTCCTCTGGCGCGCAGACAATGACGTCATTGCCTGTGCCCACCGGAGGAAGCCGGAAGAAGCCGGATGAAGCCGGAGGAGCGCGATGGCGGCGGCGGGACAGCGGCAGGGATAAGTATACTAATGTATTCTTTTACAGGATTGCGGCAGTAAGGGGGGGGGCCTGTATACTGATGGGGGCGGGCGGCCTGTATACTGTATACAGTGTATACAGTATACAGTGACTCGCGTATAAGCCGAGGGGGGGACTTTTCAGCCCAATTTTTGGGCTGAAAAACTCGGCTTATACGCGAGTATATACGGTAACTTTTGTTGATTTTTCCATGTGTTTCAATTATTTTGTCCAACCCCTGTATATACATAAAACATTTTCTAAAAAAAAATAACTGAACATACACACACATTCCTCAACATTGCAACTGTAAAGAGGAAAAGTAGTGGAATTATGAAAATCACAGCATTAAAGTATGAGACATCATTGGCCGACAAATGGCAGCGGATCATAATTATTTGACTCCCAAGTACATTCAACATTACAGAACATTCCTCAGACAACCATTAAAGCACTAATCCAGCAGGTTTTTTTTTATCACAGCTGGAATGATGCTTTAAACCTAAAGGTACCGTCACATGCTTCAACGTTGAAATGATGTTGGCAACGATCTGGGATGGGCGTGGTCGTTGCCGACATCGTTAATGAGATGTCACACGTATAGATATCGTGGACAACTCAGCAACGATGTTGTGAGCATGGATTGTCCGCAAACCCCGCGAACGATACCTGCTCAGTGCCGTGAATGGGCGAAGTCGTCCGTGACATCGTTATAGCGATGTCACACAGAATGATGCAGCAGGTTGGTTGAGTTGAAGTTGTCAGGTTTTTGAACATGTTCATAAACCTGTCAACTTCAACTTGACTAATTATCTTAGTTGAATCATTTGGTTACACACAAAGACGCACTAACGATGTAGTTTCAACATCGTTCAACACGTCACTTTTGAACGATGTTGAGAATGATGTTGAGCCGTGTAACGGGCCTTAAGTCCTCTCTATTAGACCAGGGCTCCACCATCGTATGGCATCGGATGCAATATGCTAGTGACCCTCAGATCCTGTTCTGCTGCGAGCGTGAGCCGGGAGTCAGTATCCTGTGCTCTGATTCTACTATCAGATCACAGCTGCGTAGGAGGGAGATTAATCTCTCCATCTCCTGCATTGCCGTCCTCGGCGCATATCATAAAGTAGCCGGGTGACATCTGACTGTATTGCGATGTTCCATACACACCCATACACTTGTATGAGTGCATGTGATCTGTGACTTGCTGCAAAACGGAGCATGCTGAGATTTTTAACTCAGCACAATTTTGGCTGCGTTAAAAATAGCAGATGATTTACTGATTGATTTATAATGGCCCGAGTGCAATCTGATGTTTTTTCGGATTGCACTCGTCCATATAAAACACAAGTGGAACTGAGGCCTTATACTCACCCTCAGACATCTGCACCTTTTTTTCAGAATTGTTCCAGTCCCATGGTGCCATCTTCTGCTCGTAACTTTTGCCTGTCCAGAAGTCAGAGGTAATGGTCACAAGCGCTCAATGAAACTTGGTGAGACTAAAAAAGGCTCTCATAGGCTTACATTGAGTTGTGACATCCAATGTGCTCCATGAAACACTGGATTATTTAGCAGGTTACAAACTGGAGAAGACTGACAGGAGCAACAGTGATAACAGGTGAGGCTGATTATAAGACTAGGGGCAGAGGACTTAAAGATACTTCACACACAACGATATCGCTAGCGATATCGCTGCAACGCCACATGTTTTGTGACGTAACAGCGACCTCACCAGCGATCTCGCTATTTGTGACATGTAGCAGCAACTAGGCCCCTGCTGTGAGATCGCTGATCGTTACAAATCATTCTGGACCATTTTTTGGTCATCGCTCTCCCGCTGGGACGCATGCATCGCTGTGTTTGACAGAGACAACGACCAAAGATCTCAATACTATGCCCGAAAGTGACAGGTTCCCAACGACCGTCGTATCATTGCTGCGTCGCTGGTGAGATCTAACTGTTTGACATCTCACCAGCAACCACGTAGTGATCCCTACCAGGTTGTATCATTGTCGTTATTGCTGGAGCGTTGCTACATGTACTGGGGGCCTAAGATTAAAAGCAGCACTCCAGAGCTGAAATTAAAAAAAAAAAAAACCTGCTGGTGTGCTGCTTTAGGCTACTTTCAGACTACGATTTTTAAGGGAGTCGATGCTGTCCGATAAAATCGGACAGCATCGGCTCCCTTCTGATGCCTGGAATCGGATGCCAAATAGGCATCCGATTCCGGCATAAAATCGCTGCCTCCGGGGTGAAAAAAAAAATGTATATGCTCACCTATCCCCGAGGCCCCCGTCGTCTCCCGCACGCTCCTGGTGTCCTCCCGGTGTCTGCAGAGGTCTTCTTTATCTGTACAGGACCTGCTGTGATGTCACAATCACGTGACCGCCTATTAACATGGTGTAACCTGCGGTCACGTGACTGTGACATCACGGCAGGTCATGTACAGAAGAAGAAGACCTCTGCAGACACCGGGAGGACACCGGGAGCCTGCGGGAGACGGCAGGGGCTTCGGGGATAGGTGAGCATATATATATTTTTTTTAACCCCTGCTGTCCCAGTTAGGAGCAGTTTTACTGTACTGAGCATGCTCAGTACAGTAAAATCGGGTTCAAGGACACATCAGATGTATCCTCGGACCCTGCTCCATAGGGCCCCATGTTAAATTGATTGGACCAAATCGGATGTGCACTAAATAGCATCCGATTTGGTCCGATCCAAGTTTGTCCGATTTTATTTTCGGTGCAAAAATAACACAGATAACAAAATCGGACAGAATCGGATCGGACCAAATCGGATGCTATTTAGTGCACATCCGATTCGGTCCGATGCCCATAGGGCTGCATGGGGGCCAAAATCGGTCCGATGCTGTCCGATTTTTATCGGACAGCATCGGAAATGCTAAAATCGTAGTGTGTAACCAGCCTTATCCCCTTCACCCCTAGGTTATTTTCTGTTTTTCCCTCCTCTTCTTCCAAGAGCCATAAATGTTTTTATTTTTCTGTCAATATAGACATATGAGGGCTTTTTTTGTGGGATGAGTTGTACTTTTGAATCACATCTTTTACCATATAGTGTACCTAAAAACAGGAGAAAAATTCCAAGTTCGGTGAAAATTAAAAAAAAAAAGTGCAATTACATGATTGTTTTTTATTCACCATGTTCACTATATGGTAAAACTGACCTGCTAGTATGATGCCTCAGATGAGCACACATTTGTGGATACCAAACATGTATACTTTTACTGTTAATTAAGTGGCGAAAAAAAATTCCAAAGTTTTTAAAGAAAAATAATTGCACCTTTGTCGCCATTCTCCGCGACACATAGAGTTCTCATTCGGGATCTGGGACTGTGTGATGGCTTATTTTTTGTGTCTTGTTGAGCTGATATTTCTAATGATAGCGCATTTACCCAAAAATGGTATTTTGATTGCCTGTTATTGCATTTTATTGCAATGTTCCAGCGATCAAAAAAGTAAACAGCGTTTGCACTTTTTTTCATTACGCAGTTTACAGATCTGATTGATGTTATATTTTGATAGATCGAGATTTCTGAAAGCGGTGATACAAAATATGTGTATATACAGTTCCCAAAAAAATTAAGAGACCACTGCAAAATGTTCAGTTTCTCTGATTTTTCTCTTTGTAAGTATATTTTTGAGTGAAATGTACATTATTCTTTTATTCTATAAACTACTGACAACATGTCTCCAAAATTCAATGCTAAAAAATTTGTATTTATATTTGCAGCAAATGAGAAATAGTCAAAATAATAAAAAAGAAACAGTGATTTCAGACCTCAAATAATGCAAAGAAAACAAGTTCATATTCATTTAGAAACAACAATACTCATGTTTTAACCCAGGAAGAGTTCAGAAATCAATAATTGGTGGAATAACCATGATTTTCAATCAGCTTTCATGCGTCTTGGCATGCTTTCCACCAGTCTTTCACAATGCTTTTGGGTGACCTTATGCCACTCCTGGCACAAAGATGTAAGTTCGTCTTTGTTTGATGGCTTGTGATTATCCATCTTCCTCTTGATTACATTCCAGAGGTGTTCAATGGGGTTCAGGTCTGAAGATTGGGCTAGCCATGACGGGGTCTTGATGCGCCTTCATCCACACATTGATTGACATAGTTGTGTGGCATGGGGCATTGTCCTGCTGGCAAAAAAAACAGTCCTCAAGAGTGGGGGAATATTGCCTGAGCAGAAGGAATCAAGTGTTCTTCAAGGATAACCTTGTATGCAGCTTTATTCATACATCCTTCGCAAAGATTAACCTGCCCAATTCCAGCCTTGCTGAAGCATCCCCAGATCATCAGCGATCCTACACCAAATTTTACAGTGGGTGCAAGACACTGTGGCTTGTGTGCCTCTCCAGGTGTCCGTCTAACCATTAGATGACCAGGTGTTAGGCAAAGCTGAAAATTAGACTCATCAGAGAAGATTACCTTACTCCACTCCTCTATGGTCCAATCCTTATGGTCTTTGGCAAACTTCAGCCTGCCTCTCCTTTGCTTTTCATTGATGAAAGCCTTTTTTTCTAGCTTTACATGACTTGAGACAGTTATAAGACATCAAACAATGAAGAAATGCTTACATTTTTTACTACAATAGGCAGAGCTAAGTTCTCATAGAACATAATACGTTTGCTGGCTTACCTCCGCCCATTATGGTCACATGATCGTTACATCACACAGGTCCTTTAGCCATCCAAGTTAAAAGTGAGTTAACTATTATTCAGCCAGACAGTCCCCCTCCTCCAAGGTGGGGACTGAAATGTAAGTGTATAAATGCTTTTCTTTCACCTATAACATTACACCATGAGCTCAGACAGGGATGATTAGACTGCTATTATAAAGCTGCAGCTACAGACAGTGATAGCTGGAGGGGCATAAACCACCTGACAGGTTCCCTTTAAAACATGAGTATTGTTGTTTCTAAATGAATAAGAACTTGTTTTCTTTGCATTATTATATAGCTTCTATTAGCTTAGTTTTTGCCTTTTAATAATTACATTTCTATCGATTTGTTTTGTGGTTTTTGTGTGCTGAATACATTTTTGTTAACACATTCTATTTTGTTAACAGCAGTTATTAACCCGGGCGAAGCTTGCGCAGATGGCATGCTGAAGGCGGCCTGTGCGCCGAGTGCACACAGCCCTACGTCACTGGAAGTGACGCAATACAGGCATCACGCGACCCGCCGCGTCACAGTGATGCGGCCAAAGGCGGGGAAATACAAACATGCCTGCGCTCTGCCATCAGCATTACGCCCATCAGGGTGTCAATTTAGCACTGAGGCGGGGACAGCGCAGACCAGGAGACCCTGCCTACCCGACAAAGACCCCCAGGGGAATGCCCAGCTGACAAATAAAATGTAAGTATACTAAATGATTTATTCAGCTTGTACACATCCATAAAATGTCAGACTGGGATGGGTATTATAGTAGTTTTAGGCTGCAGGGACAGGTATTCATAGGTTAGGAGGGCTAGATTAGGTGACAGGTTCCCTTTAAATAACGCCTAACCAAGCTGGGATTCTGTCCCTCCCCTGTGGTCTGTGTCTCACTACTAGCTTTCATTTTCACTTTGAATGTATGCTTGCAGAGGAGGGCAGTGCAATGATGTCACTACATGAATTTTCACTCCCTGGCGAGTGGGTAGCAGAGAAGTGAGCACTCACAGTGATTGACAAATGGAATTTTTTTTTTCAGTTTACAGAGGATAGGAGGCGAGTATAAATAAAAGAGCTTCACCATAGAAATTAGAAAATGATATCAGTTACATATGGATATTTGAACTGATATATTCCCTTTAACCCCTTAAAGGGTTTGTGCCACCATGGAATATATTGTTAATGCTGCACATATCATGTAAATAAGTGTTTTTGTAAATTACACCCATTAAAAATTATGCCCCATTCAAAAACTATGTGCCTTTGAAGTATAGCATGGCGCCCCCTGCTGTTAGCATACACAGCTGCTCTGTCCGACCTGTAAACCCTCTCTTCAGGTCGCGCATGTCTGGTTCCCTCTCTTTGAAGTGTGTGAAGATTCCTCCGCACCTTCAGCCGGCCACCAGATCTCACACTGACAGCTGGTGTCAGGACGCTCCAGCACAGGGCCAGGCTTCTCACCCTCCTCAGCTGTTGTCATGGACACTGCCACCTCCCACAGAACCACACCGCATCTCCTCTGTGCAGGAGGTGAAGCAGAAGAGCACACAGGCTATCAGTGCTGACACAGTATGTGTAATGAGAGGTGAATAGTGAGAAATACAAAGCGAGTGACTGACACCTCTCACTGTATTACACTGCTCTGCCATCTCCATCCCTGGCTTTGTATTTTTCACTAGTGATACCAAAAACTACTCACACCGACTCCTACTACCCAGCACTGCTATGATGGAGCCCCGGCATGCTTCACTGATTAACCACCTCCACAGAGAAGGAGCAAGCCGGTCCAGAGGGGGGGGGGGGGGAGCAGCAAAACCGCTCTCTGCTCTGTGTCCCATCTCCTCGGGAGGGGGGTGGGGCAGCTGAACACACATGAGGACAGCACAGGTCACTATTAAGTGGTATATACCGTGCCTTGTGAAAGTATTTGGCCCCTTGGAACTTTTCAACCTTTTGCCACATTTCGGGCTTCAAACATATAGATATAAATTCTAATTTTTTTTGCCAAGAATCAACAAGTGGGACACAATCGTGAAGTGGAACGAAGTTTATTGCAAATTTTAAACTTTTTTAACAAATAAAAAACTGAAAAGTGGGGCGTGCAATATTATTCGACCCCCTTGAGTTAATACTTTGTAGTGCCACCTTTTGCTGCGATTACAGCTGCAAGTCGCTTGGGGTATGTCTCTATCAGTTTTGCACATCGAGAGACTGAAATTCTTGCCCATTCTTCCTTGCAAAATAGCTGGAGCTCAGTGAGGTTGGAAGGAGAGCGTTTGTGAACAGCCGTTTTCAGCTCTTTCCACAGATTCCCGATTGGATTCAGGTCTGGACTTTGACTTGCCATTCTAACACCTGGATACGTTTATTTTTGAACCATTCCACTGTAGATTTTGCTCTATGTTTGGGATCATTGTCTTGTTGGAAGATAAATTTCCATCCCAGTCTCCGGTCTTTTGCAGACTCCAACAGGTTTTCTTCCAGAATGGTCCTGTATTTGGCTCCATCCATCTTCCCATCAATTTTAACCATCTTCCCTGTCCCTGCTGAAGAAAAGCAGGCCCAAACCATGATGATGCCACCAACATGTTTTACAGTGGGGATGGTGTTTTGAGGGTGATGAGCTGTGTTGCTTTTACGCCAAACATATATTTTGCATTGTGCCCAAAACGCTCAATTTTTGGTTTCATCTGACCACAGCACCTTATTCCACATGTTTGGTGTCTCCCAGGTGGCCAGGTCTGCAAACAAGACTTTTTATATGATATCTTTGAGAAATGGCTTTCTTCTTGCCACTGTTCCATAAAGGCCAGATTTGTACAGTGTACAACTGATTGTTGTCTATGGACAGACTCTCCCCCTCAGCTGTAGATCTCTGCAGGTCATCCAGAGTGATCATGGGCCTTTTGGCTGCATCTCTGATCAGTCTTCTCCTTGTTAGAGATGAAAGTTTAGAGGGACGGCCAGGTCTTGGTAGATTTGCAATGGTCTGATACTCCTTCCATTTCAATATTGCACATTGCTCCTTGAGATGTTTAAACCTTGGGAAATCTTTTTGTATCCAAATCTGTCTTTAAACTTCACCACAACAATATCTCAGACCTGCCTGGTGTGTTCTTTGGTCTTCATGATGCTCTCTGCACTTGAAACAGACCCCTGAGACTATCACAGAGCAGGAGCATTTATATAGAGACTTGATTACACACAGGTGGATTCTATTTATCATTACCAGTCATCTAGGACAACATTGGATCATTCAGAGATCCTCACTGAACTTCTGGAGTGAGTTTGCTGCACTGAAAGTAAAGGGGCGAATAATATTCCACTTTTCAGTTTTTTGTTAAAAAAGTTAAAAATATGCAATAAATTTCATTCCACTTCACAATTATGTCCCACATGTTGTTGATTCTTCACAAAAAAATTAGAATTGATATATTTATGTTTGAAGCCTGAAATGTGGCAAAAGGTTGAAAAGTTCAAGTGGGCCGAATACTTTCACAAGGCACTGTACAAGTGTGTGCATATGTATGTGTGTGGGTATGTTTATGTGTGTATATTTATGTATATGTGTGGGTATGTATATGTGTATGTATACATGTCAGTGTGTGTGCTTCAGATGTAATGCAGTGGTTACGTGGGGCACAGGATCTAATACAGGGGCTATATGTGAGCACAGGCTCTAATTCAAGGGCTCTGTGGGGGCACAAACTGTAATGCAGGGGGCTATTTGTGAGCTCCTGGTGTAATATAGAGGCTATGTGAGCTCTCCTGTTATAGTACGGGGGCTATGTACAGCCCCCTGCTGTATACTGTGGGCTGTGTGCAGCGTCCTGCTGTATACAGGGGCTGTGTGCAGGCTCCTTCTGTATAATGAGGGCTGTATGCGGCCTCCTGCTGTATACCGGGAGTTATGTGTGGCCTCCTGCTGTATACTGGGGGCTGTGTGCCAGCTTCTGTTGTATACTCATGGCTATGTGCAGGCTCCTTCTGTAAATTGGGGGCTGTGTGTGGCCTCCTGCTGTATACTGGGAGTTGTGTGCCAGCTTTTGCTGTATACTCAGGACTGTGTGTGGGCTCCTTCTGTATACTGGGGGCTGTGTGTGGGCTCCTGTTGCATACTGGGGCTGTGCGCTTCCTCCTGCTGTATAATGATGGCTGTGCAACCTTCTGCTGTATACTGGAAGCTGTGTGTGAGCTCCTGTTGTATACGAAGGGCTGAGTGTGGCCTCCTGCTGTATACGGATGGCTGTATGCAGCCTCCTGCTGTATACTTGGGGCTGTGTGTGGCCCTCCTGCTGTATACTGGGGGCTGTGTGTGGACTCCTGTTGTATATTGAGGGCTGTGTGTGGGCTCCTGTTGTATACTGAGGGCTGTGTGTGGCAGGTTGTTAGAAAAATATGCATTATGGCTTTTGTGGCTAATGCTTCCCTGACACTCACATCTCAGGGTGACCCATTTTCTAGAAGTCCTTGTTTTCGGCAGCCTCCCTGAATGTTTCACAGACATGCATGAGCTGTGTTATACTATGAATGTCCTTTGATGCCTATAGCAACCAATCAGAAGCTGAGCTGTGATTGGTTGCTATACGCCGATAAATATCCACTTTGTCAAAACAGCCAATGCAGCATATATAACCTCACATTTACAAACAGTTAATAAGCCTTTTTTTGGCAACTGTCTGTATGGCACAGGGTTAAAATTTCCTCTCAAAACATAGTGATAGACAAGTGAGGTGTGAAATTTCGTGATTGTAAATGCGACAGTGCGGATTCCTTTAGTGGACATATATACACTCAACTTTATATATATCTAATGTGTGTGTATGGAATGCACAGGTGCAAGCTGCCATGACGGCATAATATAAATATATATTTATTACCGTATATACTCGTGTATAAGCCAACCCGTCTATAAGCCGACCCCCTACTTTTGCCCCCAAAACCTGGGAAAACCTATTGACTCGTGTATAAGCCGAGGATGGACCCCAGCACAGGTATACAGCCCCCAGCAGTGTGGTATACAGGCCCCCCCAGTGGTAGTATACAGCAGCCTCCCCAGTGGTATATACAGGCCCCAGAAGTATATACAGCAGCCCCAGTGGTATACAGCAGCCTTAGTGGTGTGGTATACAGCAGCCCCAGTGGTATATAGCAGCCCCAGTAGTATACGCAGCCCAGTGTATACAGCAGCCCCAGTGGTATACAGCAGCCCCAGTGGTGTGGTATACAGCAGCCCCAGTGGTATACAGCAGCCTCAGTGGTCAGTGGTATATAGCAGCCCCAGTGGTATACATCAGCCCCAGTGGTATATAGCAGCCCCAGTGGTATACAGCAGCCCCAGTAGTATACAGCAGCCCCAGTGGTCAGTGGTATATAGCAGCCCCAGTGGTATACAGCAGCCCCAGTGGTATATAGCAGCCCCAGTGGTGTGGTATACAGCAGCCCCAGTGGTATACAGCAGCCCCAGTGGCCCCCAAATGCTGGCACTCGCCCCCCCCTGCTTAACTTACCATCCCCGGTCTTCTACACCGCCGGTCTTCTGTGCTCCGTACTCCATGCTCCCGTACGGCTGCATCCGGGGTCCCCGGCCGTCGCACGATGACGTCATCGTAACTGCGACGGTCGGGGATCCCGGATGCAGCCGGACGGGAGCATGGAGGACGGAGCACAGAAGACCGGCGGTGCAGAAGACCGGGGATGGTAAGTTAAGCAGCGGGGGGGCCCTTACAAAAGAGGGGGGATGAGTGCCAGCATTTGGAGGCCACTGGGGCTGCTGTATACCACTGGGGCTGCTGTATACCACTGGGGCTGCTGTGTACTGTATTGACCCGTGTATAAGCCAAGGGAGGGACTTTTCAGCCCAATTTTTGGGCTGAAAAACTCGGCTTATACACGAGTATATACGATATATATAAAGCAAAATGTATGTATAACACTGGAATGTACCACAGAAATGTCAGACTAAACAGTAATATATAAAAATGGTGAGGAGTAATAAGGAAGTTGCATGTGAGTGGACTATTTAAATCCAGCAAGGCGGAGGGATACAGTGAAGGCAGGAATGTGGCAGTTGTGGTCACATGGTCTTTTTTTTTTAACCCCTCCCATAATCTCTCCTATTCAGCATGGCATGGAGGGATACAAGCATGCAAAAAAACAGAAAAAGGTATATTTTATTCATAATATCCACTGTAAACATTTTTTGTAAATATTTACACCTGTTTTCAAATTTTTGCTAGAAAAGTGTGTCCTGGCACAACCCCTTTAAGGACCAAGCCTTATTTTGCAATTCTGACCAGTGTCACTTTATGAGGCTATAACTCTGAAATGCTTCGAAATATCCAAGTAATTCCAAGACTGTTTTTTTCATGACATATTGGTATTCATGCTAGTTGTAAATTTAGGATGATATTTTCTACATTTCTTTGACCAAAGAGACTGTTTACATGCAGTGACAGTTCAAAGCCATGACGAGTATAGCTGTTATTGGTCATTAAGGGGTTAAATCCCACTGTCAATAAGACAGTGGGATTTAACACGTGATGGCAGGGTGGGGCACATAGTTCCCATTGGTGTGCCTGTGATGTGATGATGGCGCGCCAATGGGTTGTCATTACAGCCATGAGTCAACTGATGACCCCTGTATCTGTCATGACACTCTACCTGTGAATGCCGGCTGCGAGCCAGCATTCATAGAAGACTGTGATTTTTGCTATATAGCAGAAGTGATTGGATGAACATAGCTTCACTAGTAAATCTAGCAAACAGAGGGGAAAAAAAAAAGTTTAAAAAAAAAACATGAACCCCCCACAAAAGGAATCAACTATCGGGACTTCAAAGTGAACCTGTCACCCTACTAGTGCTTTGCAAACTGAAAGCAGCACCTTCAGCAGTGTCCATGCTGCATTGTGTGATGGTCTCTATACTCCACTCCCCCCCCCCCCATACTCTGAAAGTTTATAATGTTTCCCACTATCTATTTAAATGAGTACGTAGCCGGTCTGGTCCTTGTGGACTGAAATCGCTGCTAGCCTGGTCCTCTTCGGCGCCTGTGTATGAGCATCTTTCTTTACGCCGGAGCGCACAGCTAAGCCGATGTGCGGGGAGCCCGGCTGTCATCAATGTGCCTGCGTGAAGTGCAGGTACCAGAGCCCGCTGCATACAGCATAACATAAAACAGAGCGGGCTCTGGTGCCTGCACTTCACGCAGGTGCATTGATGACAGGTTCATTTTATCCACCTGTAAATCAGTGCAGCAGGTGCAGTTGTGTGCAGCATGACATCACTGTTTGTTTGTTTATTCCTCCCTTGTGGGCATGGCAGTCTGATGTAAGCTGATGTAAGTCCCCCTGGGTGGGAGGGAGAGGTTTTGGCTCACATCAGACTGCCATGTCCACAAAGGAGGAATAAAAAACAAATAGTGATGTCATGCTGCACACATCAGTCACCTGCTGCACTGATTTACAGGTGGTTAAAGGGAACCTGACCCCTCCCAATCGCCCCCAACCCTATTAATACCTGTCTCTGCACCATGACATATCATTATTAGTGGCCCTTTTCTATAAAAAATGCGTTCTGTAACATTGCAAAAATCAACATTATGCACCTACATATGTGCGACTTCTTGTCCCTGAATAAGTCTCACACACATCACAAAGACCGGATGTGATGCAAATAGCGTCACACCGGCTATTTCGCCCCTACAGCAGGGCGAGGAGGACTAGGATTACTTATCACGCCCATTAGGGCGTGATAATGAGCAGCTAAGAGGGCTTAGAGTGTCACAGGGAACGCCCTGTGAGACTTATTCAGGGACAAGAAGTCGCACATATATAAGTGCATAATGTTGATTTTTGCAATGTTACAGAACGCATTTTTTATAGAAAAGGACCACTAATAATGATATGTCATGGTGCAGGGACAGGTATTAATAGGGTTGGGGGTGATTTGGAGGGGTCAGGTTCCCTTTAAATCCTGGTGGTTGGCTCCCTTTAAATGTTGCTGAAGAGGGAGAGAATGATTGGCAGCGGTGGGCAGATTACACATGCAGGGGGTGTGAATCTGCCCTTGGCTGCAGCCCCTAGCCACCTCCTTAGTGGCTGGAGCATGTAAGTTTTCTATGTGTATTATCTCGGGGTACAGGGCTGCTCAAGTGCTGGGTGACCCCTTGTCTGCATGCTGCAGACCTGCTGCATCCAGTGCTGTAATTAGATCACCATGCCTGGTTTGGTGACAGGTCCTCTTTAAAAAAAATCACCCCCCTTTTGCCCCACTACTAATTAAATAATGAAAAAAAAAACAAAACACATTTGGTATTGTTGCATTCTAAAGTGTTCAAAATATAAAATACATCAATCTGATCAGTAAATAGTATTAAAAAAAAAAAATCAAAATGCCAGAATGTTGTTTTGCAAAAAAACAAAACAATAATGGATGATCAAAACAGCGCATTCACCCAAAAATGGTGTCATTAGAAACGTCAGCTCAAGATGCAGAAAGTAAGCCATCACACAGCCCCAGATCCCGTAAAAGATGAGAACGCTACAGGTCACGGAAGATTATATAAAATCATTTTTTTGCCACTTAAAAAACAAAACCACACATGTTGTGGATCTATGAACCCGTCCAGACCTGAGAATCACACTGGCGATAAAGTGAACGCGAGAAATTAAAGAAAAAATTTTGGAGTTACACTTTTTTTCTGCAACTTCAATGCACTTGTAGTAGTTTTCCAGCACGATAATGATAAAATGAATGATATCACTCAAAAGTACAACTCGTCCTGCAAAAATCAAGCCCTCCTATGTCTATATAGATGAAAGTGCAAAAAAAGGTAGGGCTCAGAGGAAAAAAAAGTAAATGACCATGACATGAAGGGGTTAATAACCTGATTGATGGCAGCAGAGGGGCGATATCTGACCAATGCTCAAAATGGAGCCTTAATAGACCCAATTCTCTAGTCATATCCCATAGATTGTAAGCCCCCAAGGACAGGCTCCTGTGGCGCCCCACTACGTAGGTGCCACAAAAGAGGTACTGCACCCAGAACAGCGGTGTAGTACTCCACTGCAGTTGGGACAATGGTCACTAGATGGAACCCTAGAGCAGACATCCACACACTAGAACAGTAGGTGGGAGGGACCCCGGGAGGATATATAGTGGCCTCTAGGGGGAACTAGAGGCTAGTCTGGAGTTGAGTCGGAGCACTGTGGCGGCGCTGGTGAGTATCACCAGACTCAGCAGGTGGAGTCACGAAGACAACTTGTAAATAATCCCCTGTAAATATTCCCCATTTTCAGTTGACCCCCAGGGCCACAGTCTCGGGATGGCCACCCGTGACTTCCCGGACTGAGAGAGAGCCTGAGACATGGGCGTACCCAGCGTGGGGCTGGGGGGGGCAGGTGCCCCCCCCAAGAGGCTGCCCCGGGTGAGCGTGGCACTGCGTACCCCACATGGCACCTACAGTACTGTGACCAGGGCTTTTTTTGCTCCGGAGCGGCCGCCGCCCCCGCCCCCCCTCCTCTTTGGGAGTGAAAGGAGCAGCACTGTCTCCCGGCCGAGTGCTGAGTGAGGGGTCAGACTCCAGAGGAGCGGGCGGGAGCCGGCGGCACAGCACTGTCATGTGAACGGACGGCAGAGGAGATGCAGAGAGGACGGCAGAAGAGAGCAGGTGGTGAGTGGCCCCAAGGAAAGAAGGTGCAGTGTGCTGTGCAGCCAGGTTTTGTGTGCAGAGTGACAGTGTGTGTGTGTGTGTGTGTGTGCAATGTGTGTGCAATGTGTGTGTGCAATGTGTGTGTGCAATGTTTGTGTGTGTGTGCAATGTGTGTGTGTAATGTGTGTGGTGTGTGTGTGTGTGTGTGTGTGTGTGAAATGTGTGTGTGTGCAATGTGTGTGTGCAATGTGTGTGTGGGTGTGCAATGTGTGTGTGTGTGTGCAATGTGTGTGCAATGTGTGTGTGCAATGTGTGTGTGCAATGTTTGTGTGTGTGTGCAATGTGTGTGTGTAATGTGTGTGTGTGTGTGTGTGTGTGTGTGTGAAATGTGTGTGTGTGCAATGTGTGTGTGCAATGTGTGTGTGGGTGTGCAATGTGTGTGTGCAATGCTACATGCTGCAGTGCCGGCCCCGGGAGCAGAAGAGCCTGTGCAGCTGCCCTGTGGACTGTGGGGGGCTGGAGGCAGAGACAGAGCAGCCGGAGGATCACAGTGAGTGAAAATAAATGTAAAGTAAATAAAGATAAAGTTGGCTGCACTGTGCTTGTGATGGGGGCCTCCAGCCTCCGTCCTCCTGCGCTCACCCCTCCAGCCTCCGTCCTCCTGCCCTCACCCCTCCAGCCTCCGTCCTCCTGCCCACCCCTCCAGCCTCCGTCCTCCTGCCCTCACCCCTCCAGCCTCCGTCCTCCTGCGCTCACCCCTCCAGCCTCCGTCCTCCTGCGCTCACCCCTCCAGCCTCTGTCCTCCTGCGCTCACCCCTCCAGCCTCTGTCCTCCTGCGCTCACCCCTCCAGCCTCTGTCCTCCTGCGCTCACCCCTCCAGCCTCTGTCCTCCTGCGCTCACCCCTCCAGCCTCTGTCCTCCTGCGCTCACCCCTTCAGCCTCTGTCCTCCTGCGCTCACCCCTCCAGCCTTTGTCCTCCTGCGCTCACCCCTCCAGCCTCTGTCCTACTGCGCTCACCCCTCCAGCCTCTGTCCTACTGCGCTCACCCCTCCAGCCTCTGTCCTACTGCGCTCACCCCTCCAGCCTCCGTCCTCCTGCCCTCACCCCTCCAGCCTCCGTCCTCCTGCCCTCACCCCTCCAGCCTCCATCCTCCTGCCCTCACCCCTCCAGCCTCTGTCCTCCTGCGCTCACCCCTCCAGCCTCTGTCCTCCTGCGCTCACCCCTCCAGCCTCTGTCCTCCTGCGCTCACCCCTCCAGCCTCTGTCCTCCTGCGCTCACCCCTCCAGCCTCTGTCCTCCTGCCCTCATCCCACCAGCCTCTGTCCTCCTGCCCTCACCCCACCAGCCTTCGTCATCCTGCGCTCACCCCTTCAGCCTCCGTCCTCCTGCGCTCACCCCCCAGCCTTCATCCTGGTCTAACCGCCTGCCCACCATATACTGTGCTGCTAACCACTGAGCCATCATACTATGCTAACCACAGAGACATCGCGCAGTGCTAACCACTGAGCCACCGTACAATGCTAACCACTGAGCCACCATATACAGAGCTAACCACTGAGCCACCATATACAGTGCTAACCACTGAGCCACCATACAGTGCTAACCACTGAGCCACCATTTACAGTGCTAATCACTGAGCCACCATATACAGTGCTAACCACTGAGCCACCATATACAGTGCTAACCACTGAGCCACCGTATACAGTGCTAACCACTGAGCCACCGTATACAGTGCTAACCACTGAGCCACCATATACAGTGCTAACCACTGAGCCACCATATACAGTGCTAACCACTGAGCCACCGTATACAGTGCTAAATACTGAGCCACCATATACTGTGCTAACCACTGAGCCACTGTATACAGTGCTAACCACTGAGCCACCGTATACAGTACTAATCACTGAGCCACCATTTACAGTGCTAACCACTGAGCCACCGTACTGCGAGTGTATGCCCCTGCGAGTGTATGCCCCTGTGTGTGTATGCCTCCCCCCTGAAAATAAGACCGGGTGCAACGTTCGGAGCAAATATATTAATATATTAAATATATTAATCTCACCCGGCCCCTGACAGCAGCCCGCCCATGTCATATACAGCCCCCGGCCCCCATAGGGCTCCCCAGTGGCGCAATAAGTCTGATGGGCACAGGTGCGCAATGTAGGCCCCCCACCTTCCGCGTGCACGTTGGTCAGATGTATGGGCCCCGTGTAACATTCTAAATCCTATACTCACAAATTGACCCCTCTCCCCCTTCATTATGTATTAATGTCCCTTATCTTGCTGTATATGGTCCTCCTCCTGGAATATGGCCTTTATCGTGGTATATATGTCCCCCATCATGGTTTATATGGTCCTCCTCCTCAGCCACCATAGTCCTCCAATTATTATAATGCATCCCCACATTCCTCCATACATTACAATGTATTCCCATAGTCCTCTAAGTATTATAATGCACCCCATAGTCCCTCATTCATAAGGTACCCCCATAGTCATCCAATTATCATAATGCAACCCCACTATCCTCTATATAGTATAATGTAGCCTCATATGCCTCCATACATTATAATGCACCTCCATACAGTATAATGCACTCCTATAGTTCTCCATATAGTATAATTCACCCCCATAATTCTCCATATAGTATAATTCACCCATAGTCTTCTATACAGTATAATGCACCATCAATAGTCCTCCATGTAGTATAATGCACCCCCATAGTTCTCCATATAGCCCTCCATACAGTCTAATGCACCCTCACAGTCCTGTGTTTAGCATAGTACAGCCTTCCATATAGCACAGTACAGCCTCATAATTCTCCATACAGTATAATGCAGCCACGGTGAGCCACCCCCTTCCCCCCCCCCCATACTCCTCTGGCCAGCGTGTACTCCTTAAAAAAAAATCCTGTACTTACATCTCCTGGTTCCACCACAGCTTCCCAAAATTGAAGATACAGGAGGAGGTCGTGACGCTGAGCGTTGCACAGTGGAACGCATAAAAGCAGGAAGTGACACCTAGTCCACACTAGGAGAAGGTAGTGCTTCCTGCTTTTTATGCGTTCCACTGTGCAATGCATGGCATCACCCCTGTGGTAAGAGGAAGCGCAGGGGGCGGCGCAGGAGGCTCAGTGAAACACATGGGACCCTTAGCGGCCCGTGTGCTGCTGCGCAGTGATGGTACAAGAAGCGGGCACAATCGGAACGACCATGGCTTGCCCCCCCCTAGTTTTGATCCTGGGTACACCCATGGCCTGAGAGCCGAGTACCCGAGCCCTGGGTGCGTGTCACTCCTCTCCCCTCTGTACCAGTCTTTGTTAATTTGTTTACAGTAAACCATATCTATATGTAGTATGTGACCCTTCTCATGTACAGCACCATGGAATCAACGGTGCCATAGAAATAAATAATAATAATGTCTATTGATCCAGTGACTCCATAATTCCACTTCTCCTCCTTGCTGTTACTATTTTTACTGTATTCAGTCACACATACAAAATATATGCACAGATAAGGGGAATATATATACACACACAAAAGACATATATATATATATATATATATATATATATATATATGTCTTTTGTGTGTGTATATATATTCCCCTTATCTGTATATACAAATGTATATACACAGGCAGTACATAGTGCACACTGCCTCCTCTGCTCCTCTCACCGTGTAGCCCCGCCCACAGCTGCCCCAGGCCCCGCCCTCTCACTGCTGCCCCCTTGTGCCCGCAGCCGCTGACCTGCAGCCAATGCCGTCCCAAGTCATGCCCCTTTACTTCTGACCTGCAGCCATTGCTGTCCCGCCCCTTTCTACCCACCCCACGCCCCGCCTCCCCTCACTGCTGCCCCCTTGTGTCCGGAGCCGCTGACCTGCAGCCATAGCTGCCGCCCTCACAATTGTCCCCACAGAGGGCTCCCATATATCGCGATATAATCATGTGACGTGAGCCGCCGTGTGTACATTTCCCTTATAGTATGGCCCGCAGATAGCGCGGGAGTCTCCCCGAGTGCTCGGCGATAGTAGTATCCGGTGATGTAGGGGCGCTCCTCCACAGGCAGCACACCGCGCCGGGGCTCCGGGAGAGCAGGGGCCGTGTGAGGGCGGCAGTGCCGGCTGTGGCCCCTGTGTGGGCGGGCTCGCTGGGCAGTGTCGCTCAGGCCGGGGCTCGGTGTGCGAGGGTTGTAGTGCTGTCTGTGTCAGACCCCGTGTGAGGGCGGGCTCGCTGGGCAATGTCGCTCAGGCCCGGTGTGTGAGGGCGGCAGTGCTGTCTCTGGTCCCTATGTGAGGGCGGGCACTCTGGGCAATGTCGCTGAGGCCGGGGCTCGGTGTGCGAGGGTGGTAGTGCTGTCTGTGGCGGCCCCGTGTGTGAGGGTTGTAGTGCTGGCTGTGTCAGACCCCGTGTGAGGGCGGGCTCGCTGGGCAGTGTCGCTCAGGCCGGGGCTCGGTGTGCGAGGGTTGTAGTGCTGTCTGTGTCAGACCCCGTGTGAGGGCGGGCTCGCTGGGCAATGTCGCTCAGGCCCGGTGTGTGAGGGCGGCAGTGCTGTCTCTGGTCCCTATGTGAGGGCGGCTGTGGTCCCCTGTGAGGGCGGGCACTCTGGGCAATGTCGCTCAGGCCGGGGCTCGGTGTGTGAGGGTTGTAGTGCTGGCTGTGTCAGACCCCGTGTGAGGGCGGGCTCGCTGGGCAATGTCGCTCAGGCCCGGTGTGTGAGGGCGGGTAGTTGCTGTCTCGCTGTGGCGGCCCCTGTATGAGGGCGGGCACTGTGTGCAGTCTCTCAGGCCGGGTCTCGGTGTGTGAGGGCGGGCTCTCAGTGTCGCTCAGGCCGGGTCTCGGTGTGTGAGGGCGGGCTCTCTGTGTCGCTCAGGCCCGGTGGGTGTGATCCGCTCCGTGTTTTCCCTTGCTCCCTCCTTCCTCCCCCTCCCTCCTCCGCCGCTCTCTCCTGAACTCCAGCCCCCTCTCTATCAGCCTCTCACTCCGTCTCAATATGTCTCAAGATGGCGGCCAATGCGGGATCGATGTTTCAATATTGGAAGCGCTTTGATTTACAGCAGCTGCAGGTCAGCTCCGTTTTCTTGCTCCCTCTCCTCCGCCGTGTGTCCCGCTGTCCTCCGCCTCCTGTCCGTCGTCTCCCCGGCTCGGTGTGTGCTCGGGGCTCCGCCGTCTCCCGGCCGCGCTCATTGATAACGTTTTATCAGAAATTGATCCTCTTTGTTCAATTCATCGATCAGCCAAGATGGCGCCGGCGGAGGCTGGTGTCCGGGCCGCGGGCCCCGCCGCTCTCCTCCGGCCTCGCCGCTTCTTTCAGCTTCTACAAGTTTATTTTTTTTTTTATTGGACTTTTTTTTTCGCTTGTTTTATTGAAGTTGCCTCCTCCGCTGGTTGTTGTGTGATGGTGGCGCTGTGGTGCCAGGCTCCCCCTCCTCCTCCTCCATACACAGCCGCCTCCTCCGGAGCTCTCACCGACCAGCAACTTACACCAGGACGACACCTGGCTGTGGCCCCCTGTCTGCCCGGCTGTGGCCCCTGTCTGTCCCGGGGGCCCCTCTGGAGCTGAGGGAACTTTCCATGTGGAGATGTTCAGTGTGGAGTGTTGGGGATGGTGTTCTGTGGTGGAGGGGGATGTGATGTCTGTCCTGGGGGGGAAAGTTCACCAGGACAGGGCTCGTGTTATTTGGGACTTTATTTGTCAGAATGACCTGAGGTGAGGGAATAATCGGGGCAGGACGTGTCCTGGCATCTTCTTCTATGTGATTTTCCTTCACCTCTTTTATTCATGGTCGGTGAAGCTCATCGTTAAATATTTTACTATATTTATTTGTTACTTTTCCTGTGTCCAGTCAGTGGAGCTCGTCGTTGAATATTTTATAATATTTGTTACTTTTCCTGTGTCGCTGTTTTCTGGCTCGTAGGCTCCTTACTTGTAGAATAGTGTAACCCCTCTGGGATGTTTTGCTTTCTTATTGATTGGGTTGCTTTTATAGACTGATCTCCAGGTGGTGTAAGGTTGGGTCAGGTCCTCCGCCATATCTGTTACATGCATCTTGTGGTATAAGGTTAGGTCAAGTCCTCCATGTCCTGACACTGCATCTTGTGTGAGGTTGGGTCTGGTCCTCCACCATATCCCTGTTACCTGTATCTTGTGGTGTGAGGTTGGGTCTGGTCCTCCACCATATCCCTGTTACCTGTATCTTGTGGTGTGAGGTTGGGTCTGGTCCTCCACCATATCCCTGTTACCTGTATCTTGTGGTGTGAGGTTGGGTCAGGTCCTCCACCATATCCCTGTTACCTGTATCTTGTGGTGTGAGGTTGGGTCAGGTCCTCCACCATATCCCTGTTACCTGTATCTTGTGGTGTGAGGTTGGGTCAGGTCCTCCTCCATATCCCTGTTACCTGTATCTTGTGGTGTGAGGTTGGGTCAGGTCCTCCACCATATCCCTGTTACCTGCATCTTGTGTGAGATTGGGTCATGGCCTCCACCATATCCCTATTACCTTATCTTGTGGTGTTGGGTTGGGTCAAGTCCTCCACCTTATCCCTATTACCTGTATAGTGTGGTATGAGGTTGGGTCAGGTCATCCACTATATCCCTGTTACCTGCATCTTGGCTTATTTCTTGGGTGCTTATGATGGCATCTTTTTTGTTTATAGGGGGCTTCTTTCTGTCCATATGGTACTGTAGATCCTAATGTGGAGGTGGCGTATGTAAATATGTGGTGACCCAATTTAGAGCGCCGATGGTCCCGTGAGACCTCGATGTGGCTAGCTGAGAATTTAACCCTTAAGCATTCACATAATCGGCACATTGTTTTACCTTTTTATTATTTCTTCTTTACTTGTGACCTTAAACCCTTTTGTGATTCCAGTTAATTTACCTCTACCATATGAGCTCCTTGCAGAGATCTCGTTTATTACAAGGAAATGCATTTCACGTCAAATTAATTGGGGCATGAGACGATACTTTTCTTCTCCTTTTTTGCATTTTTTTCCCCCCCTTTTGAGTAGAGCACGTTTTGCATTGATTTACATGTAATTATAAAGCCTCAGATGTGTCTATCTCAAACACTTTCATGTGCTGGTTGTGTTGTCGAGAATTTCAGCAAAGCCTGAAAGTTGTGTATATTGTATGTGTTTTGCGTGTTCTTTGCTTGGTTAATGTGTCTGTCAGTCACCATGTAAAAGGCTCAGACTGAAAGTCAAGATCTCAGCTATGGAGTCATGGTTAAGATCAATAGACATTCTCATGAACTTACAGGGGCAGTAAAAATATTCTTGATTGCCTGTATAGATTTTCGTGCCTCTCGTATTGAACAGCATAGCAGCTTTTAGGAACGGTGGCTGTCAGCTTGTGTGCTGATACTGTCTGTCTGCTGCGGGGATACTTGTACAATTAGGAGGAAAATAAACAACTTTTACCACCAGTTAGTTGATTTTTATATTTTTCAGAGTATATATCTTGCGATCTGTAGCTTTAGGACAAGGGATCGTTTGACTTTGGGAATCGTCTACACCCTAAATAAAATAGCTTTTTGTGCCATGGCCTGGTAGATTCCTTTTCCTTAGTAACAAAGAGAAGCGGACATAAATTATGCATCCTTTAAATTGCAGATTATTTCTGCTGTGGTGTGGGTGGAATAAAGACGTGACGTGTAGACTCCTTAAAAACTTTGCAAATAAAAAGGCACGTAAAATGTAGTGACCCTCAATATGTAAAGGCGTGAGGGTTAACTAAGCAATGTTTATAAAACGGTGATCTTGACCTGGTTTTTTGGTAAGCAGGAGACTATTATTTTAAGGACGCCTCAAAAATTGTGCTTTGTGCACAGAACAAAGATCATTGTTTTCTCTTTTGTTAAAATGAAACTCATTAATCATCGTCTGAATGTACAAGGTGGAAGGTCCTTGAATTCATATGATCACGTTGGTGGAGGGGGGAAAAAAAGGCAATCAAACACCACTCTCAGAAAGGATCAAAAGTTCAGAACACTTTGCCATCAATTCATTACAGTTCAGCAAATTAAACACAAATGACAGACTTCTGAATATTCAAATACTTTCCCAAGAACAAAGATTAGCTTTGTTTCTTTTCTGTCAAGGATCTAGTGATAGCGGTGGGTTTAGCAGTAGTAATTTCCTTTCTGTAAATATTGTCTGAATGGTTTTACAAGAAGAAAGGCTTTATCAAATGTGTTCTGTTCACTCTTTATAATAGATCCTAGCAGTACCTGGTGGAATACTTCACAATCAGATCCAGATGTTGATTTCCCAGATTGTAGGCTATTAGATTTCTGTAAGTGTGTGAGAAGGCTTCTACACGTTGGTGCTATTTTCCGAATGGTAATTTGTGTGAAAATTATATTATATATACATATAATTTGTGTGTATTTCTTTATTAACATGCAGTCATTTCGGGAATTCCAGATTCTTTGCAGGTCAGTCTGCGATCTATAGACAGATTTACAGCCTCTGAATTCCAGTTGCAGACTAATGACTACCCAAGCAACCGATGATAGTCTTCTGATGGGCCCAGCAGACACTGGATAACGTCACGTCCCTGAATGTGATAACACAATGCAATGTTGCTACATAATTTCCTTAGTTGGAATACTTTTCACTACTATACGTTTCTGTAGCTTAGGTTTAATAATAATAAAATATTCATTTATATATATTAATTCCATAGCACTTTACATACATGAGAAATGCTGTCTCTCTTGGAGCTCACAATCTAAACATCCTATCAGTATGTCTTTGCAATGTGGGAGGAAACTGGAGTGCCCGGAGGAAACCCACGCAAACACAGGGAGAACATACAAACTCCTTGTAGATGTTGTCCTTGGTGGGAATTGGACCCAGGACCTCAGAACCCCAGTGCTGCAAAGGCTGCCGTGCTAACCACTTGAGCCACCGTGCTGACCATTTTTTAATGTTTAATCAAAGTGCAGCTTTTTTTTTTAAATGCCCTGTAATTTGGATATTTTATCTATCATGGCCCAATTACTTGTGAATTACTGCTAGTACAGAACATCCAGTTGTGTACGTTTGTAAATCCTGAAATTCCAAATTTGTTGTATAAGTGCAGCATTCGTGCAATGTGTTGGTAGTGTTGCCCCATGGAGATCCCCCACTGCCTTATATGAGAAACAAGTGTCAAAGCTGCTCATTTACAAAATACAGATTTGTTTCAGAAAATTGTGATTTGCTAATAGTTAAGTTAGGTTTGTTTTATATTAATAAAAAAAAATTAACGTACGAGGAAAATAAAATAAAACAGCGAGTCGTAGGAGGGGGGAATGTGTCAAAACGTGAATAAAACCTGCTGCATTTTAAATGTGTGAACCTATAATCAGACATTTCTTTCGTAGCTAGGTAATATTTTATTATTTGGCTTCTGATACTGTAAACATACTCTCTTTCGAGTAAACAATACTGACAGGGCACCTTTAAAACTTAAAACATTAAGGCTATGTGCACACCTAGTGTTTTTTGATGCTTTTTCACTTGGTTTTCTGCAAGGGAAAACGCATCCCAGCAAAGTCTATAGGTTTTCTGAAGTGCTGTGCCCACCTTCAGGTTTTTTTCCACCTGCGGATTCTGTTGCCGAAAAAAAGCAACATGGCAATTCTTTCTGCATTTTTCTCATAGCCCGTATGATAGAAACACATTTGGAGAAAACGCATCAAAAGTCATACATGCTACGTTGGTTTTTCCTGCCAGGAGATGCATTGTTTTGGTGCAGAAATATCTGCTAGGTGGGTACAAAGCCTGAAACCTATACAATATTGGTGTTTCCTAACAGTAGATTCTTCTCTGCCCTTTCAGCAGGCCTTGGCTAATATGCTGAGAGTTGTGTATGCAGCGGCCCATCTTCAGCTCACAGATTACACACCTAGGTGTTAGGCTGACTGAAGTCATCAAAGTCCACATTGCCTCAACTGCTTCAAGACATAGGAGGGTCCATGTATTGCATTCATTATCGAGCAGTATTATTTCTTTTGATCTAAAGACAAGTGCTACTTACATTTAATAAATAAAATAGGAGACATTATATTATTTATGTTTGATCTCCCAAATTTATTCTAAAGGTTTGAGAGTCTTTCTAGTGTGACTGTGTCAGATGGTGCAGCCGGATAATGTTTACCTGGCTTGCCAAACATGCATATCAATGTCACTAGTTCCCTGAAGCACTTTCCAGTGTGTGTGATGCGGTGGGTGGGCGCTGCACTGCTGAAAGACTTGGTTGTCAGTTTGTGAATGGAGCAAGAACAGAGAGGCTTTAATATTATACTTGCATGTGTGTATACATATGTATATATATGTAAGAAGTGCAGTCCAGCATGGAGAAAAGGCATAAGGCCTCAGCAGTATTCTATTACTACATTGAGGTTTGATGGGAATAAAATAAACTCTTGATTTTTATTTTTTTTTAGGACTTTATTGTAGTTTAATGTTTCAAAGTTTGCACATTAATACTAAAACTCAAGTATCTGGGAGCTGATGGCTAATTACAGACAAATATTTACCTGTGCAAATGTCAAATTTGGAATTGTGCTTGAGATCTTTATCTGGATTTTAATATAATCCCTGGAGCTGAGTGTGTTGCTCCTAAACTGGACACACTTTATAATCTAGCTCCAGGTAAAGCAGCTTTCCTGCTTCCTATGTTGTATTTTGCATCAACCGTATAGGGGCAAAGACATTGCTCTAATTTTAATCATGGAGTATTTCTGGTTTTCTTTGTGTGGGATAGGTATATTTATATATTTTTACTGCTTTCTGATTAAAGCTTTATTTTAAGGTGCCCATATTTATATCGTCTGATCCTTTAGTATTCTGTTTCGGTGGGTGCCTCTTGTCTATCCTCCGCCAGCAGGGGAGATGAGGAATAGGAAGTTGGTGTTTAACAGGCCTAGTCATTGAAAAAAGCTGCCTCTAGAGGGGTCTACCCTCTTTCTACTGGGATCTTGTGTATGCGGAGTGTGTAGGGATGTTGGTAGAAAGCTGTGACCTGAAATAGTGTTTGGTCTAATGTTTAGCCAGCCTTGCACAGGTAGCTGCATGTGTGATGATAGAATAGGTTACCCTTCAACTTATTTTAACAAACAGCAGATTTATTGCATGAAATTTGGCATACAGTAATACAGAATATATGTTTGCCTAACCCATTCAAATTCATGGAAATTGTTTTTTTTTTTTTTGTTTCTTAAGTTATAGAAACTTTCCTGCAAGAAATCAGCTCGTGAATATAAATTTCATAGTACTTCAAATTGTATGCACACCTGACAGGGTAAAGAGAGAACTTTATAAAAATAAATTGAACACCTTCCATAATTTTAAGTTGTTTTTATAAAAAAAAAAAAATTTATGTAAAGCGCATAACCCCTTCAATGCTTTGCAGTCGACCATATGTGGCCGCCTCAAAAAGCATGACTGCCTAAAGTGAAGTTTGAAGGATTAAAAAGTGTCTGTCTGCTTCTCTGTCAGACGTTCAATTGAGCATTGGGGGATACTTTTTTTTTTCTTTTTTTTCAGGACTTCAGGCAGAGCAACTGACCTGGAACCTATTGAGGGTACAGACCTTAATGGGGCTGAACTTCTAGAAAAGCGAACGTCCAACGCTTCTTGTAATGCAAAACAACACAGGCAGATTGGATTGTACTCCTCTTCCACTGCTCCAGTCTGTTTTCGCTCCAGATGCAGACTAATTGTCAGCACACGCTCCTCACTACTGTGACCAGTCATTGAGCTTAGTGTCTTGCCCCATCCCTAGTGGCAGAGCTGCTGATGTTGCCGTCATCACTGCTGGCAGAACATAGAGACTGGAGCAGTTGAGGAGTAATGATGATCTGTCATTTTACAGTGATGTAATGGTATGCAGGGCTGTGGATTTATTAAGCCAAACCACCAACTCGGACTCCTCAATTTCCCTGACTCTTGACTCAGACTCCCTCATACACAGGTCATTTTTCAGTGATAAATGTATTGTAGTATAATGTGAACATCAGGCTTTAATCATTATTATGATATAATAACCAAAATATTTAGAACAGTATTACTTTATTTAAATAGCACTATTAATTCCATGATGCTGTACATGAGAAGGGGTTACATACAAAATTCTAGATATAGTTTACAGTAAACAAATTGTAAAAATGACAGACTGGTACAGAGTGGAGAGGACCCTGCGCTTGCGGGCTTACATTCTACAGGATATTGGGGAGGAGACAGTAGGTCAGGGGTGCAGCATCTCCGGTGGCGTTGGGGCTGCAGCTCGGTCATTGCAGGCTGTAAGCTTTCCTGAAGAGATGGGTTTTCAGGTTCAATCTGAAGGATCCGAGAATGGTGGATAATCTGATGTGTTGTGGTGCAGAATTCCAGAGGATGGGGGGATATTTGGGAGAAGTCTTGGAGGCGGTTATGTGAGAAACGAATAAGTGTTGAAGGAGAGGAGGTGGTCTTGGAAGGATCGAAGATTATGTGAGGGAAGATAGTGGGAGGTTAGTTCAGAGATATAGGGAGGTGACAGGTTAGGGATGGCTTTGTAGGTCACTGTTAGTAGCTTGAACTGGATTCGTTGGGGGAATTGGGAGCCAGTGGAGGGATTTGCAGAGGGGAGAAACGGGAGGAGAGAGGTGGATTAGTCGGGAAGCAGAGTTGAGGACAGACCGGAGAGGTGCAATAGTGTTAGCAGGGAGGCCACAGAGAAGGAGGATGTTGCAGTAGTTGAGGCGGGAAATAATGAGGGCATGCACAAGAATTTTAGTGGATTAAGGGCTGAGGAAAGGACGGATTTTGGAAATATTCTTGAGCTGGAGGCGACAGGAGGTGGCGAGAGTTTGGATGTGTGGTTTGAAGGACAGGGCAGAGTCGAGAGTTACCTCGAGGCAGTAATAGATATATCAGGTGAACATAATTCATAATACTCATAACATTCTGCATTGAGCTAGTGTACCCAAATTATATATATTAGGAGTCGGAGGTCGGTCCATTTTGGTGGAACTCCGACTCCACCAAAATGGGCTCCAACTCGAACTCCACAGCCCTGCATGGGCTCCATATTTCCAAGTGTGGGAAAACCCCTTTAAGATAGATCTGAGTCTTATGAATTCTTTGCGCTGAGTCTTATGAATTCTTTGCATCTTTTATTACTTAAAATTGAGGACTTAGGCCATTTTTACTTTTATTATATGTCTGCAGTATTATATTCAGATTATGAAGCATTTCACTATATCTATAAACTATATTATGAATTGGGAATGCTACAAATGTAAAAAATAGTTTTGTCCTTATCATTGCAAGCTAATTTTTATTGTACAGAACCTCCTTCCTTGCCTTGAAGTGTCTGATCTCGGTGCAACTTACAGTATGTGTCACTTTATTTTGTTTTTTTTCTCCCACTTAGGCTTTTATGCATTGCAACCGGGTATAGAGATATTTGCAGCAGATATTTTTCCACCAAAAAAGCATGACTGTGGAGTTGAAGTCATATTCAGGGAAATTGAGTCCTGGGTCGGATGTTTGGCTTACCGACTCCACAGCCCTGGTTGTCAGGAAAAACACTTCATAAAATACATTTCTTATGATTTTACTTTTTCCAGTAAGTTTGGGTGAAAAATGCTGAAAGAATTGACGCTTTGACAGTTCAAATCTGCAAGCAAAAACTAAACATCATGTGACATTTCAGGAATCTCTTCCGGTTTGCTGATACTACGGTATATGGTACAACACTTTTTAACCTGGAAAAAAAACAGAATAAGTGACAAGTGCAGAGGGTGAACCAGCCCTTACAATACCCTACTTAGGTTGAAAAAAAATAAATAAAGAACAACGTGCTAGTGTGTAAGGGCCTGTTCTCTATCTTTTAACTATGTCCTCTTCTATTTTAATTAACGGATGTGACACACTTTAAGATGTCATTGTTGGGATTTGTGTGTATGGACACACTTGAGTTTTCCAGATGTGAAAATGGGTGAGGATAGCATTGTCAGCATTTTGCCAGTGATCACATTCCTTTATTATCTGCTTTTCCCCAGACCATGTAAAATCCAGTGATTTAAAACTTTGAAGGAGCATTTTTTCCAATGTTACTTGCACCAAAAAAATGTCTTTGATTTGCACAATATTGTGTGTTAAACATTTTCAGTGCCTTACCTGTTTAGAGATGAAGTCCTATTGAGGAGGAAAGAGGTCTATAGGGAAAGGACTGTGGCTTTAAGGGAGCCTGTCTTCCGCAAAGCTCAAAGTAACCACTTAGGGTGCCTTCACACTTGCGTTTGGAGCGCAGCGCACCAAACGCAGCCAAATGCTTGCGCACATGTGTTCCTATGTTTAACATGGGAACGCATGTGCCTGCGTATGGCTGCATTTGCGTACAGATGCACATAATTTATGCACCCTCTGACCGCACTCCAAACGCAGCATGAAGCATTTTTTGTGCGTTCGCGGGTGCTTGTTTTATCCACAAGCGCACAAAAAAGGCATGGATCTCAATGGATCCGCTGTGTCCTCTGCATGACACCGCAGGAGAAAGCTGTGGATCTCATTGAAATATCTCCCGGCGGCCACCGGGAGATCATGCAGAGCCACAGCTGATCTCCCGCCGGTGTCAGCAGGGAGAAACAGCTGATCTGACAGCTGTTTAAATCTCCCGCGCTGACACCGAATAGGTGATGTCGGCGCAGGAGATTTGATGCAGCGATCAGCTGTTTCATATGTCCTGCACTGCTATCACCCTATTCAGTGTCAGTGCGGGAGATTTAAACAGCTGTCAGTTCAGCTGTTTCTCCCCGCTGACACAGACAGGAGATCAGCTGCGCCAGGAGGAGGAGATCTCTGCCGCTGATCTCGTACTCCCGGCCGCCCCCAGAGACAGCTGATTGGCTGCCCGGGCACCATACTTACGGTATGTGAACGCATGCGGAGATTCTCCGCTGCGTTCACATAAGTATGTGCTGCGTTGCACTGCGTTTGCGTCTGCATGCCCTCCGCATGCAGACACAGACGCAAGTGTGAAGGCAGCCTTATATATGGTCACATAAAGGACTTGGCCCCTGTTTAAAATCCTACCTGTAGTAACTTTTTAGTTTTGGATAGAAAGTTTTCTCCAGGCCCCTTCCACGACAGCATAGGAGGTTGCCTCTCCACGCCCTATTAGGGACAGGAAGCACAAGAGAGGTTAAAAGGACCCTCCCACCTCCCCTTAGCCAGTGTCTTTCCTGTCCCCATGGGGCATGGAGAGGTTTGTCCTAGGCTGTAGGGGGCCGGCAACCTACTGCTTACCTTGGAGCTGCCGGACAGCTTTGGTCGGGCCTCGGTTCCTCCTCTGCTGGTCCCATGGCTGGAGCTGTGGGCCCGCCGCCTGGCCCTCCGGATCCCGGTGGGGTGATGCGGGCCATGGCGTTCCCCCGCTGGCGGCCTCACTCGGTGCAGCCCGCCGGCTGCTTCCCGCGCACTGCGCGCTGCCCCGTGACCGGAAGTGACGCGTTGGGGGCGGAACTTCCGGTCGGGTGCGCGCGCTCCCCGCTGGGAGCGCGTCTCTTCCGGATTCCGGCGAGGAGTCCTGGGGGCAGCGTGCGGGCACGTCTCCTATGGCGGCCTGCCCGGGACCGAGCGCGGGAGGCTGGGGGCACATTTCCGCTGGGTGGGGCACCCTTTCCTGCATAAAGGCTGCCCTGAAGGCTACTACTGGTAAGGTTATTGTATGCCACATTACCATGTCTTCTCCCGCATCTGCGGAGCCCAGTGGTCCCCCTGCCCCAGTAAGTTTGGTGTACAGGGGGGGTCCTTTTACTGCAAGGGGGGCTTTGTGGTTGATGGTCCTGGTCCTGTGTTTGTGTTTTCCAGGACAAGCCAGCCCCTAAGAAGTCTCTTAAATGCCCTGTCTGCAGTAAGAAGCTCCCTGCTGGATGGGATAAAAAGCTGTGCCAGACCTGCACGGATAAAGTGGTTAGGGCTGAGCACCCTAGCTTGGTGGATGACTTGAGGGCCATGGTCAAGCAGGAGATTCAAGCTTCCCTGGCCTCTCTTTCACCTGTGTCTTCAGTGGCTGGACCTCCCTCCCCTAAGAGAAGGAAGCTTCAGGCTACCCCGATAGACTTGGAGGACCCGACCCCTAACCCTGACTCCGACTCTGAGGACCCCGAGGACTCCGCTGCGGCTCCTCCGGCGGATCTCCGTAGATTCCTGTTCCCCTCTGATGACCTAGGGGATCTTATTGGGGCAGTCCGGAATACGATGGGGTTAGAGGAAGTGCTTACACCCTCGTCCGTGCAGGATGACATGTTTGCGGGCCTCCGCTCAGCTAAGCAGACGGGGTTTCCGGTACATTCTACACTCCTGGACCTCATCTCCCAGGAGTGGGAATTCCCTGAGAGGAGAGTAAAAAGTGATCTCTCTCGCCGGTTTCCCTTGGAACCCTGTGAGATCACTTGGGATGTGCCGAAAGTGGACGTGCAGGTTGCCAAAGTGGCCAAAAAGACTGCCCTTCCATTTGAAGACACTTCCCAGCTCAAGGATCAGCTTGACCGGAAGATCGAGGGCTTTATGAGGCGCTCCTGGGAGTCGTCCTCAGCCTCTATGCAGGCGAATATTGCCTCCACATGTGTGTCCAGGTCACTTCTTAAGTGGATGGACCAGCTGGAGGCTCATATTGCGCAGGGTACCGCTAGGGAGGATCTGCTGGAGTCTCTTCCGTTGCTCCGGAAAGCGGCTTGTTTCCTTGCAGATGCTTCTGCGGATTCGGTCCGTTTAGCAGCCAGGACGTCGGTCCTCTCTAACTCTGCTCGGCGGGCCTTGTGGTTACGGTTGTGGAGTGGGGATTCCACTTCAAAACTGAAGCTCTGCTCCCTCCCGTTTAAAGGGGGGATGGTGTTTGGCCCTGCCTTGGAGGAGATCCTGGAAAAGGCGACCGACCGCAAGGCCCTCCCTGAGCAAAAGCCCGTCCGCCAGCGGCCTTTTCGTTCCTCGGTGCCTCAGACCTCCCAGCCCAAAGGCAAGGGCAAGACGGGTCGCTGGAGTTACCAGAAGGGGAGAGGGAAGAATATTCTTGTCCCCTCCCATAGGTCTCAGCCCTCCGATAGGCAATGACTCGATCCCGGTGGGGGGTCGCCTGGCGGCCTTCCTCCCGCAATGGAGAGAGGTCACCACTTCCCAGTGGGTGTTGAACATCATCTCCAGGGGTCTCCTCATCGAGTTCGTGTCGGAGCCCCCCTCGGGTCTTCAGGTCACTGCACTGGCCTCCGGGGCGGCGCAGGATGTCCTGTACTCCAAGGTACAGGCCATGCTGCTTGCCAAAGTGGTCTCTCCCGTTCCGGAGTCGGACGCAGGATTGGGTCACTACTCCCGCCTCTTCCTGGTGAACAAACCATCGGGCGATGTTCGGGTGATAATCAACCTGAAACGCCTCAATCGACATGTCCGTTACCGGCGTTTCAAAATGGAGTCTGTCAGGTCGGCGATTCCTTTGGTCGGCCATCATCATCAAATGGCCACCATCGATCTGCGGGATGCTTACTTCCATGTTCCTATCCATCCTCGCCATCGCCAGTTCCTCAGGTTTGCGATTATGCGCAACGGGGAGATTCTCCATTTCCAATTCAATGTCCTTCCCTTCGGCATCTCCTCAGCTCCCAGGGTCTTCTCGAAGATCATGGCGGAGGTGGTGGCCTTCCTGAGGGGTCGGGGCGTTTGTCTGGTGCCCTATCTGGACGACTTTCTTCTTGTCGCTCCATCGGTGATGGCCCTCCAGGAGAGTGTGGCAGAGACCCTCCGGGTGCTGCAATCCTTGGGCTGGATCCCCAATCTTCAGAAGTCCCAGCTCCAGGCTTCGACCAAACGGAGATTTCTCGGGGTCCTGTTGGACTCCGACGCTCAGGCTTCCTTTCTCCCGGAGGACCACCGGTTGATACTGCGGACCAAGGTTTCCGCTCTCTGTCGGATGTCCGCTCCCACACTGCGGTCAGCGATGTCGGTACTGGGGTCTATGACCTCTTGCATCCCCTCGGTCATGTGGGCTCAAGCCCACTCCCGCTCGCTTCAGGCCCATGTCCTTTCCCACTGGGATGGCCTGCCGTCGTCCCTCAACAGGAGGGTTCGTCTGTCGAGTCTTGCCGCCTCGTCCCTTTCCTGGTGGCTGGATTGCCGCAAATTGCGGAAAGGGGTGGCCTGGGATCAGGTCCCGGTTGTCACCCTCACTACGGACGCCAGCCAGAGGGGGTGGGGGGCGGTAGTTGCCCGCACCCCGTTTCAGGGGCTATGGCCTCGGTTGATCAGGGCTCGCTCGTCCAATTACAGGGAGTTGCGGGCGGTGGAGGAAGCCCTCCTGGCCGCGGCCGATCTGCTGCAGGGTTCCCACGTTATGGTATATTCGGACAACGTCTCCACGGTGGCTCACCTTCGTCATCAAGGAGGGACTCGATCCAGGGCTCTGGGGTCGGTGTCCTCTCGAATATTTTCTTGGGCGGAACGGTGCCTTCTGTCTCTTTCCGCGGTCCACCTGAAGGGGTCTTTGAACATTCAGGCGGACTTCCTCAGCCGCGCCGACCTTCATCCGGGCGAATGGTGTCTGGATCAGGCCGTGTTTTGCTCCCTGGTGGCCCGATGGGGTGTTCCGGATGTCGACCTCTTCGCCTCCAGCGTCAATCGCAAGGTCGCAGCATACTTCTCCCTGGATCCTCGGGACAACGCTGTGGGGGTGGACGCCTTTTCTCAGCCTTGGGACTTCCATCTGGCATATGCCTTCCCTCCGATTCCCCTCCTGGCCAAAACCTTGCGGAAGGTCAGAATGGACGGGGTTCCGACGATCCTGGTAGCTCCTTTATGGCCACGACGGAGCTGGTTCAATTTGATTGTGTCTCTTCGGGTCGACGGTCCTGTGGTTCTGGGAGCAGATCCCAGTCTGCTGTCGCAGGGTCCGCTGTTTCATCCGGACCCCCAGAGGCTCAGCTTAGCTGCTTGGCTTCTGAGGCCCGGGTGTTGAAGTCTCAGGGCTTGTCAGCCAGGGTGGTGGCGACCTTACAACAGAATCGTAAGCCGGTCACCAATGCTATTTACAATAAGATCTGGAAGAGATTCTCCTCCTGGTGTGGTTCTCGCCCTCCTGATCCCCTCCATCCTAATGTGTCTCGGATTTTGGATTTCCTCCAGGCGGGGTTGGACCTTGGTCTTCGGCCTAGCACGTTGAAGGTCCAGGTTTCCGCTCTGAGCTCGGTTTTTGATGCGGATTTGGCCACCCATCGCTGGATTCGCAGGTTCATGGTGTCCGCCTCGAGGATTCGTCCACGAATTAAAGTTCTTACTCCCTCATGGGATCTCAATGTGGTCTTGACTGGGTTGTCCCGTCCTCCATACGAGCCTTTGTTGTCCTGTGATCTTCGGCTCCTGTCCCATAAGGCGGCCTTTCTGGTGGCTATTACAACTGCCCGCCGGGTGGGAGAACTCCAGGCTCTGTCCATTCGGGAGCCTTATTTGACGGTCCGTGACGACTGCATCGTCCTTCAGCTGGATCCTTCTTTTCTCCCTAAGGTGGTCTCAGATTTTCACCGCTCCCAGTCCATTGTCCTGCCCTCTTTTTGTCAGTCTCCTCGTTCTCCGAGGGAGGAGGAGTTCCACTCGTTGGATGTTCGCAGGATCGTGCTTCGCTATCTGGAAGTTACGGCGCCCTGGCGGGTGGATCACAACCTTTTTGTCCAGCCCTTTGGTCCCCACAAGGGCAGGAAGGTGGCGAAGTGCACCATTGCAGGCTGGATAAAGCGGGCCATTGCCGCTTCCTACCTGTCTCAACATCTGCCGGTTCCTTCTGGATTTACGGCCCACTCCACCAGGGCTACCTCGGTCTCCTGGGCTGAGAAAGCGGGGGCTTCTCCGGAGCAGATCTGTACTGCTGCTACATGGTCCTCCCTGCATACGTTTACTAAGCATTATCGGTTGGACCTGGGTTCTACCAGGGATTTGGCCTTTGGCAGGAAAGTCCTGCAGGCTGTGGTCCCGCCCTAGGTTTGTATTCGTTGGTATTCCTCCTATGCTGTCGTGGAAGGGGCCTGGAGAAAATAGAATTATTCTTACCGTTAATTCGGTTTCTAGGGCCCTTCCACGACAGCACCTAATTCCCTCCCTTTGTTTCCTTGATTTTCATGGAATGCTATGTCTTGCTTTGGTCATGTTATGGTTCTTGGTAAGACACTGGCTAAGGGGAGGTGGGAGGGTCCTTTTAACCTCTCTTGTGCTTCCTGTCCCTAATAGGGCGTGGAGAGGCAACCTCCTATGCTGTCGTGGAAGGGCCCTAGAAACCGAATTAACGGTAAGAATAATTCTATTTTATTATATATGTAATTGAAGGCTCCTATGTGTACTCCTGGTGTGGCCAAAGCCTTAGCGTACTGTTCCACCCTTTAAATCACCCTAGTATTCTCTGCACTTCCCATTAGATTGCCAGCATTTGTTTGTCCAGAGTGAGCGCTGCTTCTTAAATGCCCACTACTGCATATTTGCACTAACACTGAAGGAGTGGACCTGCTCAGTTTGGGCTCTGCTGTCCTGTCGGCAGTGGCTGCTTGCTGCACACAGAATCACACAGTGGGCGGACAAATCGCATAGTAAGGAGGGAGCACACCTGCATTGACACTTTGTGCACTGCTGTGTGGACGCACAATTCGAAGATCCAAATCAGGCATTGAAATCTTTGGGCAAGTGAGTGCAGTCATTAAAGAAAAGGACGGAGGATGCTTTGAGGTGTCTGTAAAGTGCTCTGAGCCCTTATAAAAATTTTTTATGTAAAACACAAGTAATAAAATCTATACCACAGGTATTATCTCTCTAGAGCCTAAATAATTTATCAGACTGTACAAGTGATTTGAGTATTCTGGGTGAAATTATTTACCAAAATGTTGGTGCAATTTCATGGCACAGTGTTTGCCAGTAGGTGGTGTTGTCTTAAACTAGACAGATACACCAGATTTGTCCAACCGCATAAACTTTGATAATTGGTGCGTGTGAAGACTAGTCCAAATTTACATTGTTTAAAAACATTGATAAATATTCCCTTCAGTTTTTCATGAAATATATTTTGGCACTGTAAATCCCCCGTCACACTAAGCGAGATTGCTAGCGAGATCACTGCTGAGTCACAAAAGTTTGGTGATGCAACAGCGACCTCTCCAGCGATCTCGCTATGTTTGACACTTAGCAGCGACCAGGCCTTTGCTGTGAGATCGCTGGTCGTGTCAGTCGCCTGGACCATTTTTTGGTTGTTATGGTCTCGCTGGGCAGCATGCATCAGTGTGTTTGACAGGGACAATGCCCTCAATACTACAGGTCTGAGAAACAGGGTCCCAGCGACCTCCGTATCATTCCGGATCATTGCTGAGTTGCTGGTGAGATCTGACTGTTTGACATCTCACCAGCGACCACATAGCGAAGCACCAGCGATCCCTACCAGTTCATATCGTTGTTGGGATCACTGCTGCGTCGCCAAGTGTGACGGTACCCTTAGGGTATGTGCACATCTGACGTTTCTGCATCTTTGCAGACCGACCGGGAACCGGTGGAGAATGGCAGAACTGAGTTTTCTGAACTCGGCAGTGTCCCTCGTTTTGTTAGCGTTTTGCTAACGATTTGCGATCGGGTTATTAGCGTTTGGACAGCGTGTTCTTGGCGATTTCCCCGGCGTTTTTCTTAGCGAGTTCCAGACTGGTCTTTGGTGCACTTGTTCAGCTGGAACCGCTGGAAATACGCTGAAAAGAAGTCACTTGCTCTATCTTTGAAAACTGGTGAATAAACTGAAAACGACAATAAAAAAAACGTTCTAATGTAGACAGCGTTCTCTAAACTCCATTGACTAGCATGTTAATACAACCAGTGGCTAGGATTAACATAAAACTCAGCGGAAACCGCCGACGGAAAACGCTAAAAAACAGCCCACCAAACGACTGATGTGCACATACCCTAAGCTATGTGCCGACGCCGAGTTTGTGCTGCAGATTTTGGACTTAAGAAATCTGTGCCTACCGTCAGAAATACACACAAAAAACATCCTTGGGCCAGTGATGTGTTTTTTTTTATGTATTTTTTTTCATGTGGATCTTGCTGCGCTTTTTTTGTAATTGCTTGCTGTTGAATATAGCTAGGTTAGGCTGGGGAAAAAAGGGGTTTCAAAATGTCATGTGATGTGGGGCTCCGCTGTTTTTTTTGGTCACCAGCCCAGGTAGAGCAGACTGGTACAGTCTGCCCCCCCCTCCCCCAGCTCCCTAGTTGTACCCGGCTGGTAATCATAATGAGACAGTCACTTTTTAAATTATTTTCTTGAAATTATTTAAAAAAAAAAAAGTGGGGCTTCGCAGATTTTTGGTTGCCAGCCAGGTACAACTAGGCAATTGGGGGCTAGAATCCTCAGCATGGGGAGGACCAAGAGTTCTGTGACTTGCTGCCCCAGAAAATGGCACATTTATTAGAAGCACCATTTTCTGGCACTGTACCCCGACTCCTCCAGTTGCCCTGGTGCTGTGGGCAGGCTGGGTAATAAGGGGTTAATGCTAGCTGGCACTAAGCCCGAGATTCATAATGCTGAGCCAATGTTAGACCCAGCCATTATGAATCTAGTAAATAGTAAGTAACACTCAAAATAGATAAAAATCATTTTATTAGAACAAACATACCTCAGCTCCATCCTCATTACTGCCACATAACCCCCTATGATCCTCTGCGACAACTGTTCACTGCGAGACCCAAAACTGCTTTTTTTTTTTTTTTTTTTTTTTTGCTCTCGCTGTGAACAGGGTGACGTCGTGGTCTGGGTCACATAAGTTCATCTGAAGTGACACGGCTTTCTGACCTAAAGTCAACTTTCCTGTGTCACATTGGGACCCAAAATAAGTGAGTTTTGGGTCCCACTGTGAGACATGTGACGCGATAAAGTTCACCTTAGGTCAGAGAGCCGCATCACTAGAGATAAACTCAGATGTCCCAGACCATGACATCACAACTCACAGCAGGAGCTGAAAATCAGTTTTGGGTACTGGTGTGAACGGATAAGAAAAGATGGTATTGGGGTATGTTTCTGTATTGTTCTAATAAAATTATTTTGTTTTGTATTATTTACTACAGATTCATAATTGCCTGGTCTAACATTGGCCCGACATTATGAATGGCAATATTCAGCTGGCATTAACCATTTATTACCCAGTCTGTCACTGCCACATGGCAGCTGGAAGAGACGAGTACAGCTCCAGAAAATGGGGCTACAATGAACACGCTGTTTTCTTAAGTGGCAGCATACTGCAACTCGCGGTGGAGGGGGGAGGGTAGAATGCTTGGGATTCCAGCCCCCAGCTGCTTGGTTGTACCTGGCTGAAAACCAAAAATATGGCAAAGCTTAACGTTTTTTTTTTACTTCTTCTTGAGTAATGGAAAGTGTTTTTCTGGGGGTGGGGGGGGGGTTGTGCGGGCTCCCATGTATTTTGATCACCAGCTAAGTACAACTAGGCAGCTGCGGGTTGGTGGTGTCCCGTAACTGAAACTGGTGACCAAAATTACAGCAGAGCCCATGTTGTAATTGCAAAATATACTCACTAAATATGCAGCAAATACTGCTAGCATTGAGGTCTATGGGTGAAAATCACGGCTAAATACGCGGCAATGATTGATAGGTTGTAATTTTACCACCACACTAAAATCACACCATTTCTGCCACTGAAAAGCCCGCAACATGGGCACAGGTCTTCTGTGTTTGCATACATCTTGATTACACTTAACGGTGTTACAGATTTGGGACAGATCTGTTGCATATCCACAATAAAATCGTAGCAAAACCCACAATATATACGTAGTGTGGGCACATAGCCTTAGGCCTCGTGCCGATGACCATATGTCTCAGACGAGTGTGATTACCAGAATTGGACCATTTTTTCTCAGATGTGTAGAAAATGGTCGTGTTAAGGCCACGTCACACGCATCAATCGTATGAGCGATATTGTTAGCGATCACGTGCACGCGCGATCGCTTACAATATCGCTCACATCGCTGGTGAGATGTCACACAGACAGACTCACCAGCGATGTGGACCAGCGAGATCGCTGGTAACTATGGTACACATCGGGTAACTAGGCGCCGCGCGGCGCTTAGTAACCCGACGTTTACCATAGATACCATCTCCCAGCATAGGCTCTGCCACTGGGAGATCGTTCATCGTGGTGTCACACACCACGATGAAGCAGATTGATCAAGCGTTTATCGCTTGATTTGAGGTCCTGATCACAAATCTGCGATGAACGACCACACGATTTAAAATAAAAAAATCGATCGTTTACACGCAGCGACGCCCGAAACGATATCGCTTAAGCGATCAAAATAACTGATCGCTTAAGCGATATCGCTCAAGAAATTGAAGCGTTGTGACGTGGCCTTAACTCTCGCCTTACATAGCATCACAATTCTACTTTGACATATTATACCAATAACCTCTTTTGGCCAATCTGAAGATCATTTAGCTTATATTTCTCCTTTTGTGAAATGCTTTACAAAGGCACATGTGGATCTAGATTTGAAAGACTTGTCAGCATTGAGGTCTGTGTTTTAGGAACTACTTGTATAACTCCTAATAAGAACAACAATTCTGGGTCACTGTTTCCTACATTTATATGTTGTATTGTCCTTTTATGCCTACTAGCATAAGAATTGCTGGGTATTGACTATGGGGGCATGTGCACTTTGACATTGTCCCATCAATGAGAAATCTGTCAATTTAGTCCCATCCTTCCAGTAGAAATAGGAGAGGCTATACACAATGCATGGCTTCTTCAGTTCATTGAATAAAAACATGATATTTCAACCTCATTCTTAGTTCTATTAACAAATATAAATTTTTCTAATTTTGTGGCGTATCCCAAGATATACAGTTTGGTGAGCAAGGGAATATGTAGGCTGGAGTGTCTGTGCTCTACAAGGATTATAGCCTGATTTGGATGTATACGGTACTTCCGGAGCGGCCTGGCATGTACAGGTGTGTGAGTGGTGGCTAGCGTAAAGCCTTATGAACTAAGTGAACTGGAACAGATGGGGCCTTTGTTCAATGATTATTTTTCAATTCACAAAGCCTCTAAGATATCTGGAGCATTGCTCTTTTAAATTCATCTTTTTTACCTTTTTATTTTTTAATGTGTTGTGTGCAGAGTGGCAGCTCCCCTGAGCAATGTGCTTTAAAGAGGTTTTGGGAGAAAAAATATATCTGCCTACACCTTTGTGGGGATTCTAAATCCTGCTGGGCTGCGATATGGAAATAAGGTACTAATGATAACTTGCTTTTAGCAGGCAGTTCATTTTGTTAATTATAACGCTGAATAACATGACACAGTTTTTGTTAAGATCGAAATGTTCGTGTTAAACTAAAAAATAAAGTGAATAATAAATCCTGAATATTATCTCATGGTAAAGACTTCATATGGGCTCTTATATAAAGCCGGGGGGCAAGGATCTGTCTTTCCGGTGGTGTAGATGTGTGTAAACTGACCATGTATATACCAATTATCTGCCATTATTTTGAGCAAATTCACAGAGAATATGGCTCAGCCTCAAACCCGAACTGTGCCAGCATTGAAGAGCGCAGGGGATGGAACTGGCTGAATACAGCGACGCACCCAATGCCATAGCAGCGCTCACAAGCTGCATTGCATATCATATGCAAGGGTGTGCTTTTTGCCTACACCTCTGTGGTAGCTGGTAATCATGTCAACTAGCAGTATGCTATGGAGTAAAGAAAAAAAAGGTGATTTGCAAAGTACAATTTAACCTGATGTTGGCTATTCTTACATATGTTTAGTAAAGTCTTCCATCCCTCCCATGGAATAACAATTCTGAAACATGTTTTTTCTTCTAATAGTATATTGTTTTTTTAGGGTGGGTTGATACTTGCATCTTTTTTTTGGCTTGTGTGCATATCCATCCAACTCCTTATGCTACCTGATCAGGCCTGTGACCCTATACTTAAAATGAGGCCACAGGGACGTGTTAGCATCAGTTTTTCGGTGGATCCTTAATGGCCACTTTACACACGGCTACATTTCTAGCTTATCCACAGGTAACTTACTGGCTGCAGTGAAATCATGGAGACATGGTTCTATCTTGTTGCTGTGTACAAATGGAATAATGTCTCCATGATTTCACTGCAGCCAGTAAGCTACCTGTGGATAAGCTAGAAATGTAGCCGCGTGTAAAGTGGCCATAAAACTGCGGCCTTTCGACCACCACCCCCTTCCCCACACCAAATGTGGCGATTGTTGAGCTCATGAAAATCCTGATGTTTCCCAATGCTGCCACGGATATAAGGTATTTCAATGGAGTCTGGATCCGGACATTTGCGTATCTGTCTAATGGATTCATTGTAACACACTGAGCATGCCCGGAATATAGTTCCTCTGTGCACAGAAGTGGCGTAGGAGCACGAGATACGCCACTTCTGACAGTGTGCGTAAAAATGGCGTACAAGTCCCACTGCGCTGGCAAAAGCCGATGGCACTACAAACAGTGATTGTAATAAAGTAGTGGTTTTAAAGCACTCGTGCAGACCCTCAAAAGGTGCCCACATATTATAAACATATACGCATACACAAAATACATTTTATACCATTTTCTCTAACCATCTCCCAGGCCTGTTCCATCAGCTGCAGTAGCTTGTGTTTGTGGACGCACGGCCAGATGCAGATCCTCCCATTTTGAGCCTGATCTGATTTTAAGCTTGCATTACTTTTATTCCTCTTAGAAATACCAAAAACATGCAACTTTCACTGAGCACAAAATAAGCTGAAACTGTCTATTCTGCAGAGTTCACTTTTCAATCTCTGTTCATCTCATCGGCAGAAGCACAACACCTCTATCGGTCTATCCATGACTACAGAGCCACGCAAGGGCATAAAGAAGAGGGGGGGGACAAGAGGCGCAATAGTGCCCTTCACTAGACACTAGCTTGTGTTAAGGTGAGAAAAGTGAACACTCACCTATTCCAGTTGTGAGACCCACAACTGGTTTGTAGACCTGTTTGGATAAATATCCTGATGGCTGCTGCTGGACTTCCACCGGTCTTACAAACGTGAAGACGAAACCAGAAGCTTAGGGAAGAGAGGTGTACCACAGTCCGCGCTGCCAAGTTCACTCACATCAAAGAAAACGAGTAGACGATGTCCAGTTCAATCTTTCTTTATTCTCCTACGCGTTTCGGCGCCTAGCCTGGCACCTTGAATATCCCTGATGAAGGTGCCAGGCTAGGCGCCGAAATGCGTAGGAGAATAAAGAAGGGTTGAACTGGACATCGTCTACTCGTTTTCTTTGATGTGAGTGAACTTGGCAGCGCGGACTGTGGTACACCTCTCTTCCCTAAACTGCAAGGGCATGACTGCTCTGACAGCTGTGAGGGGCCCAAGGAGATTGACAGGAGAGGGGTACCGGAGGAGAGGTGAGGGGGTCAATCTGAGCCACGCCCTCTTACCGCTTTTGCGGGCTCCGGCAGAATGTGAAGGATGGAGCTGCTGCTGGTGAGACTTGTTTGTATCTACACAGCACTATCCTATATATATAGGTTCACAATACATCCTGTATTACGGTGTGTCTGTATATACTATATATAGTGTGGATCTGTATATACAGTAGTGCTGTGTATACAAAACAAAGAGCCAGCAGTCTCTACTATGTATATGGTTTGCAGTCTGTGTACATGGCCGGCAGCAGTTTGTGTGTAGATGACCGGCAGTCTTTGTATATGGCCTATAGTCTCTAATGTGTATACGGCTGGCAGCAGTCTCTAATGGGCCGCCCACTCGCCTCTTCTGTGGGCCTCCTCTCCATTTACTCTCCTCTGGGCCCCGCTCCCTTACCTCTTCTGCGGGCCACGAAAGTCATTGCACAACGCGGGCTCCAGCAGAATGTGAAGGATGGAACTGCTGCTGGTGAGTATTGTGTTTGTCTCTACACAGCGCTATACTGTATATACAAGTTCACAAGACATCCGGTATTAGTGTGTATATACTGTATGTATATAGTGTGGACCTGCATGTACTGTATAGTGCTGTGTATACAAGTCAAAGAGCCAGCAGTCTCTAATATGTATACGGCTGGCGGTCTCTGTGTACATGGCCGGCAGCAGTTTCTGTTTATATGGCCGGCAGTCTAATGTGTATACGGCCGGCAGCAGTCTTTGTGTATATGGCTGTCAGTCTATAATGTGTATTCAGCCAGCAGAAGTCTGTGTATATGGCCGGCAGCCTCTAATGTTTATACGGCTGACAGCAGTGTCTTGTGTATTCTTTTGTGTATACGACCGGCAGCAATCTCTGTGTATATGGCCAGCAGCAGGCTCTGTGTTTATGTCCATCATCTTTAAAGTGTATACGGCCATCAGTCTCTAATGTTTAATCGGTTGACTGCTGTCTCTGTGTATACAGTGGGCAGCAGTGTCTGTTGTGTATTCTCTATTGTGTACACAGCTGGCATCAGTGTCTATTGTGTATACAGCAGCAGTCTATTGTGTATTCAGTCCAAAGCACTCTATTGTGTATACAGCAGCAGTCTATTGTGTATTCAGTCCAAAGCACTCTATTGTGTGTGTGTATAAATATGTGTGTTGGGGTGGAGGTAGAGCCGGGTTGTCTCGGGGGGGGGCCAACATTTTGCCAGTGAGGGGCTCTGAAATTACTAGTGGCAGCCCTGACTGTCTATAAATCCACCCTATCATGGGCTCCGTTACTTTAGCAGATGATCTCCACACACCACCTCCTTCCTGCGCTGTGACCTCTGCACAGTTGTTGGAGTATGTCCTCTGCATTCTCCCAGAGAAGTCCTACAAAATCTGTAGTATACAGGTTCTTGCAGTGCACGTGGTTGCAGTAAAGCTGGAGGAATACAGCTTGCATGCTGTTTGTGCTAGTTGCCATTTTTAGATCGTGACACATTCCTAAGCTACTATTGTTAATAATGGAAAGAAGATTTTAGTAGAAAACTGACAAGAACTTAGATCTAGCTGAAATTTACATTTACAGCTATTATTTTGCAATTTTCCTATGTATTGGAATTTCCTCAGGAAGCTTTCGAGAACTATCTTAATCTCGAAGGTTTCAACCTTCCTGGTTTTGAGCACAGTCCTAATCGCCTGATTACACTCCCTCTGAACTGTATATAACAGTTATGGGTTTAATCCCATTGTTTATTCCTGCTCCCTCTGCACTGCTCCCCATGTTTTTATTTGGAGCAGCCGAACCCACAAGCGTTGAATTGACAAGACTTAAGTTTAATTTGCCAGTTTTAAACCAAAAAGTCCTCTGGAGCAAGGTGCACATAATTTCTTAGATCTGGGGAAATGGCTATTCTTATGGAGATCAATCCTGACTGCCAGCATGGCTATAGCCACTATGCTTCTCTGGGAAATATGTAGATTGTCTCTTCACGGAGGAAGTAGACAAACTCTAGTGCCACCTATTGAAAGTAGCAATCCTAAAAGTCATAATAAACCTTTAACAAACCTTTCAATTTGACTTGGGATTTATGCCATATCAGAACCCCAATCTGCAGATGTGGGTTTTCGTGTATGAGATCTGATCTGGTTGTACAAGAGACTAGGTGGCACGAGAATTTGTCCACGTCCTCCCTGAAGTGACAATTTGTATAATGTCTTAGTCATGCCTATTAATAAATTTGGTAATCGTTTTGCTGTTCATGCTCCAAAATGAAATTTTACATCATATCAGGTATGGTAAATTCATGCTGCAGCATTAACCATGCGGAGATTGGTAATGGCAACCTTTCTAAAATTGATCCATTATTTAACCCCTTCACCCTCACGATTTTTCGCTTTTCCCTCCCATAACTTTATTTTGTCCATCAATATAGACATATGAGGGCTTGTTTTTTGAGGGACGAGTTGTACTTTTGATTGACATAATTTATTTTACCATATAGTGTACAGAAAAATGGGGGACAAAAATTCCAAGTTTGGGGAAATTGCAAGAAAAAAGCGCAAACAAGTTTTATTTATTTTATTCAACACGTTCACTATATGGCAAAACTGACATGTCAGTATGATGCCTCAGGTCACTACGAGTTCGTAGATACCAAACATGTATACTTTTACTGTTATCTAAGTGGTGAAATAAAATTCTGAGGCTTTTAAAGAAAAAGAATTGCGCTTTTGCTCCTTGCTCTGTGACCTGTAGCGTTCTCATTTTTCAGGATCTGGGGCTGTGAGATGGCTTATTTTTTGTCTCTTGAGCTGACATTTCTAATGATGCCATTTTTGGGTAGATGCGATGTTTTGATCGGCTATGATTGCATTTTATTGCAATGTTGTGGCGACAAAAAAAAACTTACAGTAATTTTGGCATTTGGACTTTTCTCCATTACGTAGTTTACAGATCTGATTGATTTTATATTTCAACAGATGGGGCATTTCTGAAGGCAGCAATACCAAATGTGTATATTTTTATGTTTTAAATACTTTAATTGTCAATGGGGTAAAAGGGTGAAATATAATTTTAGGTTTTATTTTTCAGATTTTTACAAACTTTATTACAGCCCATCTGAAAATAGTGGAAATGATCACTCCTTGCCAGTGACGTCACTGGGTCATTGCCGGCAGGAAATGATTCAGGACAACTTCTGAGGTCATCCGATGACTGTGGGCTGTCCTGGAAACAATGCAAACCAAGGTGTCAGTCCTTCCTTGCACCAGTGTAACCTGTGGCAATCACCTGCAGGAGTGCCACAATCGAATCACGGAACCTACGATCACGGCGGGGAACAGCTCGATCCCCGCCATGGTGCTATGGATCCTTCTGTCACTGACAGTGCGCTCTAAAAAGGTTAAAACACCGATCGGATCACTAATCGAATCGATGGTGTTGCCTACACATCTCAGCTGATGAGATCAGCTGAGATGTGGGGGAGAGAATGCGAGCTCACATAAGGATCACATCAGGGGACAGGACCAAGGGCATTACGTCCTTGGTCATGAAGGGATTAATATATCAGTGGTCTCTTCTGGTTGTCTCTGCATTCAGATTCAGTTTAGGGTTAGGGTCCCATTACACTTGGCGACGTTCCAGCCATCTCGACATTGATACGACCTGGTAAGGACCGCTGTATGTCGCTACGTGGTCACTGGTGAGATGTCAAACAGTCAGGTCTGCTCAACGACGCAGCAACGATACGGCGACCTGTATAATGACCTTGGCGGTCGTTGGGACTCTGTCACACAGCAGCTAGTCTAACGACTCAGACCTACGTGGCTAAGTTCTGAGTCGCCAACGACATCGTTGTTAAGGTGTTATACACACAGATGCATGCTGCCCAGTGGGAGCCCGACGATCAAAAAATGGTCCAGGCCATTCCGACACGATCAGCGATGTCACAGGGGGGGCCCAGTCGCTTCTGCGTGTCAAACGGTGAGATCGCTGGAGAGGTCGCTGTTGCATCACAAAACCTGTGACGAAACAGTGACCTCGCTAGGTGTGATGGGAGCTTTAGTTGCACCTTTCGATGTTAAAATAGTGAATTTTACAAATTGAATTCCAGTTCCGATTTAAAGCTTATTTATATACTTCTATTCACATACAATGAATTGTAAATATATTGGGGGTCTTCCAGAATGGTGTTGGTTTGTGTTGTAATAGGTGTGACAATATTTGCCTGAAAGATGGTTGAAATGTTAACTGTTCCTCTGTTCAGCCATGCCCGGAGGCTCTGAAAAGATGAGCTCCAACACATTTGTCAACTGTAAGGCTTTTTGTATGTGAACAACGGGTGGAGGTGTCTAGAATAACACTGTCCTAGATTCCAAGACATCCTAGACTTGTGGAAGAATAAGGGTTCCTTTTGACTTTTTAGAAATGACCGGTGAAAAGGTGTTACATGTGTGAAAAGTGGCAATCTGATACATAGTTGCCCATGGTTCCTCAGATCAAGATTTATGCTCAACTTTCTATCCCTTGGGTGTAAATGATTATTCCCATTGCATAAGCCATACTGTGGTGTGAGGGAAATTGGAAAATGAATATCTTTATTAAATTTATATATACAGTGATACCTCGGTTTTCGCTAATAATCTGTCCGAACACTACAGAAGAAAACTGAAACCGATGAAAACCGAGGAAACGATTTCCGTAGGAAACAATGTAAAATCAATTAATTCATTTTAGACACTCCAAAATATATACAAAAAAACACATTTTATATAGAATAAAGATAGCGGTTAATACTAGAAACAATCAAAAATGACTATAAAATGAATATGAAAGACTAATGTCATGAATAAATAAACATTTAACTTTTGTAATTTATTTTTATAAACATTCTTTTTGGCATATGGAAGGGGAGAGAGGGGTGCACATATATTTTGGGAGAGGAATCACGTGGGTCTCCATTTTTTATAGCAAAATTAGCAGCGATGTGTCTATGAAAACCGAGACACATCTTTCATTGAAAAAATGATGAAAACAGAAACTGACCATACCTGGATTTTCGTTGACATCGATTATCACTGTATTAAAATTGTATGTGGATATGTTTGTACATCAATATTAAGGGCAGCCATCCACATGTCAGTCATTCCTGCCCATAACTATTCTGTAGGTAGTGGTTAATGTGGGGTCCATCTCTACCTCGGCACTGACCTTTTTGAATTTTGCTTTTCCTTTTTGATTACACATTGTGCTGTCTGAGCTGCTGATCCATCTAACTAATTCACACGAGCATATTTTCGGTCCGCATGCGACAGGCTAATACTAGTCAAGTTTACATCAGTAAATTTGCACATAGGCCTCAGGTCCAATTGGAAAATATAACATGTAAAAGTCTGGTCAACATTACCGGCTAGACTAGTGTAAGGAAATGTCCTATCAAAGTGCCTCTTGTTGTAGAACTAGAGAAACTAAGCAGATTGATGTACAAGTTTATCAGGGCAGGCTTAAGCCCCGTCACACTAAGCGAGATTGCTGCTAAGTCACAAGTTTGATGACACAACAGAGACCTCGCCAGCGATCTCGCTATGTTTGACACTTAGCAGCGACCAGGCCCCTGCTGTGAGATCGCTGGTCATGTAGAGTCGCCTGGACCACTTTTTAAATGGTTGTGGTCCCGCTGGGCAGCATGCTTCTGTGTGTTTGACAGGGACAACGATCAACGACCTCAATACTACAGGTCTGAGAAACAGGGTCCCAACGACCTCCGTATCATTCCGGATTGTTGTTGCGTCGCTGGTAAGATCTGACTGTTTCAGATCTCACCAGCGATCCCGACAAACGCACCAGTGATCCCTACCAGGTCATATCGCTGTCGGGATCGCTGATGCATCGTCAAGTGTGATGGCACCCTTAGTAGTAACTTGTAACTCGTTCATTTACATATCAGATTATAGTGGGCTTTGGTGTCCAGTGGTCGGTTCTTGTTACCCTACGCCTTCTTATAGAAGCAGCTGCCAGTCACTTAGTAGGACCGCTCTCTAGATGCCTAAGCCCAGAGGTTTAAGTGGATGAAAATCTATTCTAAAGCTTCTTAATGATCCCTTCACGACCCATGACGTAATGGTACATCATAGGTCGGTCCCCGGTGTTTGATGTGAGCTCCAGTGTTGCACTCACATCAAACACCGGATATCTCAACTGATCTCATCAGCTGAGATATCGGCCTTATATCACCAATTGGATCCGATTGGTGCTGTTAACCCCTTAGATCGCGCTGTCATTCAGTGACAGCACGGTCTAAAGGCACAGCGATGGGCAACGCTCCGTTCCCCACAATGACCAGAGATCCTGCGATTATATTGCGAGATATCTGGCTTTCACATGATAGCCTGAGGTCCTGCCGAGCCCCATGAAGCTATCAGCAGTCGCTTCCTGTGAGTGGTTGGCAAGCGCTGCCAACCAATCACAGTGCGCATTTGTGACAGTTCCGGATGTGCTGCAGCTCATTGGGATCTGTCACAAGCGATTGGATGCTGCAGGACTGTGACGCCCTTTGGAGCTGTGTAAAATAAAGAATCAATGAAAAAAAAAGGTTTATAAAAATATGAAAAAAGCACAAGTTCAAATCACCCCCCTTTTCCCCCCATTCAAAATAAAAGTATTAAACAAGAAAATGCACATATTTGGTATCGCTGCGTTTAGAATCGCCCGATCTGTCAATATATAAAGTCAATTAATGAGAGCCGTAAACTGCATAATGGAAAAAAAGGTCCAAACTCCATAGTTACATTGTTTTGGTCGCCGCAGCATTGCTATAAAATGCAATAACGGGTGATCAAAACAGCACATCCACCCAATATTGGCATCATTAGAAACTTCAGCTCAAGACACAAAAAATAAGCCCACACCGCCCCAGATCCTGAAAAATGAGGACGTTACAGGTCGCAGAATATGGCACAAAAAGTGCAATTCCTTTTTTTTTTTTTTTTCTTCTTCAAAATTCAAATTTTTTTTTCACCACCTAGATACCAGTAATAGTATACATGTTTGGTATATACGAACTTGTACTGAGCTGGGGCATCACAATGTTTTGTTTTGTATAGTGATCATGGTGACTAAAAATCCCCCCCAAAGAAGTGTAATTGCACTTTTTTTTTGCAATTTCACCGCATTTGGAGTTTTTCCCATTTTTCTGTACACTATATGGCAAACTAAATGATTTGTATCTGAAAGTACAACTTGTCCTGCAAAAAACAAGTCATCATATGTTTACATGGATGGATAAATAAAAAGTTATGGCTCTTGGAAGCAGAGCAGCAAAAAAATGAAAAATTCCCAGGTGGGGAAGGGTTAAATACCGGCCGGTTTCACATTTGCGTTTGTCAACGCAGCGTACCGAATGCAGCAATGCGCACTGTGTTCCTATGTTAACATGGAACACATGGTGCATGCGTTTGGATGCGCATAATTTGTTCACCCTCTGAACGCAACATATTGCATTTTTTTGTGCGTTCACGGCCGCTTGTTTTATCAGCAAGCGACCGTAAGCGCACAAAAATGCATGGATTTCAATGGATCCGCACTGTCCTTTGCATGACAGCGCAGGAGAACTCTGTCTGTGAATCACATTAAAATCTCTCCCGGTGGCCGTTGCTGACGACCTGGAGATCAGCGGCGGCCACCGGGAGATCAGCTGGAGCAACAAGAGATCTCCTCCCAGCCTCCACTAATCTCCCAGCGGTGTCGGCGCAGGAGATTTCAAGAAACAGCTTATCTGACAGCTGTTTAAACCTCCCGCACCGACATTACCTCTTCGGTGTCGGCGCAGGAGATTTAAACAGCTGTTGGATCAGCTGTTTCTCCCGCGCCGACACCGTTAAGAGATCAGCGGCGGCCGGGAGGATATCTCTGCCGCTGATCTCCGCCTCCCAGCTGCTGCCGAGATCGCTGATTGGCTGGCTGGGCTGCATACTGATGTGAACGCATGCGCAGATTCTCCGCTGTGTTCTCATCAGTATGGCTGCGTTTTCAATGGCTTGTGTCTGCATGCCCTCCACATACAGACACAAATGTGAAACCAGCCTAACAGATTGAGCTCTTGGGTTTAGGCCTCGTACTCGCGGTTCCTGAGTTTTGATTGTACTTTACTGTGTGTAACTTAGTACATGTGCATTCTGAGTTGTGCGGTTTAGTTTGTTGGTACTATATAATAAAGTTAATTATATTTACATTTTTCTGCTTGTCATACTTTTTATCTACTCCCATTGATACTTCTGGAAATAGCATTTTAATTAGTGTTTATGAGAACTGCAATATGCTGACTCCATTAAAATGTATTGTGAAACTTGAGATTTGTGAAAAAAAAACAAAAACCCATATCTCAAGATTAGGAGTCGTTTTCATGGTAAATGATAATTGGTCAGAGAAATTTGATCCTAAATAAATAATGGAACATGATATTCAGCTGTAGGGAATGTATGAAAAGAGAGACAGGACACAAACTATTTTCTGAACTGTAAAATTAAAGTGACCTTTAATGGTCCGTCCACCATTTCCCTTTGTAATTCTAATAAACTCCTCTATCTAGTAGATTTTCCTAGCATTGCTTCTTAATAAAATCCCCAACTATAGAAAAGTAAAATTACCAAAAATTATGTATTGCTAGAAGGTATGTGCACCCTTTAACCCCTTCAACCCTGGGTGATTTTTCACTTTTGTTTTTTCCCTCCCCTTCTTCCAGCAGCCATAACTTTATTTTTTCATCAATAAAGACATATGAGGGTTTGTTTTTTTGAAGGACGAGCTGTACTTTTAAATGATGCTCATTCATTGTACCATATAGTGTACTGGAAAATTGGAAAAAACTGATGTCTGTATGATACCTCGGGTCAGTACGAGTTCGTAGATCCCAAACATGTATACTTTTACTGTTATCTAAGTGGTAAAAAAAAATTCCGAAGTATTTATATGAAAGGAATTGCACCTTCAGAGCCATGTTCTGCGACCCGTAGCGTTCTAATTTTTCGGGATCTGGGGCTGTATGGCGACTTATTTTTGCGTCTTGAGCTGACATTTCTCATGCTTTTCTTGGGTAGAAACAATGTTTTTATCACCCACTATTGCAATGTTGTGGCAACCATAAAAACGTAATTTTGCGTGTGGACTTTTTTCTGTTACGCAATTTACAGTTCTGATTAATTGATTTTACATTTTTAGATCGGGCATTTCTGAATGCGGCAATACCAAATACTTTTTTTTTTTTTTAAATAGTTTATTTTCAATGGTCAAAAGAGGGGTGATTTGAACATTTTGAATTAGTTTTTTTTTAATTATTTTCAACCTTTTTATTTTACTTTCCCTTTATTTTACACTGCCTCCGATCACTTCTGCTATGCAGAGACGCTTCACCATCCCTCTGAACAGCTCAAATGATCACTTCCTGCTGGCGACACAGCTTAAAAAAGTAAAGATTCATGCCGACATCGGGGGTCATCAGATGACCCTGGACTGTCATAGCAAGCATCAAGGCCCCGTGATCCCATCATGGGGCCTCCAATGCCGTTGGGGAACAGTGCTATCCTCGCCTCCATGCTTTGGATTATACTGTCCAGTGAAAGCACTATCAAAGGGTCAACGGTACCAATCGAATCCCTGATCTTACGGTGCTGTTGAGGTGGTTTCACACTTGCGTAAGTAAATGCAGCATACCGAACGCAGCCAAACGCATGCGCACTGCTTTCCTATGGTTTAACATGGAACGCATAGTAGCTGCATTCGGATGCGCATAATTTATGCACCCTCCGAACGCAGCCTGTTGCATTTTTTGTGCGTTTGAGGGAGCTTGTTTTATCCGCAAGCTCACAAACTATGCATGGGAGTCAATGGATCCGCAGTGTCCTCTGCATGACAGCACAGGAGAACGCTGCGGATCTCATTGAAACTCTCCCGGTTGCCGCGCTGATCTCCCGGGATATCAGCGGTGCAACCGGGAGATCAGTGGCGGTCACCAGGAGATCAGCTGGAGCAGCTGCTGATCTTCTCTCCTGGCGATGTAGGCGGGAGAAACAGCTGATCTGACAGCTGTTTAAATCTCCGCGCCGTCCAGAATGATGTCGAGCGCGGGAGATTTAAACAGCTGTCAGATCAGCTGTTTCTCCCCGCCGACACCTGCGGGAGATCAGCCGCGGCCGGGAGGAGGAGATCTCTGCCACTGATCTCGCCTCCCAGCCGCCACCGAGATCGCTGATTGGATGGTCGTCCTGCATACTGATGTGAACGCATGCGGAGATTCTCCACTGCATTCACATCAGTATGGCTGCGTTTGCATCTGCATGCCCTCCGCATGCAGACACAAACGCAAATGTGAAACCAACATTAGCTACACAGTTCACCTGATCAGATCAGCTGATGTGTGTTGGATGATGCAAGCTCAGTGCATGAGTTTGCATTAAAGGTGAGGGAGGCTGTACTTTTCCAAATGGCCCCCTGGCAGAAAAAGGTTCCCCACCCCTGTTTTAATTTCTGCCCCCTAGTAATATACTCGCCCTTTGGCGTCTTCACCTTTTTTCAATGTCACTCCAATCCTGCGTCGCTATCTTGTGACCGTAGCTACTGACTGTCTGGGATTCTAAGTTATTTCACAATTATCCAATGCATCTCTATGAGACCAGAATGAGGCATTCATAGACTTGTATTGAGTTGTGACATCTGCTGCGCTCTGCCAACAGGAAAAATGGAAAATGTTAACTTGACCTTGCTATGTCTGGCTGGGGGACGGCACTTTTTCATATTTGGGTACGACATCATTATACTTCCTATTTTCGTGCTACAAAAGCCTGTATTATCTTAATATTGGATTTGATACTCAGTGTTTTTATTCACTTGTGTTGTTTTGTCCAGTATTATTATTGTAGTGAGTCTGAACAGCTAGACTTTGGTGGATATATTAGCCAAGCGCAGCACGTGTATGCTATGAGATTAATTTTCAAGACAACTTAATATTTTCTATTTTAATAAAAGTAATATTTCAAAAATATATATATTTTTAAAGGGAATCAGTCAGCAGGTTTTTGCTATGTAATCTGAGGAAAACATGTGCAGGGCTACATGGCATGAATAGAATAAAATAATGTTTTATTTATTCAATAAAAAAGAGGGATATATACATAGAAAAGTGGGAGCACAGAATACCCAAAACTGGAGAGTCAATGGTATACAAGTATATACAACAGTCTCTTATATAGTATGTAAGTGTAAACATCAGATAATCTCATGTACAAATAATAAGTGCACAGTGGCAAGGATAAAACCTCTCAGTAATTGTAGACTGATACAAAAAAATACTAGCACAGTATATACGAAAACGAGACCTGAAGAACAAAAATAGCTAGACTAACAAAGTGCACACATGTAAGAATTTATTGAAAAAATCCCAGGGAAATTAGTTCCTCCCCCCCCCCCAAAAAAAAAAAGAAAACAAACAAAAAACCTGCGCTAGTCCTGGGAATCTGACGTTGTCCACCAAATCTGAGGTAGTCCACAAAAGCGAACCTTCAAGGCATAAAAGAGAGAATTGGTGAACAAATAAAGTCGAGTGATACCCTCAGTAACCAATTTATGCATATTTGTCAAAGGTCAAAAAAGGGTTAAACTAGAGCATTGTCTTCTAGGAGGCTTCTGAACACTCTGCTTGGTTTGGTTGACAAGTATCTCCCTATATGTAAATCAGGAGAGATCTGTCAATTGAGCTTAGTGGAAAGAAGCCACCAGTGCACACTTTGCCCTGTGTCCTGTCTCTTCTCCCTCTTCTATTCCTTTTTTTAACATATTTTACAATTTAGCTCTCTGTAATGAGGCCCCCTATTCGAGTTTCCTGTTGCCCACAGCTCTTGGATATTGGGCGTATTGAAAATAAAAAGGGAAATGAATATTCTTTTGAAGTGTGTATACATGGCCGTCCTTCACCTGAATTTCTGTTTTAATGCAGTCCTAGCATGTATCAGATTGTGATACATCGATACCGGCCAATTACCTTTAGTTACAGCAGACAAATGATAAAGCTATAGATGGTTTTCCTCAGTTTTTCAGCTACTAATCACCATTACTGGCAGCTTAATCAGCGCAGGCCTTTAGTAGCCACATTTCTAATCGGTACCGTACCACTGCCAAGTGCACATATCCCAATCGCAGGACAGTGTGATGTAATCACATCTTCAGTACAACTTATTTTTTAATTGAAAGGGGTTGTCCATAATGATGAGCAAGCACTAAACAGTTTGGACACTGACGGGTTTGCCTTGAGCACCGAGCGTAATGCAAATCACTTAGTGATGGGCAGTCCTGCTCTTCACCCACATACAGCCAGCCAATAACAGCCTTTCCAGGGGAAGGGAGGCATTTTTTTTTGCAAGTGGCTCTGAAGGGAACCACCTCTTTGTGTCAGATTGTTCACGAATGACACATTCGAGCACCCGCAATACTCAATTGAGTACCGAGCATACCCAAACACCCCTATGCTTGATGGAGTGGCGAGCATGCTCGCTCATCATTAGTTGTTCATTATTGACAACTCTCTAATAAAGGGAATCAGTCAGCATGTTTTTGATTATATAATCTGATCGCAGTATGATGTTTGGGCAGGGAACTTGATGCCAGCAATTTATCGCTTAGTTTTACTGGGTGCTGGTGAGCTCCATAACCCTGCCCATAACACCACTGATTGGCAGCTTTCTGTATGCACTGTATATTGACAGAAAGCTGGTAATCATTAGAGGGGGAATAGTTGGACTAAAGGGCCTGTCACACGCGTCAATATCGCCTGCACGATATCGGCTGCACGTGACGTTGCAGCGATATTGACGCGTGTGACATACTGCATCAACCAGCGATAAATCGCTGGTTGATGATCGCCAGGTTTTAGAATCAGTCCTAAAACCTGGCGATTGTCGCCTGGTGGACACGCAGCATCGCTGCGTGTGACACCGGGAGCGAGCGATATTCCAGCTCCCAGCGCCTGTCACAAGCGCTGGGAGCTGGTATCCAAGGTACACTGCGGGTAACTAGGCAGCGCGCGCTGCCTAGATACCCGACTGTGTACCTTAGTTACCAGCCTCCTCCGCTCACCGGTGAGCGGAGGAGGCTGGTAACTAAGGTACACGTCGGGTATCTAGGCAGCGCGCGCTGCCTAGTTACCCGCAGTGTACCTTGGAGACCAGGCTGCTCCCGCTTCCAGCAGGCTGGCAGCGGGAGCAGGACATCGTGGAAACGATATTTAAATCGTTTCCATGATGTCACTGGTCAATTGATCGCTGGTGAGTCTGCCTGTGTGACAGCTCACCAGCGATCAGCCGTCAATGTCGTCAGCGATCAGATCGCTGACGACATTGACGCGTGTGACAGGACCTTAAGAGACATGAGATACTTAGTCGTAAAGTGATAATCTTCTGCTGATAAAACACTGATTTTTATTGACACTGCAAAACACAGCCCAGTAAGTGACACATCACTGGAATCAGTTTCTCTACCCCTATATTATGAAGCTCTCAGATTACATAGCAAAATCTTGCTGACAGATTACCTTTAATTGGTCCAAAAAGATAGGTTTGTGCGAATGGGAATAGCATTTCTGTTCTCTTTTTGACGGCTGCTACTCGTCTGTACTCGCATCTGTCAGTCTCCATCTCAGACATTCGGCAGCTGTGATGCTCTTGCCGGATGTTGATGCTCGAGACTGGCTGAGACAGAAGAGAGGTGCTAGTCTTGGGAGGTGAGTACTTTTTTCCCCTCCCATTCCTTGCCCTATGACAGGGGTAGGGAACTCCAGGCCTCGAGAGCCTTAAGGAGCCTTAAGCCAAAATCGATGAACGATTTTGTTAGCGATCGCGTGTGCAGGTGATTGCTAATAAAATCATTGAGATCGCTGGTGAGCTGTCACACAGGCAGACTCGCCAGCGATCAATGGACCAGAGACATCGTGGAAACGATTTAAATATCGTTTCCACGATGTCTTGCTCCCGCTGCTAGCCTGCGGTAAGCGGGAGCAGGCTGGTCTCCAAGGTAAACTGCGGGTATCTAGGCAGTGCGCACTGCCTAGGTACCCAATGTATACCTTGGTTACCAGCCTTAGCCGCTCACCGGCTGGTATCCAAGGTACACAGCGGGTAACTAGGGTCCCTAGTTACCCGCTGTGTACCTTGGATACCAGCCGGTGAGCGGATAAGGCTGGTAACCAAGGTATACATCGGGTATCTAGGCAGCGTGCGCTGCCTAGTTACCCGCAGTTTACCTTGGATACCAGCTCCCAGCGCTTGCAGAGAGGTGCTGAGAGCTGGTTTATCAGTCGTCTCCTGGTGTCACACGCAGCGATGCTGCGTATCCACCGGGCGACCAACGATAGATTTGAGGTCCTGTCCTCAAATCAAACGATGAACGATCAGCCGATTGAGTTCATCGTTTGTAGTTTCACACGCAACGATGTCGTTTCAACATCGTTCAAGCATCACAGAACACGTGACTTTTGAACGATATCGGCAACGATATCGTTACATGTGACGTGGCCTTTACATAGTGCAGGTTTTCATAATTTCCTTAGTACTGCACAGGTGATAATATAATCACCTGCACTGCTGATGATTCCAACCCAGTGGCGTTACTTCAGGACCAGGGGCCCCGATGTAAAAGCTCCGACGGGGCCCTCAATTATTGCAAATCTTTAATAGAATTAGTCTTTTTCTACAGGCCAAAGGGACTTCTGGGGCCCCCCTCTAGGCTGCAGGACCCGGGTGAGATTGCAACCCCTGCACCTATTGTAGTTAAGCCCTTGTTCCAACCCCTGTGCAATGCTAAGGAAATCCTGAAAACCTGCACTGTGTGCAGCTCTCGAGGCCTGGAGTTCCCCACCCCTGCCCTATGAGGCTGTTCAGGAGTGGACAACTCCTTTTAAATGATTAAAACATGCTCCACTGAATCTTTTCCCAGTGAATCCTTAGCAAACTGCTCAGCTTCTTCTGCTCTATAAAGTGCTGCCTGCAGGATGGACGGCATTTCCGATATGACAGGTTCTCTTTAATGATACGAGACAACTTTTCACAGTACCGTAATTGATATGTATAGTGTGCAATGTATTTAATAATGAGGAGCTGACAAGCGTTATACAGTCTGGCCACCCTTACTGGATGAGCGTAGCTTTAGAAAGATGCGATATAAGGTATACAATTGTTCTCTTACCGTTTGTACATAATGTTATTTTTTTCATTATTCAGGTATGTTCTGTAAAGCTCTCTAGGAGTCATTGCTGAAGCTTGTCTGGCTTTTAGGCTGAGCTCTATGTCGGAGAGATAATTACATTTGCAAGCGTGATCACTGTGAGCATAGGATAGGCCTAAGCTGTTTATGGCTATTTAGACCATTGACTGTAAATGCTACATCATAAACAGCTTGCTTAGCGTAGAGCCGGGGGATATTGATTTCAGCAGTGGTTCCTGCATACAGAGTGGTTTTACTTTAGGGACCACACTGTGACATTCCTGTTGAGACCTGACATGGGATCTCCAGGGAAAATACATTTGCTTGGCAACACTGTAAAACCAACTTACAGCCAAACAGTAGGTAATTGTATCTTTCCCTGACACAAGTGAAAGAAACTAAAACATCACAGATAACCCTTTCTGTTTCCTTATTTCATAGAATGGCGGCGTTCTTCATTATTTTGGAATATGCCAGCTTTTACAGTTTGTTTTTTTTTTTAAAGCACCCATTGTGTTTCACCAATTCCACACTGTATAAAGCCTTTCTATTAAAGGTAAAGTGCCAGCAGATTCATGGTACCCGATGGTTGGTCCACAGAGACTTCTCTTCCCTCCCTGTGGCTGATGGGTCTTTCCCTATACACACATATAGGTAAAGATCTTCAGTTTACGGGTGCAGAAGGGGAAAAAGCCACCTAAGACCCTGCATTGGACTAGTCATCCAAGATGTGTAGTCCCTGCCCGGTATTTAAAAGCACTTTCAAAACATGAAGGCTGTAATAATGTTGACGCTGTGATTATTGCTGTCTGCGGTTTCGGGCAGCATCAATCTTCCTGATGTTCCCTAAAGAAACAGCCTATAAAGTGGCCAAAGACCTAAGATTGCCTAGTTACTTTACAACTGCGTTTGTATATTGTACCATGGTGCAGTTTAAAAAAAAAATAAAATTTTTATTAAAGAGGACTTGTCACCCCCTGCTGCATGGCAATCTAAATGCAGCACTGAATGCAGCATGTCTGCTGCATTCAGGGAAGGGGTCCCCCATGTGTCTGCGTGCTGTGTACCCGTGATAAAGGTCAGAAGGGCATTCCCTGGTGCAGGAGGCAGATTGATTCACGGGAGTCACTCCCACCCTCTGCCTCTCTGTGCTGCTTCTGCTGTGCTGGCTCTGACCCTCCTCCTCTCTGTCACTCATCCTGCCACACACAGCATGCAAATCATTTGTCCTGATGTGAGCTTCAGATTCCTGCCCTGCTGTCTGAGAAAGCATAAACAGCACAGCGGGAGGCGGCACAGAGAGGCAGAGGGGGAGGGAATGGCCCCGTGAATCAAGCTAACTCCTGCACCAGGGAATGCCCTCCTGACTTTCAACAGTGAGTTTGCCTAAGCCTATATCTCAGGGTACACAGCACACAGACACATGGGGGACCTCTTCCCTGAATGCAGCAGACATCTGGCAACAGGTTTCCTATTTTGCTCATTATCTCTTCCCAATGCTTTTTGACAAAAGTACACTTGGCAGCTCAGTAAGTAGCACAATGCTGGATTTAGGGTGTCTGTCTCTACATTGATGCTCTTAAATTAGATGGCAAATCCCGGTGATACCTCTTAGGTGTGAGATCTGTAAATTCAGCCTAAAGCTGACATCCTCATGGGCATTTGAGGTTGTCTGCCCTGGTTAGATGACATGCGGCCGGTCCGTGCACTGTGGACCACAAAATACAGATGTGTGAATCCGGCCTTAAAGGAAATCTGTTAGGTCAAAACTCCATATGCAACTGCTATCATTTTCTAATTCCTCCCTCTAAACTCTCTCTATTTATGTATTTCTTTTATTAATATTCCCCTCCTATCTTCTGTAAACTTCAAATAAAGAGATTCATTCCATCTGTCAATTACAGTGAATGGTCCACTTAGTTCTCTGCTATCCACTCCCCATAAATGAATATGCATGTCACATATTCACATTGCTGCACAGGAGATAATTGAGGGGGGAGCTGTATCCTTCTGTCTGCTCCCTGTGTGCAGCATCACAAGAGGTCAATTACATCACAGAAACTGTCAAAGCACAGCAGGGTATCTTTACAGAAACAAATGGAGTCTAGATCAGGCAGACCTGAAGTAGCTCTCTCCCTCTGTGGTGATATCACTGAACAGATCTGTAAGTGAAACCTGACACTGCACTGTTAGCAAAGGGAGGAGAGAGCTGCCTAGAGGGAGTGCATAATTACATAACAGCTTATACAGCACAGGAATCATCTCTGCTTATAATGGGGCAGGACTAATGCAGCAGCTGTCTGCAGGGTCTGACAAAGCTGATAACATAGAAACTACAAATGGTACAATAATTGATTTTACATGTTTCTAAAAGGTCTGCCCAGGCCCTATTCAAGGGTAATATTAGTATCATACTGAAAAATGACCTGACAGTGTCCCTTTAAGCACCAACCATAAATCTATACTTCTCCGCAATACAGTAATGGATGATATTTACTTACTTTTGGAGGAAACAAACCTGTTTAATAGCCGATTCTCAGCTGGTTTATTGCCATGACGCAGTTGTGAGTTACATAGCGCATCTTTTTTAGGGCGACTTCATTTTCCCTGACATGTGGAATACAACATTTGTGTATTTTCAAATCTAGAGGATACAATGGGAATTTGGTTCCCTGACTTTGGGCTCTGCGCCATGTGATGAAATAGTTTCTTGAAGAAGAAGCTCAGACTGCAGAGGAAACTCAAATTTCCGCTCTCTAACTTTCCTCCGTTTGTACAGTTCATGCTCGCTCCACCACTAGCCCTGGTGTAGGCTTTCATACATTCATTAGCGGTTTGCCTTTATTTTTATACTGTAAACAACTGTCACATTACATTTCATACCTGTAAATTATATTTTTCATACCTTTTAGTTACTTTTTATACTTGGACAATTTATTCTTTACAGACGCAATATCTGGGGATTATATCTGACGCCTCTAGATCCATATTCGTAGACGGTAGACCATAGATTATAGTGGCGCTGCAGTTAATCATGTGCAGATGGCCGCTGCAGCACATTCGTGATGTAATAGTACATAAATATTAAAGAACTATGTGCTCGATAGTCGCTATGTCTGGCCCGGAATCTCCCCTTGACAATCCTCTTGTCCTCCCATGTGTTTGGATCATCCCTCCTCTTCGGCTGTGGCATCTCCAGTTGATCCGGCATCGCGGTTCTTCTTCTGTTTTAATTCTGACTTTAATAAATAAACTTTCACATGGATTGCTGAATTAGGGCAAGACATTCAAAGACTATAAAACAAACACTTTTATCAGACACTTTCTATTATGTGAATTCTCCCTATGCGTTTTCTTTCGCCCTCTCCTTTGCAGTGAAGGGTCATGGAGTTTCCAGTGGAAACTTTTATCAGTTTTGTTAGTCTTTGTTTCTGAAGTGTTTGTAAGGGATCTTTTTTTAGAGATCTCTATTTATCCTTCTTCAAGGACACGGTGTGTGAGAAAGGCAGGATAAGTCATACATTGAGAAGCAAAGCTCACATATTTCCGTTTGGTTAATTTATGCACGAGCAAAATATGTTTTGGGATATATGTAGCTAATCTGTTGACCCCCTAGGGGCTTCCCAGACCCCTGTTTAGAACCACATGCTTTATTATAATAAATAAACATTGTTCACTTTTTAGAAATTGTGGAAAATTGCCATTATTTTGTCCTCTTTAAGCCCCCAAGGAGAGAAATGATTTGTTTTGTTGTACCAAGTATGGGACAACACAAGGTCATGCCATGCAAGACCCTATGTCCATGGAGAATATGTATTCCCTATATTTAGTGTGTAAATATTCTCACTATTTGTTTTTAAGAAACGATCATCTCAGACCAGGAGGACGAAAGGGTAAAAGTTAGAGGGTTTAGCCCTTATTCAGATGACTAATTTTTCACATACGCAGAATAATAGTTTGAGTGTCATCAGTGTTTTCGGTCCGTGATTTTTACAGACCTGTGGACTTGTATGGGTGATCTTGATCCATGAGACTGATGACAAACAAATCTATGTACACATGTACAGCGATAATGCTGGTTACAAGGTCATTTCCTGGTGTAGATCAGTATATGGTCTGGTCAGGGTGTCCACTGTTCCTCTAACCCCAACGTACGTTTCGTAACCTTTCTAAGGTTTCTGCATCTGGCGTGCGTTTCGCTGCCCAGGAGGCGGGCATTTATCATGTGGAGGGTATGGCGAGGCACGTGCCAGACAACATTGAACTCGGGAGCTTTCCCATCCCTCCTCTATATACTATTCCATTACACATACTGATACTGGTATTGGTGGGTATGGTTCTCCACCACCATTGCCTCTCCCCTATTGGGTCATGGAAAATATAACTCCCAATTAGTATCGGCGCCATTCTTTGGTCACCAGTGATATATATACACCATGTTCCAAATTATTATGCAAATTGGTTTTAAGTGTCAAAGATTTTTTTTTTTTTATCAATTAAACCCATGATAGTATTGTGTCTTGGGGTTCTTTGGATCACTGAATTCAATCTCAGATATGTGGCACCCCTTCGGACTGGTAGCCACAGAGAAGATGCAGCAGCGGGGATGGTAAGCCATTTACCCCAACCCAAAAGCACCCAACACATCCCTGAATCCCCAGACCCAGGGTTTTATGCCAGGCAGGGGAGAAGTAGGGAAAAGCTGAGTGATGGGTGGAGCTTAGGAGACACATGTGAGAGGGGCATGAGTTATAGTTGTTTTACCTCAGAGTGACAGTTGCCAGTTGGAGGTTGGAGCTGAAGAAGGGTTCCTGACTGAGCAGAGAGACTATAACAACAGAGGAAAAACACCGGGACCCGGCAGCCGTGTCATCTTATGGCTGACCGGGTCCGTAGCTACTGACATCACTGAGAGGCCGACCAGGTGTAGGAAGGAATGAGTCCAAGGTGAAAGACCAGCTTGACAGTCACTAAGGGACTGGGTCGACGGACAGGATACCGGCCCTGTAAAAGTGGTTAGAGACTACAGCCCGGCCATAGATTAGCCGGTGAGGTGAAGGGTCTCTATGCCCGAGACCTAACAGACCAAAGAAAGGCCTCACATATGGTAGGACTTGGGGTTGAGAGAGAGGATCCCTGAGAAGTCCGCTGGCCCTGAGGCAGTGGTCCTGAGAAGAGAGACCCAGAAAGGCCTAAAGAAAGGGGGGGTATGGTGAACCAGACCGGCTACGGTGGGCTCACTATTAGAAAATACTGTGACTGTGTGAACATATTACAGTGAGTAAAGCACCCGGTTAAACCTGAAGAAATGTGTGAGAGTCTTTATTAAATGGCTGTGGAGACCAGCATCTGAGGAGAGGTCGAGCCTGAGAGATCTAGAGGTCACCGGTCAGTATTAAGTGCACCCCATCATCACCTCACAACAACTACACCAACAAAAACTTATCACCGGCCCAGGGATCATCCTAGCCCTACCTGTGGCGGGCTTATCACCCGGCTGCATCCCATCATAATCCCCTGGAGCTGAGACAAACAGCAGCGGTCATATCTGGCCGCATCCCACAGGTGCCGTCCCTGACAAACTCTCGTTTTTATTTTTCCCTTTTTACTATTATCCCCTTTTTATTTGCGGTCCCTCAGGCCATGGAACCAGTCCATGGCAACCACCGTGACATCCCCCTGCAAACAGAGAATAAGGACCGGTCCCAAGTAACCCAAGCCCTGAGGGTGATGCAGATACCAGTGATAATTAGTTTGGCAGGTGAGCCCAATAAAAGGAAAACTGGATGTTCCACAATATTGAGCAGGCCACAGTTTTCAAGTAACATGGGAAAGAAAAGGGATCTCTCTGCTGACGAAAAGCAACAAATAATGCAATGCCTTGGACAAGGGATAAAACATTACATATTGCACGAAAACGTAAGCGTGATCATTGTACTGTGAAGAGATTTTGGCTGATTCTGAGCACAGACATGTTCGTGCAGATAAAGGCAGAATGAGGAAGGTTTCTGGCAGGCAAGTTCATCGGATTAAGAGAGTAGCTGCTTAAAAGGCAGATATTTGAAGCTGCTGGTGCCTCTGGAGTCCCTTGAACCTTAAGGTGTAAGATCCTTCAAAGGCTTGCTGTGGTGCATAAACCTACTATTCGGCCACCTCGAAACAGTGCTCACAAGTAGAACCAGTTGCAGTGGCCAGATATACATGAGACTAATTTACAAATAGTCTTGTTTACTGATGAGTGCCGAGCAACTCTGGATGGTCCAGATGGATGGAGTAGTGGATGGTTGGTGGATGGCCACCATGTCCCAACAAGGGTGCGACGTCAGCAAGGAGGGGGAGTAGTCATGTGTTGGGCCGGAATCATTGGAAAACAGCAGGTAGGCCCCTTTAAGGTTCCTGAAGGTGTGAAAATTACCTTGCAATGTATATAGATTTTCTGACTGAGAACTTTCTGCCATGGTACAAAAAGCAAAAACGAGCTTAGGAGCAAAATCATCTTCATGCATGACAATGCACCATCTCATGCTGCAAAGAATACCTTGTGTCATTGGCTGCTATGGGCATAAAAGGAGATAAACTCATGGTGTGGCCAACATCTTCCCCTGACCTCAACCCTAGAAAGATCCTTTAGAGTGTAATCAAGCAAAAGATCTATGAGGGCGGGAGGCAGTTCACATCAAAACAGCAGCTCTGGGAGGCTATTCTGACATCATGCAAAGAAATACAAGCAGAAACTCTCCAAAAACTCACAAGTTCAATGGATGCTAGAATTGTGAAGGTGATATCAAAGTAGGGTTCCTGTGTTAACATGTAACTTGGCCTGTTAGGATGTTTTGGAGTTAAATAGCTTTTTATTTCAGTGAATGTGACCTCCTAATGCTGCAAATTCAACAAATTCGCATTTTCAGTTATTTCAAACATATCAAATGTTTAGAAACTCTATTGTGCCTAATAATTTGGAACAGGGCATTTAGAGTTATTTTTTAAATTTTGAAGAGTATACTGTTATCATTGGTAGGTTTCTTTAATAACATTCGATGTATACTCTAACGGGTGATGACTTTTATTACACGGACTGTCATTTGCACTGATCATTTAGGCAAATCAGAGAAAAAGAACATTTGCATAATAATTTGGAACATGGTGTATAATCTATCCATATATACATATAATGTGTGTGTATATATAAATATATGTGTGAATATGTAGACCCCTGGGTTCTCACCTGTCACGCTCCCAGAAGAAGACTACAATGCGTACGGCAGGATTAGAGGCACACTGGACACCCTGACCAGACCATACACTGATCTACTACCAAGTAACTTGTAACCAGTTCACAGCATTATGGCAATATATGTGTAAACATATAGATTTACAGGGAACGCTGTCCTCTATCTACTATTGTTAATATACTGTTGCTCTTGTATAGTAGTGTGTATGTGGAGTCTGTATACTGGTAGTAGTATATTTATTTCAAATTCGTGTTCATTCTGCTACTTGTCTCTGGTTGCTATATTGCACTTTTTGAGCTTTTGATTTTGGGTATAGATGGTTTTGTATGTTCATTGGTTCTATATGACTGATTTATTGTGGACATTTTTCTTGATTAACATTATTCTGAATTTTGTATGGACACACTGTCCACAGAAAAGTTGTGTCAGCTGTCCAATAAACTAGGGAAAAAGTGTACTAACTGACCGTGAAGCACAGACTCCGAAGGAGACCTTATAATGTGATGTATCGCAGGGATAAATCACGTTATAATTTTGGGCATCCGATAGTGATGACCTCCAGTTATAATCTTGGGGATCTGATGGTAATGACCACCCAGTTATAATCATGAAGATCTGATAGTGATGACCTTCAGTTATAATTTTGGGGAATTAATAGTGGTGATCCCAGCTATAATCTTGGGGAGATGAGTGATGAGGCAAACTCTTTTGTGAATGGTGAAGTTAAACAAAACCAGCGCTATTGGACTGACACTGACCCACAGTGGATATCTTGCTACATGGTTCATATATCCAGTGGCATTGAGGTTTCCATTGATGAAGAGTGGCCCCACTATCTTTGTATCCCATACACCACATCATACCATCAATTTTTGTGTTCCAGCAGTCTTGGAGGGATCTATCCACTGTGGTTAGTGTCAGACCAATAGCGATGGTTTTATTTAGTAACTTCACCATTCACAAAAACGTTTTCCTCATCGCTCATCTGAAGGCAATTGTCTATGCTGTGACGATACGAGATGTGCAGCATCTGAAACAACGGATACTGGAAGCCTGTGCTAGCATTTCTTCTGCGGTGTTGCTATCAGTGTGTCAAGACTGGGAGAAGAGGGTTGCATTAACAATCCAACACAATGGGCAGCACTTTGAGCACATTTTATAAGGGGTCATAAACTTGTAAATAACTCCTGAAAGAATAAAGTTACTTTAAAACCAAGCACACCATTGTTTGTCTTATGAAATTCTCAATACGTTTGATGTGTCACATGACCTTCTTCTTATTGAAAAAAATAAAGTTGGATCCAATATGGCCGACTTCAAAATGTCCACCATGGTCACCACCCATCTGGAAAAGTTTCCCCCCTCCCATATACTAATGTGCCACAAACAGGAAGTTGATATCACCAACAATTCCCATTTTATTTAGGTGCCTCCATATAAATGGACCACCCTGTAGATTGAGTTTGTATTGATGGATGTCATTTTAGCCTCTTTGTAGTAGATGCCCCACATTGGATTCATCACTCATGGGCTATAGTGGCGTTGTCTTTACGGTTCCATGATATAGAGCTCATGACATATATGTTGTGCCATCAGAGCCTATGGTGACAGATACCACATTTTTCAGAGCATCTGATAAACATCTATTTCGGGAGCTTTTCTTGACGGAGCCAAACTGAGGTGTACAGAGTTCCTTCATTGTAGTTATCACCGATTACAAGTCATGCTTTCTAATGGAAAGTGGAGATCTTTAAACACAAGGCTTCATGGCCAAATAATCAACAGCCAATAGATGGTTTATTGTGGTCTTTAGCATGCATTCTGTTTGTAGAGCATAGATTGTCATAAACAGAAATCTATAGCTTGATGATGGAGTCACGTAGAATCAATTCTTGCCCCGAGGGATGGGGAGCTGTAGCTGTGACTCCCTTTGTCAGCAGTTACGGTTAAAGGGGAATTTGTTAGCAGACTTTTGCTATGTAATCTGAAGGCAGCATGACATAGGGGCTGAGACATTAATGTGTTACTTACTAGGCTGTGTGCTGTTTGAATGCAATCTGTGTTTTATCTGCAGGAAATTATCACTGCTGGACTAGCTGCCGCAGCTGTTATTGGTAGCTTACTCACAATGTACGTAGAAAACTGGTAATCAGGGGTGGGGGCGAGGTTGGTTTTCTTACCTCTACTACATGCTACATTTAAAATATCTGTGATACAGCAGCCAGTAGACTAAGTGACACATAGTTAGAATCAAGGTCTCTTTCTCTATATTATTCTGCTCTCTGATGAGGTAACAAAAACCTGGTTAAAAAGAACAAGAGAAGACGGGTTTTCTGTGCTGTAGAGCAGTAGATGGAGAGGAGAATCGCAGGTGGATGAAGCCAGGACACCAGGTATTAAGTGTGGCTGAAGAAGTTAACTTTGCCATGTGTTGACAATAAACCACACTTAATTTCTTTAAGGTACCGTCACACACAGAGATATATTGCTTGCAACTCACTGGTTGCAGTGAAATCATGGGCACATTGTTCTATTGTGTTGCTGTGTACAAATGTAACAATGTATCCATGATTTCACTGCAACCAGTGAGTTGCAAGCAATATATCTGTGTGTAAGGCTGCGTTCACACGTTGCGTATTTTTACGCGCGTAAAAATACGTGACTGCGTTTTTTTAAGCGTGTATTTCCAGTGCTTATAATGGGGCCTATGGAAAATACGCGCGTAAAAAACTGGAAAGAATTGACATGTTCATTTTTTTTACGCGCATATTTTTACGCTGCGTAAAAATACGCGACGTGTGAATGGCAAAAGTGAATGTCCATTGACTTTGCTGGGAAATACAGATGCACATTCTTCTGGAGAAAATACGCGCGTAAAAATACGCGTCAAAATACGCACTGTGTGAACGCAGCCTAACGGACCTTTACTGGTCTCCTGGCTTCATCCACCTGCGATCCTTGTCTTGATCTACTCATGTCCTTGGCTACACAGAAATCCCAGTTTCTCCATTTCTTTCATCCTGGAGTCTCTTGCTGGTCTGCAGCAGCCACTTACAAGTACATTGCATTGTTGTGGTATCACAGCCTCACCAGGTGAGCAGTACCCTGGATCTTGATACACTATTACACCCTGATAAGACCCTATTGTGCTATTGTTTTTCTGGTTTATCTTCACTAAGCAAAAAACCTGGTGACAGATTCCCTTTAACTTAACTGGTTCTGTAGTTTAGTTATGACCCTGCCTCCGAGGACACAAGATAACATTGGGTGAGGGTCAGATCACCAGATCCAGGCACACACAACTGGCTTATGGCACTTTACCATATACGCGGAGGTCATAGAAAGACAGGGTATAATAATCCCTCTCATAAGGAAAGATTCACCAATGTCCTAAAAGGTTTTACTGTATTGTTTAAAATTCTTCAACAATCAGAAAATAGAACATTCCCTCAAAGAGGGACACAGGAGGGAAAGTCAGGCCGAAGGACTACAATGGTACATAATCTGATCACAATAATCTATATACATAAGAATGTGCTATAGTCTTAAATCCACCAGTTATACAATATTATATTCAATGGATTCCTACACTATTCTTAGAATGGAAGGAAGATCAGCAATTCCTCCAATATACAGTACACTTAGGTGCTGTCACCATTCATGTCACCGGTTAATGGGGACTAGTTGGTTCCTCTAGTCATACATGGGTGTTGTCCATTTATGTATACCTAACCCTGGTGATTGGAGATAGAGACTTACTAGCATATGGTAAAGCTCCTAGCTACAAATAATGCTGGGAATCAGTCGCTCATGGTTGTGGTGTAATAAGTGAATGGTGACAGCACCCAAGTGTATATTGGAGAAATTGCTGATCTCCCTTCCATTGTAAGAATAGTGCAGGAATCCATTGAATGTGATTTTGTATAACTGGTGGATTTAAGACTATAGCACATTCTTATGTACCGGTATATAGATTATTGTGATGTTATCAGATTATGTAACATTGTAGTCCTTCGGCCTGACCTTCCCTCCAATGTCCCTCTTTGAGGGAATGTTCTATTTTTTGATTGTTTGTTGAATAATGTTAATGAAGTAAAACCTTTTATGACATTGGTGAGTCTTTCCTTATGAGAGGGATCATTATACCCTGTCTTGTCTATGATGTTTTGAGATAGGAAAGAATAATAGTCTTAAGCCCCCGTCACACCTAGTGAGATCGCTGTTGCATCACAGGTTTTGTGACGCAACCTCGACCTCACCATGTTTGACATGTAGCAGCGACCGGGCCCCCCTGTGACATCGCCGATCGTGTCGGGATGGCCTGGACCATTTTAACAACGACCTCGTTGGTGACTCAGAACTCGGCCACGTAGGTGTGAGTTGTTAGACTAGCTGCTCTTTGACAGGGGGTCATTATACGGGTCGCCATCTCGTTGCTGCGTCGTTGAATAGATCTGACTTTAACATCTCACCAGTGACCACGTAGCGGCGCTCCAGTGATCCTTACCAGGTCGTATCGTTGTGGGGATCGCTGGAATGTCACCAAGTGTGACGGGACCCTTAAATAGGGACTTTGTATTGGCATAAGTGGAGGGTACACAGACCATAGGCCTGAAATAAAACATTTTTTGGGTGGTCAGCTCACCACACCTCTGTGAAGACACATTCCTGCTCATTGAATAGAGATTTACTTTCCCTCTTGGGCCGGACATCAGGCACAGTAAAGCGGCTACTTGGACTTTGCTTGTTTTCACAACCGATCTATCCCTTTCAGGTAACAGCAAATTAAAAGTGAAGGATGCATTGTCTCTTTTCCAAATTTTAAGTTCCATGTAGCCATTTGTGTGTTCTTCTGTACTCTATTCATTTAGGGCAGGGGTGGGGAACTCCAGTCCTCGAGGGCCGCAAACAGTGCAGGTTTTCAGGATTTCCTTAGTATTGCACAGGTGATAACATAATCACTTGCACTGGTGATGATTCCAATCCCTGTGCAATACTAAGGAAATCATGAAAACCTGAACTGTTTGCGGCCCTCGAGGACTGGAGTTCCCCACCCTGATTTAGGGGATGTTCATAAAGTGCTTTCATGTTTTGGGTTTTTGCTCTGCACTTTTTAAAAAAAAATGAGAGGAGTAACAAATAGCAGGTGTGAACATACCCTAAGGTACAAGACTTCAAATGGAGACTTGATGCCTGCGTTAAAAAAAAAAAATCCCCATCAAACGTAGTCTTAAAGAGGATCTGTCCCCACCAGGTCAAAAGTGGCAAAGTTGTGTTCTTCCTTCAGGCTATGTGCCCACGCTGCGTATTCAATCCTTTTCTACACCAAATATGCATCATCTAGAAGAAATATGCAATATGTTTTTGGCGTGCATGTGCTGCATTTTTTTAAAGCGCATCATTTTTTAATATCAATGGCTTAAAAATGCTCCAAAGTACAGATCAATAAGAGACATGCTGCACATTATTCTGCATCCAAAAATGCAAGGAAAAAATATGCAGTGTTGGCACAGCACTCCTGAATTCTCATACACTGCTGACTTCAGGATAGACATGCAGATTTCTCAAAAAATGAGGCAAAAACACAGCATGGGCACAAGGCCTTATTCCTGCAACTCCATCCAGCAATGCAGTTTATTTTTAAATCCCAAGAAAAAAGGGCCTTTTTATTTATTGCCACTTTTTACCAAGGGAGCATTGCTAAAATAATAATGACAAAGAAGACGAAAGACACCGCTAGGGAATCCTGCGAGCACCGCCCTCTTGTAAAACTATATATTGCATGAAATTAATGCAACCACATGGATAGTCATGGACCAACACGGATCTATGTACACGGATGGCCACTGATGGCAACGCAACGTTGCCATTATGGAATCTGTTTTCTGTCACTTGGTATAGGGGGGAGGTGCTCCTTCTGGCTTCTGAGCACGCTCAGTCCAAGAAAACCAATCCATTTTCCATAGATTTCCATTATAAATTTTGACGTTTAGTCATGGATCCATGTCTATCCGTGATCTTGCATTTTGCATGTTTGGGTGAATGAAAAACATGCACACAAATGGATCTATGACAAAACGGGAGACACATGGATGGCCAATCCGTGCCCGTAGGATAACATTGGAAACGAAAATGGGTAAATGTCATCCATTTCAATATGGATGGACATGTATTGCAAAATGCGCACGTGTGAAACCAGCCTAAGTAGAAAGCTCCATATCTCTAGAACCGTAGAGCGGATTTATGAACAAAAAGCCAAAAACTGGGGAGTAGCAAAAATGAAATAGGAGCAAAAACGTTCACCTTTGTGTCCTGATGAAGGATCCTTTTTAAATGAATGTACATGGTAGTCGGTCCAGCTGAACTCAAGAGCAGGGCTGCGGAGTTGGAATCCATTGTGCTAGAGTTGGAGTCTTGAGTCAGGTTCAGGGAAATTCAGGAGTTCGGGGTTTGGCTTACCAACTCGACAGCCTTGCTAAAGAGGGTCATGTGATAGATAAGGTAACTGCGGCTGTGGGTGATCGTAAGTCACCAAAGTGGCAGAAAAAAAATCATTTTTGGAAGCAGAGGGGCAGCGTGTGACATGTGTAGTCTGAAGGTCCGAACGAAGGACACATCATAAAGAAAACACAAGCGTGGCTCTCCAGCAAGCGGTTATATATCCAACTTGCCGCGTTATCAGACTGATCTATACTGACTCAGGTCAAGGAACAAAAAATCCAATAATCAATGTTCTGTCGTAAAAGAAAGTGAAGATTTAAAGTAGCAGGCGCTCACTCTCTCCGTTCTGCTCACTATAATTAAAAAAATGCTTGAATGATCTTAATAACACATGATTCAACTGACAGGCACTAATTGCTCTGTATCAGGCCAAGAGAAGATGAATGTTGTCAAAAACCACAAGTCAGACAAACTGATTCTGCCGGAGTCTGACACCATGTTCCCATGTACAAACCAGTTTTTACTGGAGCCTTTCCAGCGTCAAAAGAAAATCCGGGCCCGTTTTTTTTTTTTTTTCTTGTGTCGAGCCTTGTTGTTTTAAATGAGACGCCTTGAAACAAGCATGGCAGATTTACTACAGCCACACTTATAAAAACTATATAAATAACACTCAATGGAAACTGAAGTAATTACAAGTTGCAGTAATTGCACATCTCTCACCATGATGTGACCCTGGCATGGAGCATCACCGCTATAGACAGTAGTCATAAGACTCTGTGCATATGGAGCAATAAGTGGAGCCTCTACCATCTCCAGTTTTCTAAGAGAACATACAGTATATGGTTTTTTTTTTTGGGGGGGGGGGGGATCTATTATACAAATCTAATGAAAAACACATGCCATGATCCAGATGGTAGCAAGGTTTACCAATGGGCCTGTACAGCAGCAGCACGGAGGCCGCCAGTCCGAAGCCCTCAACTGTTAATAATGTCAGACAGGCCAATTGCCTCAACTCACTGACCAACTCTCCCCTGCTCACTTTTTCTCTGTATTAATCAGATTCTTCTCCTTCCTATTCTCCACATCCTCCATGGACCCAATTGGACATGCTTACTGCACTTAGATCCTGGCTGATGATTGGACAATGCCGCCTTATTTCAGATTGTAACGCTAGGTGATTGGATTGACAACCTGCAAGCGCAGCGTCTAGTGTGTCGGTCACACTTGGCACAAACTGACACCCTTGGTGCACCCTTGAGGGCCAGGGATACTCTTCATCCACCTACCGATCCTGGCGAGGGGGGCTTTTGCAGAGCGGCTGGTGACCAGACACAGAAGCAGTCAGGTCAAAACCACCAAAGCAAAGCACAACGCAAAAAGAAAGCTTAACTACAGCAGTAAACTAAAGAGGAAGCTGAACCACAGCAGTAACCTCAGTGCACTAAGCACTGCCGGACCACCCAACACAACTGAATAATCAGCAACTAAGGAAAGACCATGGCAGGTTTAAAACAGCCTCCGAGCAGTCACGTGACCCGCTGAGGTAGCGCTCGCTCCCCACTCTCTGCCCACAGAACCTCAGTAGGAACATGAAGTGGAGGGAAACTAGCACAATCTGACTTCCCCAGTGGATACAATGTCTCGTATCTGCTGGCAATAGCAAATGCCAAAAGACCCGGTTATCCTGGGGCCCCTGAGTGGGGGTGACCTCCCAGCGACACTCGGAAGTACATCTATAGGAAAGATGTTTCTGGTCAGAACAGACACTCGTGCAAGCTCATACCCCGATGCTCCTCCCCACGTGACCAGCGACGGGCAACCCGAAGAGGAGCCAGAGCATGCCCAGGAGCGCCATGGACCCGCTCAGGTGCAGAACCACCAGACCTGACAGACAACCCTATTTATTGTAATGATGGTTGGACCATATATGCCTGGCACATTCCACCTCTTGTGCCCTCCTGCCCTATTTCCTTTTAGATAGTAAGTCTGGGAGCGGGGCCCCCACTCCTGTAACTGTTGAACTTGAGATACTTTATAGTATACTTATACCGTACTACACTTATAGTTTTATACTTTCTTTTTTGTCTGTACTTGTCCCGGCTTATTTTAAAGTGCTGTGTAAGGCTGGGTTCACATTTGCGGACCCTCGCCAGTGTTCTGCAGAGGGGATCCGCAATGTGACCGCAGCGGCCGCCACTCCTATCTTTATAATGGTAGCGCACGGTGCTGTGCTTGACAGCGCAGGACCGTGCGCACCCATTCACTCCCATATGTGATCTGTGCGCAGGCGGATGCCTGCGTACAGATCACACAGTCTCGTCCGCACCAGGAATGCAACATGTCGCGTCCCTGGTGTGGACGAGACTGTGTGATTCGTCAAGCGCAGGCATCCGCCTGACGCACAGATCACATATGGCAGTGAATGGGTGCGCACGGTCCTGCGCTGTCTAGCGCAGCACTGTGCGCCCCGCATTATAAAGAAGGAGCTGGCGGCCGCTGCGGTCACATTGCGGATCCCCTCTGCACAACGCTGCGGAGGGGTCCTCAAATATGAACCCAGCCTAATATGTTGGTGCTATATAAATAAAATTATTATTTCTGAGGAAAAGATCTATTGATTAAATCAAGATTTAGTTGTTTTACATTTATTTTTAAAAATATTGGCAATGTCGTGTATTTGTATTCATTATTAAAAAATAAAATGGGTGATCTTGCAAATTTCACACACGTCACTGGGGCTGTATTAGACTCCTATGTCCTGGCCTTTCACAGAAAGTTTTCAATAGACTTCTTGTTAGCAGAGGCAGGATTACAGCGACAGATGACACCTCTGTACACAGCTGGTAACACAGGATCCAGCAGTCTTAATAGGTGATGTCACCTCTAACCCCGTTCCTCCCCTAACAATGCCTCTGCACATGCTCATTAGATGCGTTGGTGCAAAAGATGGGGTCAGAGTCTGACGTTTGTGGCTAATAGACGTGGATTTCTTGGAAAAAACAGGAAGGAAGAGCCTAAAAGACTTGCTAGTGGGAGAATTGAAGAATTTCTATTTTTTTTTTTCTTTTTAATAAATTTTTAAAAAAAATTGATTGCACAATAGGTAATTTTCTGATTACCCAAATTCTGTAAAGCACCCCACTAGTGTTTTTTTTTCTCACCACTAATGGAGCTTTTACCTAAGTTCTCTGCCCTCGATTTTATTTTCACCTTTTATCGGCACCGCTCCCATCGTTCTCCGGAATAGTGAAGCATAATCTAATATATAAAGCTGAGTGTGTGTATGTATCATAGCTCCGCCCACTCCATATAGCCCTGCCCTGGGACTATGTGGAGGGGTGGGGCTATATGTATGGCTGGAGATATATGGAGTGGGCATGGCTATGTGGAGTGGGGGGGCTATGGGGAGTGGGCATGGCTATGAGTAAAGGCAGAGCTACCAGAGGGGGTGGAGATATGATAAAAACACATACACACATTACCATAAATGAGCAATATTGCCTATATATGGGCATTACGCTTGGGTAACGCCGGACTCTACTGCTAGTCTAATATATAAAGCTGAATGTGTGTATGTGTGTGTGTATATCCGGGATTGGCATCTACACCGTCGCAACTATAGCCACAAAATTTTGCACAGTCACACGTCTGGACCCCGGGAGCGTCATAGGCTATGTTGTGAGGCGAAATTTTAACCCTGCGCATTCCAGTTCACCAAACAATTTTGGCCCTATCTACATAATGGGGAAAAAGTGATATGGAAAAATATTGGAGGAAAATCGACAGCTGTCAGCTATACAGACAAAAATTTTGCACAGTCACACGTCTTGACCCCGGGAGCGTCATAGTCTATGTTGTGAGGCGACATTTTAACCCCGCGCATTCCAATTCACCAAACAATTTTGCCCCTATCTACATAATGGGGAAAAAGTGACAGTTACCAGTTGACAGTTGTGAATGAGAGGGGCTTAATGATAGCGCCAAATACTAACAGCACATACCAGCATATAGTCACTAAGGTGGGGCCCCAACATGAGATATTCACCACGCGGGGACATGTATACACAACACACGCACACAAAGAGTAACAGCAAGTGTATAGTCGCTAAGGTGCAGCCCCAACATTGGATACTCACACGCACCCGAAGAGACACACACAACACAGAGACACACACATACACCCCCAAGGGGACACACACACACTCTATAGCGACACATGCACTCACCCCACAGGGACACACACACACACCACAATGAGACACACATGACACAGACACACACACCACACAGACCCTCCCCCACAGGGACACACACACATAGCCACCTATAGGGCAGGGGTGGGGAACTCCAGTCCTCGAGGCCGCAAAAGTTCAGGTTTTCAGGATTTCCTTAATATTGCACAGGGCTTGGAATCCTCACCTGTGCAGATGATCACATTAGCACCTGTGCAATACTAAGGAAATCCTGAAAACCCTGCATGTTTGCGGCCCTCGAGGACTGGAGTTACTCACCCCACAGGGACACACACACCACAAACAGACACACACACCACACAGACCCCCCCACAGGGACACCACACATACACACCTATAGGGACACATGCACTCACCCCTCAGGGACACACACACACCACAAAGAGACACACACAACACAGAGACACACACACCCCACACAGACACCCCCCCCCCACAGGGACACACACATACACACCCTATAGGGACACATGCACTCACCCCACAGGGACACACACCACAAAGAGAACACACAACACAGATCACACACACACACACACAACAGACCCCCCCACAGGGACACACACACATACACACCCTATAGGGACACATGCACTCACCCCACAGGGACACACACACCACAAAGAGACACACACAACAGAGACACACACCACACAGACCCCCCCCCCCCCACAGGGACACACACATACACACCCCAGGGACACACACACCACACAGACAGACACAGATGTGCACAGATCATCTCACACAACTCGCCTCATACGTGTGCTATCTTTATTTTCCAAACATAAACATCTGATTAAAAACAGCCAATGTGCAACACGTGCCATATAGGGAATTAAGGCAGATGTCAGTCACATGAGCTGTCTATTATGTGTATGTGTGAGGTAAATATACTGCCCGGCCAGGGGGAGGGTTTACTGTTGGCTGGAGATTTATTAGGCTGCCTATAGCAATCAATCATAGCTCAGCTTCTATTTTCGTACAGGTCATTAATATGACATATTCAAATTCTATTTTGTTATAGCTAACAGCAGTTATTTATTAACCCGGTGTTGCCGGGTACTACAGCTAGTTTAAAGTAAAATGCAAGATTAAACTTAGAGCAAAAACTGCCCAGTTTTCATAGGTCTTCTTTAGGATGTGAAATAAAAAACATCTGTTGATGCAGTCTGACAATCCGCATCAAAATTAACTGGGGATCTCTATTTGAATTATGTGACATCCACTACAATATGTTGCACTTTGTTTGCAATGAGCTGTCATTTTTTGTAAACACTATATAAAACTTACAATCAGGGTTGTAACTACAACAGGTGCAGTGGTTGCAATCACACTTGGGCCCTGGAGCCTAGAGGGCCCAAAAGTCACTTTGGCCTTTAGAGAAAGACCAATGCTATGAAAGATTTGCAATAATTGGGGGGCCCCGCTGGAGCTTTAGCATCAGGACCCATGAGCTTTAAGTTATGCCACTGCTTGCATCGCTAGACAAATATGATGCTCTTCTATCTGCATCAGTCTGTACCACTGACATGGAGCAGCATCAGAATGTGCAGCCAATGCTCCATGGCAATGTGGGATACGAGACCCCCAGCGAGCTGACACTTACCGCGTATTCTGTGGATAGCTAATGCGTTGTGGTTCTTTGAAAACTAACAGCGCACTTAAAGACTATGAAGAGCACCAATAGGAAATGACACATAAAAATTGACAAATGCTCCATCAGATGCCATGTGGCGGAGCTAGTCTTTACAATTGCATATTACACACAGCAATTTTCACAGTGATACATAGCATGCAATTTATTACTTGACTTTGCCTTGGACCTCAGCTATTTTGTTTTATTCAATATTGATCTCTATAGAAGCTCGTACCTTAGCTGCGTGTTTACCTGGCATACTATCTCCTTAATCATACACAGCACAGAAGATTGGTGCGCTCCTAATCCTTTAATTAACCTTTCAGTAATCGTTAATAGCACTCACAGATTTACTAGAATGGATTCTGATGCAACTTGTTTTCGTCTTAACGTGCAGGCAGCTCTCATACAAAACTGTGGAAATGCTTCATTCTAGAGTCTTCTGCTGAAATCAAGTGTATGTGAGTGTTAAGGTACCATAACACAGTACGAGATGATGAACGATATCGCTCAAACATCACGGGTTTGGAGTCATTCAAACGACATTATCAGGACGTCGTTGCGTTTGACACCGAGATACGACTACGATAAATCATTGGATCGTTGATCGCAGATTTCAGAACATGTTCTCAAATCAGACGATCATCGTTCAGCCAACCTGCTGCATGGTTGTGTGTGACACCGCAATAATGATGTCGTTAACGACTTTGCCTATTCACAACAGTGAACAAGTATTGTTCGCTGGGTTGTGCGAATGATAGCTGCTCGCTACATCGTTGGTGCGTCGTCCACGATATCTAGACGTGGACATTCACCAACGATCTCAAAATGATGTCCTAACGAACCGCGCGCCCATGAGATCGCTGGTGATATCTTAACGACATTGAAGCGTGTAACAGTACCTCTAGGCAACAAATTTAATCTCTACAGTTCTGCACAGCACTATACAAGAAACAGAAAATAAAGATACTAATATCACAAGCTAAACTCCATACACTAAGGACAATGTCCTAGCAACTCAGTCTAATTGATGAAGTTTATTGTGCATGTGAATGTGATTTCATCTATCTATCTATCTATCTATCTATCTATCTATCTATCTATCTATCTATCGTAGAGAAAATGAGAGCGAGCCTAAGTTCAAAATGGCTTCGTGAGCTGAGTGATGGATGCCTGGCTGTCCAAGACCACTGCTATCGTCTTTGTTCTCAGACGCCCTGGGTTTACTAAGCTATGTGTATCAGATAGAGACAACTAAGCTGCCGCTAATCATGTGATCACTGTTACATTGGTAGAAAAAGGTCATAACATTTTTTTGGGGATGTCATACACATTGGACTACAGTTTAAAGAAATGGCCCATTTCGATTTATAATGAACATTTGTTGGCCAATCTGGTGAAACGAGCTATCATTTGTTTCGACCAACAAAGTTTCCTAATTGTACAACTCACTATCCAGTGTGTTGGATTTTTTCCAAAACATTGTCTGCACTGGCAGCATCATCGGCCCCAAAAAAGGAGTTAGGACCATCACCAAACAAGCGATAGTTTATCAAATCATTTTGATGTAATGCAGGGTTCTCCAACTTCAGTCAGCAAAAGCCACCAACAGTGCGTGATTTCAGGATTTCCTTAGTATTACACAGGTGATAATTTATTTACCCGTTGATACAACCATGGCTGTGGAGTCAGTAAACCAAACATCTGACTCCTCAATTTCCCTGAATCCGACTCCAACTCCACCAAAGTGGAGACCGACTTAACTACTCCCAACTCATAGCCCTGATTCCAACACCTGTACATTACTAAGGCTGCTTTCACATCAGTGGTTTTTGCCGATCGCGGCAGATGCGGGGAAAAAAACGCATCTGCTGCGATTACCGCATAACTGCTGCACTTGCGGCAAGCCCCATGCAATGTCTATGGGGATTGCGGTAAGTGTGCGCCAGGTGCGGCAACTGCGGTTTCGGCACTTGAGGCAGGTGCAGCCGCACCTGCCGCAAGTGCCGATACCGCACTTGCCACACCTGCCGCAAGCCCCCATAGACTTTGTATGGGGCTTGCCACAACTGTGCCGCAAGTACAGCGGTTTTGCGGTAATCGCGGCAGATGCGTTTTTTTCACCGCATCTGCCGCGATCGGCAAAAACTGCTGATGTGAAAGTACCCTTAGAAGATCCTGAAAACATGATCTGTTGGTGGCTCCTGAGGACTGGAGTTGGGTAACACTATTCTAATGTGTAAGCGTTTATAAGAATATGGAGCCTAACTCCAGGGTAATGAGGCATTTTTTTCAAAAGTAAGTTTAAAATGGCGAAAATTTGATCTTTAAAAATGATTATAATGTTAAAAAAAAACAAAAACAAAAAAACCCTGAAAAATAATGTCGATAGCCTAACAAAACTTAAAGATGTTTAACGCATATTGAAAACTGCTAAACTATATATGGTAACCTAACCATATGTGGTACAAAACTCACATGAAATTGGCAATATGTGAATCCTTGGGGAATTTATGTCTATAAATTGTGGACAAGTTTGCTGTTTCTCTGTAGTGGTGTGCACCAGCCTTCATCGACATATTGTGCAAAACTATGAGAGAATGGGCAGCTCAGTAATTAGCACTGCAGTCTTGCAGCACTGGGATCCTGGGTTCAAATCCCGCCAAGGACAAGATCTGCAAGCAGTTTGTATGTTCTCCCTGTGTTTCAGGAGATTCCTCCCACACTCCAAAGACATATTGATAGGGAATATAGATTGTGAGCCCCAATAGGGACGGTGATGATGATGTATGTGAAGTGCTGTGGAATTAATAGCGCTATATAAGTGGTTAAATATTATTATATTATATGGCATTTGGTTCATTGACGTCTATTATTCCTTGTGCAGTTTTTTGTGCTCATGGACAGAAAACAGACTTGTTCAAAGACCAAGTTCACACATTTGTGAAACACGGATCGTTCTCACATTCGTACACTCAGGCTGACCGCTGGGTTGCCCAATGTAAACAAAAGAATTCCTAGGAATATATGGAGAAGATAGCTCAGGTTGGGTTTGATTGTTTTTTTTTTTTATGTGAAATAGGAAAAAGCAATATGTAGGTACAGTACACGCCAAAAGTCACCTGTTGACATTGTAGATTAAGACTGATTGCAGCAAACTCACGAAGGCACGTGTATAGAAACAGGGAGTAAAGAAACTTGTCTGAAAGGCTGCCTTCACACTTGCAGATGCATCTGCAGCGTTTTGCAGATGCATCTGCAAGTATCAGCATGCAGACCGCGGCCCCTATGTTTATAATAGGGCGCACCGCGGTCTGAATGCTCTCATTCATTCCTGTATGTGAGCCGTAAGCAGGCGTATGCCTGCTGACAGATCACACACTCCCGCCCGCACCTTGGACGCAACATCTCGCGTCCATAGTGCGGGCGGGAGAGTGTGATCTGTCAGCAGGCATACGCCTGCTTACGGCTCACATACAGGAATGAATGAGAGCATTCACACCACGGCCGCGGTCTGCATGCTGATACTTGCAGATGCATCTGCAAAACGCTGCAGATGCATCTGCAAGTGTGAAGCCAGCCAAACAAACCAGACTGTGTTAAACCTTAGGGTTCCGTCACACTTGGCGATGTTCCAGTGATCCAGACCACAATAACACCTGGTAAGGATCACTGGAACGACGCTACATGGTTGCTGGTGAGGTGTCAAACAGTCAGATCTACTCAACGACACAGCAACGATACGGCGTCCCGTATAACGACCTCGACGGTCGTTGGGACCCATGCCTATGGTCTGTGTACTCTCCACTTATATGCCAAGACAAAGTCCCTATTTGAGGGTCCCGTCACACTTGGCGACGTTCCAGCGATCCCGACAACGATACGACCTGGTAAGGATCGCTGTAACGTCGGTATGTCGTTGCTAGTGAGATGTCAAACAGTGAGATCTACTCAACGACACAGCAACGACACGGAGACCTGTATAACGACCTCGGTGGTCGTTGGGACCCTGTCACACAGCAGCTAGTCTGATGACTCAGACCTACGTGGCTGAGTTCTGAGTCGCCAACGAGATCTTTGTTAAGGCGTCAAATACAGGGATGCATGCTACCCAGCGGGAGCCCGACGATCAAAAAATGGTCCAGACCATTCCGACATGATCGGTCAGATGGCACAGTGGGGGCCCGGTTGCTGCTACGTGTCAAACATAGCGAGATCGCTGGAGAGGTCGCTCTTGCATCACAAAACCTGTGATGTAACAGCGATCTCACTAGCGATCTTGCTATGTGTAATGGGGGCTTTAGATTCCTCAATGTATCCACTTTTTACTCCAGTGACAGCTTTATAAACCCTTTACATTTTCACAAGCAGCTTCCTCAGGTAGTCACTAGAAATGGCTTCAATACCGTAAGTTATTCCTCATTATGAGTTAATTTGTGGAATCACAAACCTCCAGATGTGTTTTGCGGGAGCAGCGCTGTTACATAATTCCATACCGTGCGGAGCCCTATTCCACAACTGTTGTAAGTTAACATATGGCAACAATTCACATGTGTGTAGAGAAAATATATATATATATATATATATATATATGTATGTATATACAGGTATATATGTAGATATATATAATACTTTACAGTGCAAAAACTTTAGGCAGGTGTGGAAAAATGCTTAAAGCGAACCTGTCACCCCCTCTAGGCATCTAAAGATAACATAGCCACCTTCTGCAGCACTAAGGCTGCATTCTGAGCAGACAAAGCACTGCCTGCTACATAGCAGCCTTGAGCTGAGCTGTCAGCAGTGCAGCAGAGTTGAGTTTGTGCTTTAGATCAGGGGCTGAGGAGCAATGCTGGTGGGTACAAGAAACTGAAAGTGAAAACTGCTCAGCTCAATGGCTGATATGTAGCAGGCAGTGCTTTGTCTGCTCAGGATCCTCCTGCTAGATTTACTACTGTGGGGTCTCCTATAACAGCAGCTCTATGTTGTAGCAGAGTTGACAAAGCTCTGTAATGCAGGGAGGTGGCTCTGGAGGCGGTGCACAGAGAGCAGAGAGGGATGACTGACACCACAGAGGAGGGAGACAGACACTTGAAAACCCGCCTCCCGGTCTTGGATCTGGTTTGAAACAGATTTTATAAAAGTCTTTATTTCAGTGAATCAAGGGAGCATAAATGCTATAGACACCTTGTCAGAATGCAGCCTTAGTGCTGCAGAAGGTGGCTATGGTATTTTTAGATGCCTGGAGGGGGTGACAGGTTCGCTTTAAGAATAAGAATGTTTTCAAACATAGATTTTTTTTTATCAATTGAAAACAAACCGAGTGAACAAAGTATATAATATTTATTCCTTTACCATATCTTTTGCTTTATAAGACGCACTCCAAATTTGGTGAAGGAAAAGAATATTTTTAATGTTAAATGGAGTCCGTCGTATACCAATGTCCATCTTACAATCAGTGTATATGACCACATCCTGGTATATATGTCTCCTATCGTGGTACATGGCTCCCCATCCTGGTATGTATGTCTCCCATCCTGGTATATAGTTACTTGTATCCCCATCAATCCCTTGTACATGCCCCCCCCAATCCTGGTATATATGTCCCTCATCCTTGTACATGCCCCCCCCCAATCTGGTATATATGTCCTCATCTGCACATGGCCCCCCCTTAAACATCATGGTTATGAGGAGGGTTTGTGGTGGTGGAGTGAAAGTGCAGGAGGCAGGGTCACTGTAGGATGTCGGCTATGGGGCAAGGCTGCAGGATTGTAGCTGGGGCTGTGTCACAGAGTTGTGCAGTGGCGGCTGCCATTTTTTTTTGTTCCTGCAGGCATTGACAAGCTGCGCCATGGCCTCAACCATCCAGGACTTCCACAAAATATCCGCGTAGGTGGCACATACGCAGAACGAGATCCGCAGCTATTTTCTGGTAGTCCTGGACGGTAGAGACCAAAGTGCAGCCTGCCAATGCCTGCAGGAATACGGAAAATGGTGTCTGCCACCGCACGCTGCTACAACACACCGTCAGCTCTGGTCCCACATGCTTGTCCCACTGCTCACATCCTCTGGCTACCCTTTCTTTTGCACCTTCGCTCCACCACCGCAACCGTTCCCCCTCGGCAAGTTTATAAACAGAAAAAAAAAATAAATAAACCTGATACGGATTATAAGACTCACCCCCAGAATCCCCCCCAATTTCCAAATCCCAAAAATATGGAAATATTTTGCTATTAATATATTGTGGAAATATTCTGCTATTAATTCCACAGTGCTTTACATCAGCAACACTGTACCCATTGGGCTCACAATGTAAACATCTTATCAGTATGTCTTTGAAGAGTGAGAGGAAACCCATGGAAACCCAGGGAGAACATATAAACTCCTTGCAGATGTTGTCCTCGGTGAGATTTGAACCCAGGACCTCAGGGCTGCAACACTGCAGTGCTAACCACTGAGCCAACGTGCTGCCCCAGAGAATCATAAATGCAGTTTCTTTGGTCAAAACCACCTTTTGCTTTCAAAATATGCAAAAGAGCATCAGTAGTTCTAGGTATTCTTGCACACAGTTTTTGAAGTAACCTGGCTTCAGAAGGTTGTTACAAACTTCTTGGACCGCTAAGCACAGATCTTCTGTGGCTGTATTTGATGATGTTGAGATCAGAGCTCTGTGGCACCATATCATCGCTTACAGGACACCTTGTCTTGAAAGAAGAATTTGCACAAGCCTACATCCGCCTAATGGTACCGTTACACGCTTCAACGTCGTTAAGATCTCACCAACGATCTCATGGGCGCGCGGTCGTTAGGACATCTAGATATCATTAGCAAAGCACCAACGATGTGGCGAGCAGCTATCGTTCACACAACCCAGCGAACGATACTTGTTCACTGATGTGAATAGGAAAAGCCGTGAACGACATCGTTATCGCGGTGTCACACACAACGATGCAGCAGGTTGGCTGAATGATGATCGTCTGATTTGAGAAAATGTTCTCAAATCTGTGATCAGCGATCCAACGATTTATCGTAGTCGTATCTCGGTGTAACACGCAACGACGTCCTAACGATGTTGTTTGAACGACTCCAAACCGTGACGTTTGAGTGATATCGTTCACGATCTCGTACCGTGTAACGGGGCCTTAAGATCTGTGGTTAGTTCTCCCAGATGTTTGGAACAACTTCCCTGTCGAGTTCAATCAAAACCATTGTACAAGTGTACTAGAAGAATTGACTTTTGTGCATTGCACTTTGTGTATATAATATTCATATACAGGGTGAAATAAGCATTAAACAACTCACCAATTTTCTAAGTAAATATATTTTTTATCTTGTTTGACATTAATTTTCACCAGATGACTGTGACAACCCATCCAATCTACACAGGTAAAGAAATCAAATCATTGATGTCCATAAATATAGTGATGTGTAATAATTCAAAAAGTATTGAACACACATACTAACATTCATTAATGCTTCATATAAAAGTCTTTACTGGTGAGGACAGCTTAAATATTCCTCCTGTATGGAGAAACTAGTCTCCTGCATTGCTCAGGTGTGATTTGGACGAATTCTTCTTCACAAAAACTCTTCAAAATCCTGAAGGTCCTGCAGGCTCCTATGAACTTGATGAACTCTGAGCTTTAGTTCCTTCACTACATCTTCTATTGGATTCAGGTCAGGTAATTGGCTTGGTCATTCTAGCAGCTTGATTTTCTTTTTCTGAAACCTACTGACTTTCCTTGGCTGTGTGTTTAGGATCATTTTCTTTGGAAATGTCCACCCTCATTTCATCTTCATCATCCTGTTAGATGGCAGCAGAGTTTTATCAGGAGTGTTTTGGAACATTTGTCCATTCATCTTTTCTTCAATCATATGAGGTTTGCCAGTGCAATACACTCAAAAACATAAACATCATGATGTTCCCATCTCCAAACCTCACAGTAGGTATGTTTTTTTTTGGGGGGGGTGTTTATGCATTGTCTTTTGACCTCCAAACATGGCGTGTATTATGGCATCCAAACAACTCAATTTTGTTTTCATCTGACCAGACTGAATACTCCCAGTGTTTCACAGGCTTGTCTAAATGTTGTTGAGCAAAGTATAAATGCCCTGGAACATGCTTTTTCTTCATCACTGGAGTCTTGCGTGGTGAACTTCATTGAGGTTGAGAGCATTGTACAAACAATCGAAACAATTGTACCTGATGATTTCACGTCTTTCTGTTCTCCAGAGCATGTCAATGACTCTTGGGCAACTCTTCTGATAATTATTTTTACTCTCTTGCCTGCAATCTTGCTGGGAGCACCAGGGCTTGGCCAGTTTGTTTTTTCATTTCCAGATTATGGCCCAAACAGAGCTTTCCATCATTTAGAAATTCTTCTGTAACCAATGTCATCAGTATGTTTTACAACAATAAGGTTGCAAAGGTCTTGAGGCAGCTCACTGGTTTTACCCATCGCGAGATGTTTCTTGTGTGGCATTTTGTAAGTAGACACCGTTTTATAGGCCATCAGTTGGACCAGCTGATATTATTTTTCACCAAGTAGCAGGATTGATTTCAGCTGATGTCATATCTTTCTATGGTATTTTGCACCTTGCTTTTTTCATGTGTTCAGTACTTGTTTACTGTGTCATTTTTCATTACTACACATCGCTAAATTTATGGGTTTGATTTGTTTGCCTTTCGGAATTGGATGGGTGAGAAATTCATGTCATTATCTTCAGAAATATATTTACTTTAGATATTGGTGACGTGTTCAATACTTATTTCACCCGCTGCCGAGAAACTTCCAACATGAATATTACAAAATACCCATATTCAGTACTAGTAATTTTGCAGTCTATTGTGCCCATTCCTTTTATCCACTTTTATGGATTGTAAATAGAAATTATCTTAGATTTTGTACACAATACCCTTTAGCAATAGTAACGCAGAAAAGGTGCCTCTCCTTCTTCTTTAGACATAGATATTTCTTGATATAAAATGCGATCAGGCTCTTTAAACTCTGCTTTGCTCTCGGTGCTCTGATAGTGATTTATGTAGTATTGAATAGCTTTTTATGACTGTCTAGATTTAATGTTTATAGCCTATAAAATGAAAATTCTTCTGGATATCAAACATTTTGACAGAATATGAAACGTCCTCCTGTATGTGAAATGCTACACTTACATTTAATGAGTTACTCTGCTATTAATTTGTAACAAACCTTTTGCAATATTTGAAGGGACGCAGCACTCCATGGTGAGAATACTTGGTTCACGTTGTGCATTATATAGGTGAAAATATAAAGTGAATTCAGGAAAAATGTCAGTCTTTTCTTTGTCTGTTGAATAGTAATAACGCTACTAATTTGGACAGAATTATAGACTGTTGGCAAGATAATTCACAAAAGTGTAGACGATTATACATCTACCCCACAACACAATTTGATTTTCATTCAATACATGGGGCTTTGCAGTAGTGATCAGGTGTCATACGATGCGGGTTAAATAACTGCATCGGCTGCCATCCTCGTAGTTGAGGGTGGTTGCACACTTGCATTTTTTGTCCAAAGCGTTCTAATCTGGACGAAACCTGATGTGACCTGATCATACCCGTCTCCATACACTTAAGGCGCACTTTCACACAGCGTTTTTCTGTGATCCGTGGCTGTCCGTTGTAAAACGGACAGCCACGGATCAGATTTTGGCCCCATGTTATCCTATGGGCACGGATCACATCGGATTTGGCCTTATTGGTATCCGATTTTTGTCGATCCAATTCTGGCCGATTTTTTGCTGTTCCCAAAATCGCAGCCTGCTGCGATTTTTGGCACAGCGGGTCAAATCGGACCGAGTTGGATCCGACCTGACCGCGCCAAATAATATGGGGCCTATGGAGCGTGGGTCTGAGGAATCAGCTGATGTCTCCTCAGACCCGATTGTAGTGTACTGAGCATGCTCAGTAAACTAAAATCGCTCTTTTCAATCTAATATCACTTCTGCAATGTATATTCATACATTGCAGAAGTGAAATCTAGTGAAAATAAAGAGTTAAAAATAAAAAAATCTTTATTCTCACCTGTCCCGCGATCCAGCGATGCCTCCTGTGCTCGGCTCTGTGCTTCTAGGACCTGGCCTGACGTCACAGTGCAGTCACATGACCGTTACTCGCGGTAACCGGTCATGTTGACTGTGACATCACACCAGGTCCTGTGCATCAGAAGAAGAGAGCTGGAGGCACCGCGGGCCTCTTGATAGGTGAGAATGAAGGATTTTTTTTATTTTTAAAGGCCTGGAAAGAGGGGAACAAAGGGGGCAAAAGAGGGGACGAAATAGGGGACAAAGAGGGGGACGTAGGGGACAAAGAGGGGTCGAAAGAGGGGGACAGAGGGGTGAAAGAGGAGACAAAGAGGGAGAGAGGGAGAAAGGTGACAGGAGGAGCAGGGATAGGAGAGAGGATCCAAACGGATGCTGCTAAATATCGGAATCGGATGCCTAATTGCATCCGATTGCAGTCATCAGTTTGGATCCGATGCTGTCCGAGGGGAGCTGCAAAAAGTCTGATCCCCTCGGACAGCACAAAAACGCTGTGTGAAAGCAGCCTAAACTGGGGACGCAGGCGCACGCGGGTGGCATGAGGTTTCCACCGGATCCTAACAAATGTTGCAATTTTGCAGCTTGTTAAATGTCCCCAGATGTGGCGCACTGTGGCCAAAAATAGGGCTGGATCTGGCCAGACTGGATCTGACTTTCACAATGAGCATGCCCAGAGATCCTCCCCATTAGGCATGTCCTATGTAAAGTTTCCAATGGCATCGGGCACACAAAACAGATGCAACTGTATGCAGTCGTGTTTTTTTGCCTGATCTGACCCTCAGCTGCGGTTGCACAAACAAACCCGGATGCGGTGGGACGCGCTTTTAGCCTGATCATACATGAACGCAAATGTGAAACCAGTGATATTTTTGGGCAAATGAGTGTAAAGACTGAGGATGGTTCCTGTAGATAGCAGCAGGGATATGATCACAAAGAAAGGAATGTCTACAACTGCTAAATCTATTCTATTTATCCGGAAAAAAACTTGAATTCGTTCCTTCTTCTCCTGGTTTGCAAATCTAAGCCATTTCTCCCGGATGCATGTTCTACCTGTCTAGGTGCAACGCTACCTGCTAACCTCACACATCTCCCAGTTTATCTGTCGTGTGGAGAGATCCTGGCGAGCTCTGCCGAGTTGGCAGTAATTGGAGCCTAACAGGATGTCCGCTTAGACAGGAAGCAAATAGTCAACTGTTGTCAATAGTCTGCCTTCAGGTCTGTGTCTTCTGATCCTCCCACAACACAGGAGATGAAGGAACCGAGGAGTGTAATGAAAGAAAACATATCACAGTTCTAAGAAAAAATCATTGCCTGGAACACAATAACCATGACACGCCGGAGCGCTCCTTCTTATTGACTTAAGGCAGCTATTGTCTTCTTCCATACCGGGTGGTGCCATGCTCAATGATTATTTATTTTCCTGTCTCATCCATTATTTGATTAAACAGATGTTTTATTGTCATCCATTGAATTAAAGTGCCAGTCCCCATCTTTGTTTTCTCTGAAGGTTTATAGCATATTTACCGATCATTGCTGATTTTGACCTGTTCACGTAATGTATTTCAAGGACAGGAACTACCACACATGTTAGAGGCCAATCAAAAATTACCAATCATTATGTTAATCAATATTCAAATGTAAAAAAAAATTGTATTATATGTAAATGGACAAAACACACGTACCATATTTTCGTATTTTCCGCTTTATAACAAACATCTAGGTTTTAAAATAAATAATAAAAGGAAAATAAAAATATATTTTAGCCAATTAATTTGCTAAAACACTTAATAAACTAAATAAAATAAAACAATATTTTAATTGGAGGGGGGAATCTGTAGATTTGGCACTGTTATAGAGGACCTGTGTAATTGCTAGATCTCATATCAAATACCTGCTCATTCTCTCCTCCTTGTAATTGCAGACTTCTGATTTGAGGGCTGCAATTACAAGGGAGGGGGTATCTGATTTGATACCCCCACCTCCCTCCCCCCTTTTAATAGCAGACCGCATATCTTACCCCCTGTATAATTGCAGACTTCAGTTCACACCCACCATCTCCACCCCACTTGTAATAGCAGACCTCAGTTAACCCTCTAACAACCCCCATCTTTGTAATTGCAGACCACATACTCGCTTTATACCCCTTTGTAATAGCAGACCTCAGTTAACCCTCTAACCACCCCAATCTTTGTAATTGCAGACCACATACTCCCCTTTATAACCTTTTGTAATAGCCGACCTCAGTTAACCCTCTAACAACCCCCATATTTGTAATTGCAGACCACATGCTCCCCTTTATACCCCCTTGTAATAGCCACCTTAGTTAACCCTCTGACAACCCCATCCTTGTCGTTAAAGACTACATACTCCCCTTTATACCCTCCTTGTAATAGCAGACCTCAGTTAACCCTCTGACAATCCACATCTTAGTAATTGCAGACCACATACTCCCTTTTATACCCCCTTGTAATAGCAAACCTCAGTTAACCCTCCAACAACCCCATCCTTGTAGTTAAAGACCACATACTCCCCTTTATACCCCCTTGTAATAGCAGACCCCCAGTTAACTTCCCCCCCCCCCCCCCCCACCTTTGTAATTGCTAACATTTCCTTCCCCGGGTTGTACTTCTCACCAAGCGCCGCGCTGTGCTTTCATGTGACGTTGCGTAACATCAGTGTAGCAGTGTGCGCCTACTGGTGGAGAGAGATGTAAATGAAGTGCAGGGCAGCAGGGAATTGTACTGACGTGAACAACATTCTATTAAATCTCATCCATGAATTGCAGAGAAAATTCTTAGCCTAAATTGGGCAAAGCTGCTTAAATACCAACTGCAGCCTATCAATTTATGCTGTAGGTTAGTGATCCCAAACCTTTTTGCCTTGAGAACCACATAAAGCGAGAGTCACATCCATCTCCTGCCCCCTCACCTCTAAGCATCCAGTGACATTCCAGCTTCTGCCTTCGCCACATTAGTGACACCAAAAGCCCCCAATATTGGTGTAATGACAGTCAATACTTTCTCACACCAATGCAGTATACCTGCATCCACCTGTTCCCACCTAATCCTCAATCGGTTTTGTTGCATAACGCTATCGAATTCAGCTTCAAGCACCCCATGGATTTGATGGTATGCTGCGTCCAAGCTTAGCACTTGATTTATCTCTCCATTTTAAGGCCAGTCTATGGGTATCTGCTCCTCTTTCTTTGGTCATACTCACAAAAGTCTCCATCTGGAGACCTGCTCTTCATTGGTATTAAGTTGGCAGACAGCTGAGAGCCACACATCATGGTCCAGTCAACCATGTGTGTCTCCAAAGCCATAGGTGGTCTATTCCTATTGTAGATATTAAAGCTAATTTTTATGCCAAATATGTATGGAGTAGTGGAGAGGTCTGCTGAACCCACCTTCATTACCTGCTGTCTCGTGTGTTACCGGCTATATAACATTTTTTTAATTGGAATTTTGGACTTGTCTTACTTATTTTACTCAATTATTAAGTCCACAGCACTTTACAAACGTAATTGTCACTGTCCCATTGGGGTTCACAATCTAAATTCCCTATCATTATGTCTTTGCAGTGTGGGAGAAAACCCAGGGAGAACACACAACCTCCTTGCAGATGTTGTCTTTGGGGGGATTTGAACCCACGTCATTCTAATTTGACTATGAAGTCAGTAATTTCAATAATTGTCACAAAAAGAGTACAGTTATGACTAGAGAAAAGTGGATTGCTTAGCGCGGTCGTGGATGTGTCAATCTCCATAGTGGCTGTAAATAGGAGCTGTGCAAATTTCCTTGGCCTCCAGGATCCCAGGCTTTGCTTTATAACTAGCTGGGCTGGCTAAACATCACCTGGGGGCCATATATCGCAGCGATGACGACTTCCAGCCTGGCTAATTATAAACCAAGCCTGGGATCTCCAACGTTAAGGAAATTTGTGTTCTGATCCATAGGACTGAGCTCCTGACCAGTAATAACAGCAATAATTTTTTTTTGATGGCATCAACCTATTCTGTAGAACTTTTAGGGTATGTGCAGACAATCTGGAGACACTGTGTCCTGGCTGTGCAGATACAGAAGCCTGGCAACTCTCACCACAGGTAAAATAACACTGCGGAGGGGAGAAGCACAATGAGCTTAGGATTTCCAATATCCCATCCACTTTGCTTGTACTGTACAATACAGAATTTTGAACAGCGTGAAAACACTCTGCGTCCAAAACGCTGCTATTATGATGGTGTGCATGCAGCCTTACAATTCAAAGGGTGTCTGTACAAACAACATAAGACTTTACAGAGTAACATGCAGCAGTTGTGAGTGCCCTACTCCTGTAGTTGTGATGGACCCTGCTCCGGTAGTTGTGAGGACCCTGCTCAGAAGTTTGAGGACCAGCTCTGGTAGTTGTGAGGGCCTGCTCTGTAGTTGTGAGTGCCCTGCTCTGGTATTTGTGAGGGACCTGCCCAAGTGTGACTCACCTAGTAGTTGTGAGGGCCCTGCTCAGGTAGTTGTGAGGGCCCTGCTCTGGTAGTTGTGAGGGCCCTGCTCGTAGTTGTGAGGGCCCTACGCCGTAGTTGTGAGGGCCCTGCTCGGTAGTTGTGAGGGCCCTGCTCTGGGATTTTGAGGGCCCTGCTCTGGTATTTGAGGGCCCTGCTCTGGTAGTTGTGAGGGACCTGCTCTAGAATTTGTGAGGGCCCGCTCCCGGTAGTTGTGAGGGCCGTGCTCAGTAGTTGTGAGGGCCCTGCTCCGGTAGTTGTGAGGGCCTTGCTCATGTAGTAGTGAGGGCCCTACTTTCCCGTAGTTGTGAGGGCCCTGCTCGGTAGTTGTGAGGGCCCTGCTCTGGATGTTGTGAGGGCCCTGCTCCGTAATGTGAGGGCCCTGCTCCGGTAGTTGTGAGGGCCCTGCTCCGGTAGTTGTGAGGGCCCTGCTCCGGTAGTTGTGAGGGCCCTGCTCGGTTGTTGTGAGGACCTGCTCCGTAGTTGTGAGGACCTGCTCCAGAAGTGTGAGGGCCCTTGCTCTTGTAGTGTGAGTGCAATGCTATTAGGTAAGGCGTTGTAAATTCTCCTGCTCCCTATTTGTGAGGGACCTTCTCTGGTATTTGTGAGGAGCTGCTCAGGTTGTTGTGAGGAACCTGCTCCTATAGTTGTGAGGAACCTGCTCCAGAAGTTGAGGGCCCTGCTCAACACCCTGGAAGCTCATTGCTAGTCATGAGTCAATAATTATTATAGGAGAAAAAAAATAAGCTGCCGTACAAATTCATAATTTCTCACATGCTACAAAATATCCAAATTTGTGGCATTTTTTTTAAAAGAAACTTCCCTTGGCTTTTAAGTGTGCTGATTATGAAAAATAAATCACCAACACTTTCCAGGTGATGAGCACATTTTTGTGCACATGGTCCAATTTAGCCATCACTGGTGATAATTGCTCTAATAAACTTTGTACTAAAAAGTCTTCAATTCCCCGTTTTTTTGTTTGCTTTCTTATTTTTAATCTTTTACAGATGACCTGACCTGTTAGTGGTCATTGAAGTGAGTTAAAAATCTAGAACAATCATTTATCACTGTAGCGCTGTAGACGCTTTGTCCTGTCTGGCGAGTGTAAATTATTTCCCTAATCATTATGATTTCTTTTATACAGTAACCTTGATTGATCTGGGCCGAGGAGTGACACGCTGGGGAACTCCTCTTCTATAAATCACACCTTCAGGTTTCAAGGATGAGCTTAGTCATTGACCTTGTAATATTGCTGTTTGGATGCTATAAACTGTAATCATACAGATATTATTATGTTGCAGTTTCAGACACTTCATTTACAATCGCCCATTTGTTATACTGTAAAAAATAGAAACACAACATACCGGTGCATACATATATATAGTATAGCCAGACGGTGGAGAAATAAATGTCACCAAATCCTCTCCAGACTCATTGGTGACCTCATTACGGAAGGTCCTTTTTTCCCCAATTATGACTCCTAGGTTTATCACTTGTATCCATCCCGTCTGTTTTGTAATGTTTGGCTCGGACCACTGTCACTGTTGATATATTCTGTGTTTTATTGCTTCCCTTATATTCTGCTGTATGTGTTTCTTTTGTTTGCGTTTTATCCGTTTGCTGATTCCAACGTCTTAATTCTTTCACAGAGAGAACTCGATACAACAGCAACAGTATTGGCAAACAGACAAGATGAAAGTGAACAGTCTAGAAAGAAACTTATTGATCAAAGTCGAGAATTCAAGAAGAACACTCCCGAGGTGAGTCTGGAACTTCCAGGTTTCTTCTTTATGCAGCTAAACGGTTAAGGAGAAAATGTGTTAATGGGATTGTTTGATAATTCCATCTGGATAAGGGGTCGGTTGCTGATCATTGGATTTCTCATTATTTACAGTAGTGAGGTCTTATGCCCCCCTTTAGAGCGGCACTTTACTCCCTCCTGTGCCTCTGGATTCAGTCTAACTCTATAGCATTGCTAAAGCTGCTTTCACATCAGCGATTTTGCTCATTCGCGGCAGATCCAGCAGTTTTGCCGCATCTGCTGTGTAACGGCTCACTTGCTGTAAGCCCAATTCATTCCCTATGGGACTTGCAGTCATGTGCAGCACTTGCAGTTTTGCCAAATCTGGCACTTGCGGCAAAGGAAAAAAACCCTGCTAGCAGCGGTTTTTTTGACCTGCCACGAATGCTGGATCCGGCAAAATCGCACATGACCGCAAGTCCCATAGGGAATGAATTGGGCTTACAGCAAGTGAGCCGTTACACAGCAGGTGCGGCAAAACTGCTGGATCTGCCGCTGATGTGAAAGCAGCCTAACTCTTATTTAGAATATCTGACAATGTCAAGAAGTGAGGAAGGACAAACAATGTCAGCATTACTTACATGGATACCTGCAGAAAATCTTTACATGATGCAACATTCAATATAAGTTTATTTCTGTAAGCAGCAATACAAGTGTCAAATAGGATAACTTACCACCTTCGTGCATGTGATGTTTTCAATGAGACTCGTGTCATAAATATGTTCATAATATTCCTCTGACTAGATAGAAGAAGAATTGTATTGGCAGTGAATAGGTTAATATAATTAGCACCCCGGAGACACATATGCATTTTGCCCTTGGATGCACAAACTGTTTTTAGCATCAACAGCTGGTTTCATGTTTGCACTGTTAAACTGAATATTTTCTTGGTGGATTGCCTCTGAGCAATTTCTTAGTAATCGCTCCTCATGCATGTGAAAAGTACCATCCTTTAAGGAAGGAATCTAGGAAAAGGAAGGCATACAAGGATCACTATTCCCATCTTACTCCCAATCTGTAAATATGCCCGAGGAATAATCAAATATTGCCTTGAAGATAAACTGTCATCAGAAAATGACCTTTAAAATAAATTATTTAACAAAAAAATCCAAATCATGACATTATTTTTATTTATTGGCATGTACGTCATCACATAGGACAATCTATAAAAATAAAGAAAAAAAATATATAATTACCAATATTAACACTGGCCACTGGGGCTTATTTAGCCTTAACTTCCTTGTGTTTCAGGAAACAACACATGTGCATGGCATCAGATTGACCATTGTGTCTCTTTTGTATTGAAGCGTGTAATGAGCGTGTGCAAAAGTGACAGGGAGGGGGAGCATGGTCAGTTGTGACATCTCTCATTGTGATTGTTGGATCCTGCATTATAATGTGTATATAGGTGTAACCTGTCCTTGTAATCCTGCCTCTGATGATAAGAAAAATCCTGATCTGTTTGTGATGCGTTTTTTCTGGTGCATTGTATAGCACTTAGACAATGGTTCCAATGGGAACAGTGGATCAGAAAAATGCAGCAATAATTGACAGCTCATTCTTTTTCAGGATCACTTTTTTACCCAATAAACGGATCTCACGGACTGAGCAGCAAAACTTGAAAACCCATTGACTTTGCTGGGATTCCATTTGAGTGATGCGTTCACTGCAAAAACGGATCAAAAATGCACAGTGTGAACATAGCCTAATGCTCCAAATTCATCAATAGGCTTGTGTCTCACCAAATTGTTATTTTCCTGGTGTAAAGGCCCCATTACACATAACAATGTCCCAGCGATCTGACCAACGATGGGGGTCACTGGGCATTGTTATCTGATTGCTTGGTGAGCTATCAAACAGGCAGACTCACCAGCGATCAGCAAGACGCTGGTATCCAGGGTAAATATCAGGAAACTAAGCAGAACGCTTAGTTACCAATGTTTACTCTGGTTACCAGCTCCCAGTTCTTGCTGTGCGGCGCTGGGAGGTCATTGATGTTGGTCTCCCGCTGTCACACACGCCGATGCTGGGCGCCCAGCGGGAGAGCCAACATCAAAAAATGGTCCTGGTCATTTACCAACAATCAACGATGAACAACCTCCTTGTTGGTCTTGGTAAATGTCACACGCAACAATGTCGCCATGCTCTGCCCCTCTTTGGCTCCAACCCAGCTCTTCTCAATGTGCCCAAAACTGGTTGGGAAATCACCAAAGTTTGCTAATTCTGTGCATCTTTTGTGATCTTTTTTAAAGTGTTTTACTCCAGTATTTTTGAGTATACACTGATGAATCGTGGCCATATGTGTTAAAATTGCATGATTATGATATCATTACTTAATAAACGTCATGAAAGGAAAAGTTGGAAAAACTTTTTAAAAAAATGCATACAACACAAAAATTTGATTTAAACAATGGGTCACTTGTGCTGGTGATAGTTTTCCTGTAATCCATCCACCCCCCTAAAAAAAATAAATAAAAACAAATGAATCAAACTAATAATCCTCATTGTTTAGTAGCGCACACAAAAGCCCCAGTATACATAGGGGACATCCACTCCGTTCCTTAAACAATCCGATTGTGTATTAGTGTCAGAGGTGCGGTTGCTGTATTTTGGGTATTTTCTAGTAATTCCAGGTCTCGGGCTGTTGAGGCCATTTTAGCGATGTGATATGAGAGGACGTGGAGCCGTATCTGTCGCCGCTTGTGAATTTGCTTTTCAGAACCGGGTGACATTTGCTATCACGGTGGAAGTGACACTTTACCATCAGTTACTGAGGAGCTGGCACAAATGTGACGGCCAATCTGACACACAGTTGCCAACTTAAAAGGTTTTTTTTTTCTGAACAACTTATTGAAAAATAATGAACAGCTGAGTAATATATGTCCAATGCCTAATGTACTGATAGAAGCTCATTACCAGCTGTACAATGGTGAATGCAGTCACAATGACCCAGCGAAGTGCCGTCAGCCACAAATCAGTCACAAACTCTGGAAAACAGTGTCTTTACAGACTATAGGAATATACAGAGCGTCGCCAACCCTGTGCTGTACAAAAACAGCAATAAAAAGTCTTGGGCCTTCCCGCAGTGATCTATATGTACGTCACACATCAGGTGCCATTGTACACAGTGGGCACATGATTTATGCCCATACCCCTGCAGGTGCCAGCCAGCATCTGCCTCTAATAGCAGCGCCTGGAACCAGCTCCTATCACTCCAGTGTACTTGAATAAATGGCATTTTAATTTTGCAATTTCATAACACAATCATTCTAGTCCCCTTCAGCCACAATGGTGAGGAGCCAAAGGTTGTCAGTTACCTACTGAAAGGCGTCCATTGCCACCTTCTTGCTGCTCCTATGAAATCGTGCCTGTGGCTAGGGTTCATAGGAGTTTAAGCATCTGCAGATAGTACAAGCAAAAAAAAATAATCGCAGATTCCACCCCTAATAGGTGTGAAGATGTGAAGTTGTAGGTTGTAATAATCTCCTAGGCAGGATAACGGATGCAACAAGTTTTATTTGTATCTGTACATGGTATTACAGCAACTCCAGGTAGATGGCCACAATGCGATGACCCCTGTCCACAAGATCAGAAACCACCCAGTAAGAATAGTCCTTTAAAGGGAACCTGTCATGTCCCTGTGCATCCAGAACCACGAAGCAGTTCTGGGTGCAAATCTCAAATCCCTGCCTCATAGCCCCAGCATGTAAATAGCATACATAAACTGATCTATAGAAAAGGTATTTGTAAAGATTGTTTATAATATGCTAATCAGGGCTTTGACTTGTTGGGGGTTGTTAGTTCCTCCGACTACTCGGACCACATAGCATGTCATTCTGCCCGTGATTGTGAAAACATGCTTTGCATGGCATTGTCATCCCAATAGCTATATGAAGCAGCACTTGCACGCGGCTGTCCATACCTCACTACTGAGTGTCTCTGTCGCCGGGTGTATGCACCCCCAGATTCAGAGAGGCTCACCGCACTTGATCAGAAGTCATCCGTACTTCCGGTCATGAGCTCTTCTCTAAAGCTGGGTGTATGTTTCAGAGAGGCATAGTGTGCAGGACCAGAAATGCTGTGACTTCCAATCATGTGCAGTAAGCCTCTCTAAAGCTGAGGGTGCATACCACCAGCGATGGAGATGCTCACTGGTGAGGTATGTACAGCCGCGTGCAAGTGCGGCTTCATATAGCGATCGGGATGACAATGCTATGCAGAGCATGTTATCACATGCATATGGGTGTGATAACATGCCATGTGGGCCGATTAGTCGGGTGAACGAACACTCCTCGACTAGTCAAAACCCTAATTAACATTTTATAAGCGATATTTAGAAATACAATTTGTGTTTGTGTGTGTGTGTATATATATATAATATATATATATATATATATATATATATATATATATATATATATATAAATAAAGATATAGATATATAGTCATACTAGATGGTGGCCCGATTCTAACACATCAGGTATTCTAGAATATGTATGTTTTATTTATAAAGATTTAAGAATAATGCAATGAGCGATCAGTAAGGCTCCATGACACTTGGCGACGCTCCAGAGATCCCGACAACAATATGACCTGGTAGGGATCGCTGGAACGTCGCTACGTGGTCGCTGGTGAGATGTCAAACAGTCAGATCTCGCTAGCAATGCAGCAACTATATGGCGGTCGTTGGGACCCTGTCACTCTAGGGTGTAGTATTGAGGTCGTTGTCCCCATGAAACACACCAATGCATGCTGCCCAGCGGGGTCCGAACGATCAAAAAATGGTCCAGGCCATTCTGACACAATCAGCGATCTCACAGCGGGGGTCTGGTGGCTGCTGCATGTCACACTGAGCGAGCTTGCTAGCACCGGTCGGGGTACTTCCGCTGCGAGCAGCCAAGAGATGACCGGCTAGCGGTCAAACACATTCTGGCAAACTGCAGTCTACCTTTTTTGTGTCTGTGTCAACAGTGAGGTCCTTCTGAGTCTCCTCCATAGTGTTTACCTTCATTTAAATGTTTACAGATAGTTCAATCTGACACTTATGCACCCTGAGCCTGCAAGTCAGCTTAAATTTATTTTGAACTCAATCGGGAATGTTTGTCCACCATCCAAATAATGGTCAATTTTTCTCTGTTGTCCACAGTCAGGGAGATTAGCTACAGTGCCGTGGGTTGGAAACTTCTTGATTATGTTGCGCTCTGTGTACACAGGAACATCAAGATCTCTGGTAATGGACTTATTACAACCTTGAGATTGTTGATATTTTTCAACAATTTTGGTTCTCAATTGCCCACACTCGTTACTTGCCATAGCTGGGTTAGAACGAGCGTCACATGCTTGAAGCAAAGTTGTTTACGCACAATCTTGGAAAGGTGCTAACAATTTAGATTTCTTTTTTAAATCATGTCCAGTTTGCCTTTTCTCCCTCTTTTTTTGTATTGTTTCAAAACGTGTACTTGTAAGAATTTTCTAGGAGAAATAACTACCGTATTTTTCGCATTATAAGACGCACTTTTGTTCCCCCAACTTTTGGGGGAAAGTGGGGGGTTCGTCTTATAATGGGAATATACGGTTCTTTAGTGCTGGGGAGGCTGTGCAGTGGTGTCCGGAGCCGGGGCGGGCTGGCTGCGGTCCTCAGGAGGCAGCGGGAGGTCACGTGCTCCCGCTCATTAACCTCCTCCAATATGCACTGCACTGCCGCTGTCCATCACCTTGGTGCTGAAACCAGCACCAAGATCTGGACAGGGGTGCAGTCCATATCAGGTGTGCCTGCACTCACTTCCCTGTGCAGGCACAACTTGCCCCCATCACTGTGTAAATGTAAAGCTCCCCTGCTGGCGTGCACAGAATAAAAATAAAAAATCATTACTTCACCTTCCGACGATCGCGCTCCCTTCTGCCAGCTGATCGGTGACTTCCTGCTTTGGTCTCGGCATCAGGAGTGCATAGTGATGAAATCCGATCACATGATGCACTCTGGTCACATGACCCGATGCCGAGACCAAAGCAGGAAGTCACCGATCAGCTGGCAGAAGGGAGCGCGATCGTCGGAAGGTGAAGTAATGATTTTTTATTTTTATTCTGTGCACGCCAGCAGGGGAGCTTTACACAGTGATGGGGGCAAGTTGTGCCTGCACTGGGGGAGGTGAGTGCAGGCACAGGGATAAATGTGCCTGCACTGGGGGCTGAGTGCAGGCACAGGGGCAAGTTGTGCCTGCACTGGGGGGGCGAGTGCAGGCACAGGGGTAAATGTGCCTGCAGTGGGGGCTGAGTGCAGGCACAGGGGCAAGTGTGCCTGCACTGGGGGCTGAGTGCAGGCACAGGGGCAAGTGTGCCTGCACTGGGGGCTGAGTGCAGGCACAGGGGCAAGTTGTGCCTGCACTGGGGGGGTGAGTGCAGGCACAGGGGTAAATGTGCCTGCAGTGGGGGCTGAGTGCAGGCACAGGGGCAAGTGTGCCTGCACTGGGGGCTGAGTGCAGGCACAGGGGCAAGTGTGCCTGCACTGGGGGCTGAGTGCAGGCACAGGGGCAAGTTGTGCCTGCACTGGGGGGGTGAGTGCAGGCACAGGGGTAAATGTGCCTGCAGTGGGGGCCGAGTGCAGGCACAGGGGCAAGTGTGCCTGCACTGGGGGCTGAGTGCAGGCACAGGGGCAAGTGTGCCTGCACTGGGGGCTGAGTGCAGGCACAGGGGCAAGTTGTGCCTGCACTGGGGGGGTGAGTGCAGGCACAGGGGTAAATGTGCCTGCAGTGGGGGCTGAGTGCAGGCACAGGGGCAAGTGTGCCTGCACTGGGGGCTGAGTGCAGGCACAGGGGCAAGTGTGCCTGCACTGGGGGCTGAGTGCAGGCACAGGGGCAAGTTGTGCCTGCACTGGGGGGGTGAGTGCAGGCACAGGGGTAAATGTGCCTGCAGTGGGGGCTGAGTGCAGGCACAGGGGCAAGTGTGCCTGCACTGGGGGCTGAGTGCAGGCACAGGGGCAAGTGTGCCTGCACTGGGGGCTGAGTGCAGGCACAGGGGCAAGTTGTGCCTGCACTGGGGGGGTGAGTGCAGGCACAGGGGTAAATGTGCCTGCAGTGGGGGCTGAGTGCAGGCACAGGGGCAAGTGTGCCTGCACTGGGGGCTGAGTGCAGGCACAGGGGCAAGTGTGCCTGCACTTGGGGGTGGTGGAGGCACAGGGGCAATTCCGCCTGCACTGGGGCAAGTGTGCCAGCACAGGGGGGTGAGTGCAGGCACTGGGGAAAGTGTGCCAGCACTGGGGGAGGTGTGCCATCAATAGGGGATGTGTGCCATCACTGGGGGACGTGAGCCAGCACAAGGGGGTTATATCCCAGGATGAGGAACAATGTATCAAGATGAGGGTGCTATGAGGGACATGTGTCCTATATGATTTGTAAGACGGACACTGGCATTATAACACGGACCCCATTTAACATTAAAAAATATTTTTTTCTCTTTTTCTTCACCAAATTTGGGGGTGCGTCTTATAATCAGGTGCGTCTTATAAAGCGAAAAATACGGTAATTTTCTGGAACAAGTTCAACACTTTTTGCCATGACTATCTGTATAATATAAATGTATATGCTCTACAGCTTGAGTTTATATCTAAAGTCAGTGCCTTGGTTACTATTCTATTTATTCTATTGATATCATACATATATATGCCCTTTTTCCATAATGACACATGATTGCTGTGTTCCTCCTACAGAGGTTACATATAGAGCAGCCCCCTCGGTGTAATGCGCTTTGCATGGAAAATGCTGTTTTGATAAAGAATAAAGGCAATGTTGAGAACAGGGAAAATAGAGTGTATTTTTTCTATACTCCGGGATTCTTTGTGCATTAACACATCCACAGAGTTGATGAATATATGGAAAAATGGATTTGTGCTTTTACACTGCGTCTACAATGTGACAATAAATCCACTTTTTTCCTTTTAAAATGTCTAGCTGTATGATTTATGATTGCTAACGTATTACTGAATTCATAGTAGGTGTTTTAGTTGGCAGCGACAGAATCGGGAGATTTTGTAAACCTTTTAGTACCCTGCTTTTTCTTGTGTCTGTAGTTCAGAGTGAAATGTATGAAAAGAAATGTTTTCTGTCAGATTTATCCACCTTTAACTCTTCACACTATGGTTTCTTGACAGTAAAGCAAACTCTCTCCAAATGTTGCATGCTGTATATTGTATACATTGTATTGATTGCTAGGACGTACTGGTTTTGGTGTAGAGTCGCCTTCATGTTCCTTCATCTTTAAATCAGATTTAATGGGGCATTGTAGAATGAATAAAAAGTGACCAAAACTATAAACCTATTTCACATCAAAACTAAACTAAGTTTCAAGAGGGAAGAGAGAAAACTAAATGGTTTCCAGTACTGGGTGTAGTGAGATCAAACTATCGCCATGCTTTAAACTGACCATACACATTACACAGAGGGCCATGCCAAACCAAGTTCTGCAGGATGGGGCCACTGTAAGGCCCCTTTCACATAGGTATTTTCGCCTGGATCCGGACAAAAAAAACGCATCTGCCGCACGCTTGCGGCAAGCCCCATGCATTTTCTATAGGGCTTGCGGTAGGGTGCAGCAGGTGCCGCAAGTGCGGTTGCGGCCGCGAAAAAAATGCAGTCGGCAGCGGTTTTTTCGCGGCCGCATCTGCCGCAACCACACTTGCCGCATCTGCCGCACCTTGCCGCAAGCCCTATAGACAATGCATTGGGTTTGGTGCAAGTGCGGCCAAAGTAAATCTGCCACATCTGCCTCATTTTGTCGAAAACGCCAGTATAAAAGCAGCCTAATGTGTATGTGGGTCTGCTGCTACTCCAGGGTGGCAAATATCAGAAGGGAGCGGCAATGTGGCAAATATGGAGAAGTCTAATGTAAAACAAAAAAGTGCTTCTTTCTTACTTGTCCCCCAGAATTGTTATTTTTGGAAGTTATTTTCCTCTGGGACCGTGATCAATTGATCATGCGCACTCTATCTGTACAATAATGGAGATAGCCAAGTGCTGTGTTCATCTGGTGTTCGGGAATCGCAAAAGAATGAGTGGAGCGGCAGTGCACATGATCGACCTTCGCACCATTAACATGGAGCTCTTCGGAGCCTCAACTTCCAGTGGGGGTCCTGGCAATCAGGAAGTTATCCACTATCCCATATATAGGGGTTAACTTGTAAACTTGAGAATACCCCTTGAACACCAATACATACATTAATTAAGGGGGAGAGAGCAGAAAGTAGAACATGTAGTCATGTTGGCCTTATTTGATTACATTGACGAAAAAAGGTTGTGGTGTGGAATGCCAAGACTAAAAAACTAAAAATATGACAGGTTCTTAAAAGGTTTTGCAGCCTTAGAATATTGATGCCTCATTCACAGGATAGGATTCAATATCCGATCTGTGGGGCCTGACAACCCTATTGATCACCTGCACTCATGCAAGTTTTGCAGTGTGGAATACCAAGACAAAAAAAATGTTAAATCCAAAGGAAGGTAATTTTAGCGAGCAATGGAGGAACTATAGCAGACATGTTTAAAAATAAAATCAAACATTTTGCAAAGTTATACATATAGACAAAAAACACAAGCTCCCCCCCCACCCCCCCAAAAAAATAAAAAATACAGAGATAAGAGGGGTGTGGGGTCTTGAGTTGTTGTCCATACGTGTAACTTTGGACACATTAAATATGTGAGTTTTTATGCACACGTCTGCTATAATTCCTCCATTGCTCACTGGAAATGCCTTCCTTTGGATTCTGCTGTGCATAGTCTGGACTGGGCTACTTCTGTGCTGGAGCTCCATACGCAGTCATCATAGTGGTGAGCTGAAAATCCCCCTTTTGTTACAGGAAAAACTAGTAGGTAACACGTGATGAAGGGATTACACACATGCTGCCGTCACATAAACAGATCAATGACAATGAAAGATAGTATTTTTAATGTCATCGTGTTTTAGACTATAGTACTCCTTCCTCAGGACAAAATCACAAACAAAGTGATTTTTGTCCTGAGGAAGGAATACTGTACTCTGAAATGCATTGATGTTCAAGATCACAATCTTTCATTATCTGGATCTGTTTTACCTCACGGCAGTGCAGGGTGCATCCCCTTCAACAACAGGTATCTACTATCTTTCATCGGTGGCTGCAGCAGACGTGCATTATATACTGATATAGGGGCTGTGACTGTTGCAAGTAACTAAAGGTGAGCCTTCCTGATATTTTCAGGTCTACTATTTACTTGGATAAGGCCCTATCTGCACTTTTGTCTCCCCATCTTTGTTTATAAGACATAAGACAAATAAACTAAAAAATGTCTGGTTCTTAAGAGTTTTGCAGCCTTAGGATATTGATACCTCATACATAGGCTAGGTTATCAATATCAGATCTGTGGGATCCGACAACTTTATTGATCACTTGTCATGAGCTCAGGCATCGATCTGAGGTAAATGATGAGTAGAACAGCACATCTATGTTTAGTCTGCAGTGGCTGCTGCCTAGAACTGGAACTCTGCTTCTAGTGAAGAGATTAGGATCGATCTCCAGTACTCTGTAGCGGACTCTACACACTGTCCGGACTTCGGTACTCGCTTGTCATGTTCATAGTCTTCCACCGGAGCTGATCGCTGGGTGTGACCATCGTCGGACCCTGACTGATACTAATTACCCATCCTAAAGGTTGTTTGTAGATATCGTAGGCTGGAAACCCCCCTTTAAGCCAAAAATGGACCAAACATAGCCAAACCTTTGTTCCTATGTGACCCAAGCCCTGAGACATCTATGTATTTCCCGTTCCTGACTGCTGAACAGATTTGATGGAAATCGTTATGTTTATGGTGGATTGGGGTAATGGTTATCACTATTGAACTGTGTAATTAGCTTGGACTTGATTAGAAGTAAAAGTTCTTGTTTCCTCTACTTGAAGTATGATAAAACTATTAATTAACATAATTGGGGTCACTCATTTTGTTTCTGTCATACATTATCCCTAACCTATTGTTAGATCTCCTAGGCACACGTCTGTGTAAGTCCAAGTCACTAACGCCCTCCTTTATCAAAACTATCAAATAAAAAAATGCTTTTCTTCCCTTAGCAGCCAATCACAGGGCAGCTTTTATATTTTTGGGCTGGTATGAGCCATATAAGCTGAGCTCTGATTGGTTGCATGGACAACAAGACCGTTTTTTCAGATAATTCTGATAATTGATGGCTTTTCAAAGTTTAAAAAAAAATGGAATAACGTAATCTCGCTTCAGTTCTCCTTTAGACGAACATTAACCTTATTATACATTGCTTTCTCTAAATGGTACCATTTGTTCTCAGTAAATGACGTACCGCAGTCTCTTTGTTTTCTTATTAATGTGACCGCTGCAAGTAATTTATAAATGGTGAAATATATGAGATGAATCTAGATTTTGAGCTTTTCTTCATCAGTTGCTCTCTTGCTAAGTTCCTAATTGCTTATAATTGCTGTATCGTACATGAGTAGGCGTAATTTTCTGGTAAACTAACCATTCTGTTCAGACTCATTATACACAGCTCCAGCCGCTTATAATCAGATTCTGACGTGGCTCATCAAAGTTCAACAGGGATAATTTTGCTTTAGTTAACAGTAAATGCACACGGGCTAATCCTTTCCATCAATTCTTTGTGCGGCGTAGAGGATCCAGAATAAACGGAAGTGTTTAAAATGTCGGCGCCATTCCTTTCTCCGCCTATTGGACAGTGATACCGGAGAAAAACCTTCTATAAAAAGGCTGTTACGACCAGGGCTGTGGAGTCTGAGTCGATGTCCATTTTGGGTGGAGTCAGATTCAGGGAAATTGAAGTATCAGAGTGGGATATGTGGCTTAATGACTTCACAGCCTGGTTATGGTGTCAGAGTCTGTCGTTAAAGGCAGAGTTGGATGTTTGGTTTGCCAACTCCCGCAGCCCTGGTTACAACACCACGGCTCACAGTTGTCCATCGCTACCCATCTGATCCATTTCATTTCCATAAATCTCCTTGGTATCTGAGCAGCAGTTTTCCGATGTCTTGGTGCCAGGTTCACCCTGATCAGATCTTGAGAGCCTGAATTCTGCATTGTCCGCTCTTCCAAGATTTAAGTTTATTTTTGTTATAGAATGCTTTGCCCTATTCTTAATGTGAGTTACATGAGGCAGTCCATACTTGTCATTCAGCTCCTATCACTATATGTTATGTCTCGCATGCCCTCAATATAAGCACATGGGCATATTCCCTGATGGGGTATGTTGTCATTACATGCGATGCAGGGCTGGGAGTCAGTAAGCCAAACATCCGACTCCTCAATTTCCCTGAATCTGACTCCAACTCCACCAAAATGGACACCAACTCTACAACTCCGACTCCAAAACCATGGTAGTAAAATCAGTAAGCCAAACATCTGACTCCTCAATTTCCCTGAATCTGACTCCAACTCCACCAAAATGGACACCAACTCACAACTCCTGACTCCACGCCCTGATGTTATGTGCAGCCTCATCTCCCCCCTGTCATGGAGAGTCTGCTTTATATAACCCAGGGAGCACTCCTCTCAAAGGACACATTAAAGCTATGTTCACATTGCATTCTTCGCCTCACAATTCAAAAATAGGTATTAATGCTTTAACCCTTGTCTGGTACCATGAAGAAAAAAAGCAACTCTATATGCAATCTATATGACCCCATGGTACCAGATAAGGGTTAACCGATACGTCCTTAATGTTTAGTGCATAACAGCTGTATAAAAAAGAAAGACATATATATGCACCTTTTGTAATTTACTTCTTGTTAAAAAGGTTGTTCACTACTTTTTTCTCTGTTGAAAGCCTATCCATAGATTGGTGGGATTCCTACACTCGGCGCCCCAGCCAATTAGCTGTGAACGGAAGTGTCGGATACTCTGTCAAAACTATAGTGGCCACTGCCGGCTACTACAGATCTACCCCTTATTAAAATTAATTGGGTGGGGGAAGGGATCTGTGGTAACCGGCCATGGCCACTATAAAAAGTAACAGCACGACTGTGTTCTGGCCACCGATGGCCCCGGTTACAGCTAATCTTCAGGGCTGCCAGGTTTTGTACCTCAACCAATTGTTAGTATTGACCTATCCAAAAGATAGGCAATCACCACTGAAAAAGTAGCTGCCAGCCCCTTTAGAAATCATCTCTCTTCTCAATAATGGGTAGATTGAATTTTTATTATAGCTCATTGCCTAGGGTACAAGTCTCCACCGCAGTGGAAAAGCGGCCTCATATAGGAGGGGGCACAGATTGATTATATCGCTGGTCCAAACTGTCACTCATGCAGCAGCCCCCCCCAGCAGGCAGGTAACCTGATGAATGTTCAGATGATGAGACAACACCTATTAGCCTGTATTCTCTAGACTCTGATATGTATTATGTATATTTTTATAACGCCATTCCCTGCTAATGTTATGTAATGTCTGGGTGACGTAGCGCAGTGCAGGTATAATTACAGTGTGTGGCGTGCTGCCTCCGGAGGGTGGGGCTTCTCAGATTCGTCTACATGCAGATGAATGTCTCCTCACTATATGTAAAGGACATTACTCAACTCTGAGAACGATCAGGTATTAATCCTGTAATTAACTTACATGACAGCTTGTCTGTGTGTCTGTGTAATTTAACACCTCGGCAGCAAAGCAATTAATTCATTTATTTCTTCTCTATAAGTCTGCATTTTTTTATTTTACCTTTTTATTCCACTTTTATCATTTTTTATGAATTGGAAATTTATAAATATTTCTCTTGTGAAAATCGTAACCTTAAATTGGGTTACAGATACGGCATACTGGAGGGGATAGCTTTCATTCTTGAGGTTAGTCCCTCAAAGCATATCTGTCAGATTGTTTCTGTTTCCTCATCTGAGAGCAAAATGATACAGGCAAAGAGATCCTGAATCCAATAATGTATCACTTAGTTTATTGAGTGAAACTGTTTTTAGATTTAGCATGTAGCAGAGCTTCGAAAGCTGTCCCCACCCACACCAGGCTTTGTATGTACAATGTCTATAGAGAATAAGATGCTAACCATAGCAGGGGGTGTGCTGGACTGGCTGACCTCTAGCTGGCTTAGTCCGGCAATGAAATAATGTTCTGAAGCTAATAAAGGCTGGAAGTGAAGTCTATGTGTACCCAAAGGTCTCTATACCCAAACTCAATAGTGGAGTTTGGGTCAAGGTGGCCAGACCAGACATCGCAACCTGTATTCGGATGTTGGACTTTTTGTAACCGGCCTTACACTTAGAGAAGGGATGGGGATCAAAGACCCATCATGTAGAGAGCTCTCATGGACCTGTAACTTTTTTGTAGAGTGCTTGGCCTGAAGAACATACTAATGCTGTGCAGCAAAATGGGAACTAATGTTTAACGAAGACTATTTAGAAAGTTACTTAACTTTGCCTTTAGGACAAAAAGTAACAAAAAAAGTCTGTGTGAAGGTATATATAGTTTTAAAAGTTAAATCTGATATTCACCACTAATAGTAGGAGCACATTATTCACAATAGCTCAGTTGCCTTTAGTGCATAAATATATTAGTATGTATGAAAGAACTGTGGTATAGTTGGAATCTGTCCAACACTGTGTAATCCTCCTTATGCACTGAATCCCATTAATGTTAATCGTTTTCTCAGCAGATTTTTCATTGGTCAGAATTGCTCATTTATAGTACATAGTGTATAGCACATTTATAGTCACATATGTTGTTTTGTTGCATATTATTGTAAAATTGGTGAGATAGTAAAGATAATTGTTTATTTCTATGGGTAAGCTTACATTGATGGACTCGTTATGGAAATCACTAAAATTACTAGTCCACTTATACTAATGCACCTCAGGAGGCAGCAGGCCCCATGGGAACTAAATATACTTGTGTGACTGGTGCCCTATACAAGCCTTATCCATGTACATTTATAATACCAAGCAACTACCCCTTCAATGAAGTAGGCAAGTGAGGGGTTGTTTCATCAGTATTTTCACTTGACCTGCTCCCGTCCCACCTCATCCCCAACCTCACCACAGTCTTTATCCCGACCCTAACTTATCTCTTCATCTTATCACTAACAACTGGTGTCTTCCCCTCATGCTTTAAAAACTGCCTCAATCACACCCATCCTCAAATATCCCTACCTTTACACTGTGGACCATTCCCTCCTACTACAGATTCTTTCATCTCTTGGCATCACAGCTTTGGCAATATCTTCGATCTCTTCATACCTAATAGACTGGACTTCCAGTGTTTCCCACTCTCACACAACCTCCTCATCTCGCTCCCAGTCTGTCAGTATCCCCCAGTGTTCAGTTTTTGGATCCCTGCTCTTCTCCATCTATGCCTTCAGCCTGGTACTGCTCATAGAGTCCCATGGCTTTTAGTATCCTCTCTACGCTGATGACACACAGATCTACATCTCTGAACCAGATATCACCAGCTTACTAACCAGAATCCCACAATTATGGCACACAGGAACTAGGCTGTATTAAGGTTATCCTAATGAGTTACTGCTCTGACCTTTAAGGGATACTGTGTATATCCCCTCTTAGTTTTCAAATACTAGTGATTTAGATAAGTAGTTAAGGATAGCACTAACTCTTAGGTAGGTATATCGAATGAAATATAATTACCAAATTCATCTGTTCAACCCTTCTTTGGGATGTTTATTTAAAAAGCTTTTTAAATAAACATCCCAAAGAAGGGTTGAAAAGACGAATCTGGTAATGTATTTTATTGGATATACCTACCGAAGAGTTAGCACCTATCGTTAACCACTTATCAGAATCCCACAATGTTTGTCTGCAATTTCATCCTTTTTCTCTGCTCGATTTCTGAAACTCAACATGGACAAAACAGAATTCATCATTTTTACCCCATTTCACTCTACCCCTCCACCAGACCTATTCATCAAAGTCATGGCTGCTCACTACTGCCCGCCGGGTAACCTTTGACATTTTTCTCTCCTTTTAGCCACACATCCAAGCCCTCTCTATCTCCTGCCAGCTTCAACTCAAAAATATTTTCCGGATCCATAACGAAGAATCTGCTAAGACGCTAGTACATGCCCTCATTATCGCCTGCCTGGATTACGGCAACCTTCTGCTCTCTGGCCTCCCTTCTACCACTTTCGCACCACCAAAAACTATCCTAAACTCTGCTGCCCAACTAATTAATCTGTTTTCTCTCTATTCCCCAGTCTCTCCTCTCTGCCAAGCCCTTCATTGGCTTCCCCATTTCTCCTAGGACACAGTTCAAAACCGTAACCATGACATACAAAGCCATCCACGACCTATCCCTTCCATATATCTGTGACATGGTCTCCCAGTGCTCACCTACATGTAATCTGCGATCTTCTCAAGATCTCCTTTTCTATTCCCATCTTATCTCTTCTTCCCACAACCACATACAAGATTTTTCCCATGCATCCCCCATACTCTGGAACCCTCTTCATCAGGGGTGGGGAACCTCAGGCCCCAGGGCCCCTAGATTACTTTTTTTGCTTCCCCCCGGCAGATTACTGGGGACCGCAGTGCTCAGGCTGGCAGACGCGTTTTTGCCAACTGTCTGCCCTTTAAATCCAGCTCTCCAGTGATCTCTATGCCCCAGCCTCAGCCCCCCCAGTGAGGTAAATGCTCCCAGCCTCTCCTGTGATGTCTAAGGCTGTAGCAAACCTGGAAAAGCAGTTGAGAAGCAACATGACCAATATCGCCCACGCCAAAGAGAAGCAGCTCCAGCCACCACAGTAGAGGTGAGCTGATTGTTTAACCAAATATAGCGGCTCATTTTCAAGATGATAATTTTGTACGGCCCCCGAAGGATTGTAGAAATTTCCAAATGGCCCTCAGCAGAAAAATTATTCCCTGCCCCTGCTCTACATCAACACATCAGACTCTCGCCCACCATGGAAACCTTCAAAAGGACCCCCACCTCTTCCGACAAGACTACACTCTGCAGTAAGCCCTTTTCACATGTGAAGCGCCATGGAATAAATTTATTCCATGGCGCTTAAATAATCATAATTGCGCCATCATATTCCGCTACTCCTTAAGGTACCTTTACATGCCTCAACTATCACCGGCGATCGGTAGCAACCGAACGTGCGCGTGCACATTTTTGACGGTTGATACCGATCGCCGATGCCGCATTTAGACGCTGCAATTGCGTCTTCGACCTAAGGGAATGCGGCTCCCCGGAAGTTGAAACAGAACCTGCGGGAAACATCTGGTTAAATCCCGACGCCGCTTCACACGCCGCAATCACTAAGGGAATGTGGGCGTACATCTTCAGCCCCGCAAGAACATAGGCGTGACATAGTTGTGTATTCCGCGCCCCAAACACGCTGATTAGACAACGCAAGAGCGTCATGATTGGCCAGCCTGCTGCGCAGGAAGGCTGGCTAATACATGACGCCATTGCAATTGTGTAGTGTGAATGGACAGCTCTTTAAATATGGCGCCCTGTGAAGGAACAGCCAATGGAAACACAGTAGCCCCCACCAATCATCGCTAATGGGGCGCGGTATCCAGCACGCTGTGGCACGCCTATGGGAAATCACTAGGCGACGCAGATTCCATCCCTATCGCCCGTTCACACGCCAAAACCAGGGCAATTCACCTTCAGGGTTGCCTCTGGTTTTTGAACAATGCTCTGAAACCGCAACCGGGAGCAACTTCGAAAATCACCATCACTTTCCCCAATTACACGCAGCAATTTCATAGCAATTTCAAGGCAACTGTGACGGCAAATCCCGATTGCCTCTCAGTTGCTACACCGTAGTTGCGGCGTGTAAAGGTACCTTTACAGAGATTGTAATCACTGTCCCCATTGGGGCTCACAATCTACATTCCCTATCGGTATCTCTTTAGATTGGGGAAAGAAATTGCAGAACCTGGAGGAAATCCACGCATACCCAAGAAGAACATACAAACTCCTTGCAGATTTTGTTCTCTGTAGGATTTAAAACCAGGACCCAGCGCTGCAAAGCAACAGTGCTAACCACTGAGCCACCGTGCAGCCCACACTATGCTCTGTAAATGCTGGGACATAGAAGATGTCCACACCGGTGTGCCAGGAGCCGGTGATTACATTGTCTGGAGTTTGCAGAGACTCGGTGCTGAAGCATGAACTTTTATTGCATGCGGGGTGACTTTTTGGGCATGTTTAGAGTCACACACTTACCACGCTTAGTGTCCCTCCACTTCTCGCTCTCATCCCGCTAACACTTTTATTGGTCTGTTCACATTTTTCTGAGCAGTCACAATAAATACTACAAGATTAAAACACATCAAGTTTCCAAGTAAAGCGCAGAGCACATTTTATTAAGAAAGCAACCTTCTTCTGTGCGTATTAGCTACAATGTCATCATCGATAATATATCTGTAATTTGTACATTAATTGTAGATGTGGGGTTTAACAAACTGCACTTTGATGGGTCATTGACTTCTTCAATTACATTGACTTATATAGAAAAGAGTCTTTGAATTCTCATTATATGCGGACGTCAGACAAGAAATGCTATCTTAATGCCAGACACATGTATGACAAGGAGCTTCCAGATGAAATATTGTGTGCCACAAAAACCATAGATATGTCCCTGCAAGGCAATCTCAATTCAATGGTGAAATGCTTTTCCATCCATTCCTCTAATTGTTGCTATATGTGGAGGACGACCGTATTCACATGAGGCAGATGTGTGGTAGAGATTTCTGCATACCAAAAAAAATCCAATCTATAATATGAATGGGATAGTTTCGGCACAACGCTAATAGCAAGTTCAGCTAAGAAATTGGATAAGAGTAGAAATTTCTGCAATGCATCTATTTCATGCTGACTTACCTTTCCCCCCATTTTTCAATACCGGCATGATGCGATTGCAGCATTTTGCTACAAACTGTGGCTCCGCAGTTGATAAATTACAAACCCAATCATACCTGATATCCAGAGGTCGGACACCAGCATTACATTTGTTAGGCCCCCTACACATCACGATTTGTTCCTGTCGTGGGGATTCTGTGTTTTGAAGGACCACACAGACAGGAACGGACAGGCCTGGATTTGTTACTCCGCAAAACAAAAGGGAAAAGGGGCGCAATTGTGTAGGATCCCCTTATTAAAAATGTCTTTAAGTGGAGTGGGTAGGTGGCCACTACCTTATCGGGTTGTGCAAGTCCTGCACAACCCAGTTTACCAGCCTCCTCCGCCGGCGGTATGTGCGCTGCCTCTCTGCTCTCCTCTCTCCTGGCCCTCGGAACAGGACCTATCCGGTCACGTGACCGTGAAACCGAATTTGCGTCACCGCTCTTTGTTGTGGGTTGCCAGGAAAACGCCAGGTCCTCAAGGCAGATCGTTTGTGCTGTTCCTGAGCTGCTCCAGCCGCAGTCCCTCACAAAGGGAGTGGTTTTCATGCAAAAGATAGTAATGGCGGTCTGATTAAGAGCGCTCTAAGGATCAAGCAGACATCAAGCTTGATCCTTAGAGCGCTGCTAATCAGACCGCCATTACTAGTCTTTTGCATGGATTTGTTACTCCGGATGCCATTTCTGTGTCAGGATCCAGGATTTTGACGGGTCCGGGCACAGAAAGAGCTGTGAGGAGCCGAGCCTGCAAAATGCAGGCAAGTGGTGTTGAGGCTGTTACATTGCGAAAGCAATGGTTAAAAATAAAAAAGAATGCTCACCTCTCCACTGAGTGTCCTGCGATGGAGGCGTCCACCTCCAATGGCTGCAAGGACCTTAATCAGCTGACAGGGTGGGGACAGAGCAACCCGATCAGCTGATAATCACGTGACAGCATCAGCTGAGTGGTTTAAGATAAGAAATAATTAATAAGTAATATACCTTTAACACAGAATTTGATTTCTTTCTCCACTTATGAACCACTTTTCCCTCCTAAACCTATATCTATTTTATCCACCATTGGAAAAAATCTGCTAAATTCCTTCCTGCTCAAGACAAGAGGGACTGCTCTCATCCTGAGGTGTCAGGTTACAGCTATTATACTCTATGAAGAGGGTAAAAGGAGCAAGAGGCAGGTGAGGAAACAAGCAGAGGAAAATACTGAAAGGCTCTCTAGCAATTGTTTCACTTCTTCCCAAAGAATGTATTTTTTAGTGTTGTTCCTGTATGTGTGCTAACTATGGAATGAACAGCTTGAATCTCGTGCGTGGCATATTGGAGACCCATAGTAACTAGTTTGATTCCAACAGCTGACGTAATTTGCAAAAGGACAACTGGTGAAAATGCATGATACAAGTCATATCATGTATTTAAATAGTGTTATTCTTTATGTACACACGGATTATTTTGAAGTTACCTGAAAGTATAGTTACCCTTTAAAGGGGCTGTCCGGTCTAAAAGGATAATTCTACTATCACTATATGTGACTGTAGACTTCTCAATCCTCCCAGTGCACAAACTGTATGCTGTGAGGGTTCATGGTTTCTAAACCAGGAACAGACCGCAGTTATATGGTGTCCATATTCCTGACCAGAACCCCGACTAGTGGCTGTGGCCTCGCTCAATACAACTGTATGGAGCAATGACACGAACACTACTCGCACACGACTGATCCATACACTTGTATTGAGCAAGGCTGCACCTGCCAGGAACATGTATACTGCATACTTGCGATCTGTTCCCAGCTTAGGGTGCTTTCACACTGCGATTTTTGAGGATCCGTGGCTGTCCATTGTAAAACGGACAGCCACGGATCCGATTTGGCCCCCATGTTATCCTATGGGCACGGAAGCGGATCGGATTTCCCCTTAATGGCATCAGATTTTTGTCGGATCCGATTCTGTCCAATTTTTTGCTGTGCCCAAAATCGCAGCCTGCTGTGATTTTTGGCACAGCGGATTAAATCAGATCGAATCGGATCAGACATGATCCATGCCAAATAACATGGGGCCTATGGAGCACAGGTCCGAGGAAACAGCTGACCGTTCCTTGGACCCGATTTTAGTGTACTGAGCATGCTCCGTAAACTAAAATCGCTCTGTGCCATCTAATGTCACTTCTGCAATGTATATTCATACATTGCAGAAGTGAAATGTAGTAAAAAGAAAGGGTTAAAAATTAAAAAATCTTTATTCTCACCTGTCCCGTGATCCACGATGCCTCTGGCAGCGCTCGATGCTTATAGGACCTGGCGTGACGTCACAGTCACATGACCAGTTACCGCGGTAACCGGTCATGTGACGTTGACGTCACGTCAGGTCCTATAAGGATAGAAGAAGATAGCTGGAAGCGCTGGGGGCTCTGGACGGGTGAAAATAAAGATTTATTGTATTTTTTAAGGTCCGGAGAAGAGGGGAGAAAGAGGGAGAGACTGAGGGAGCAGGGAGAGGAGGGGGAAAAGAGGTGACAGGAGGCAGAGAGGAGCGAGATGACAGGAGAAGCGGGGAGAGGAGGAGAGAGGATCCAAACTGATCCTGCAAAATATCGGAATCGGATGCCTATTTGGCATCCGATTGCAGGCATCAGTTTGGATCCGTTTCTGTCCGTGGGGCCCTGCAAAAAGTCGGATCCCCTCGGACAGCACAAAAACGCAGTGTGAAAGCAGCCTTAGAAACCGGTGAATCCTCGCAGTGCACAGTGCAGGCGGTGGGTGGATTGATAAGTCTGCAGTTACATAGAGTGATAGCAAAATTATCCCTTTTTCGGACAACCCCTTTAATAACCTTGAATGTTTTATGAAGGTTGTTCTAGGTCTTGCTTATGCAAAATTACTGGAATTTACAAAAAAAAAATATGTATGACTTGTGGTGAACATGGAAGAAAGGAGGTGTAATGGCAAAGGTCGATCTCAGCTCCCAATTTTGGTATTGGATTGTGTTTTTGTCCTTCAATGCCCTTCCATGACCCTTGAGTCAGCACCATCGCACTTGGAGGAGAGTCGTGAAGCATTTCATGTTACCTACTAGGAAAGCAAATGCGTGTAAGCCATCTCTCGTGAAGCCGCATGGTCTGCCTCTATGGAATATATTTCCTTGGTTATCACCATCCAATACAGACTTTACATATAAACCAGTTCACTGGTGTCCTTTGTTCTTCTGTAGACGGTTTGATAATTTAGGCCATGAAGTTTAGACACGCTGTACTTTGCCACCGCCGATGCTATTTTCTTTGTACATCACTTCCTGTGCTTTTTGTCTCCATAGCCCTGATTAAATTTTAAAGCGTGTTCAGTCATTCTGAAGTCTTTTTGATGTTGCTGAAGTAGAAAATGTTGCCGGCTTGTGATGACTGAATGTTATGGTTTGTCTCGGGATGTGAGAGCGGAGCGTAGGTACGAGGTGGGCGCCAGAGTCTGCGCTCGTTACTGCATTGTAGTGCCGACGTCTCGTACTATAAGTAGTTTTTTTTTTTTCATAAATGTGAAAAAATATTTTCTGCGAGGTTGTTCTGTCTGCATGTCCATGTATGTGGAAACCTATAACTGGCAACAGCATGGTGGCTCAGTGGTTAGAACTGTATGGTGGCATTCAGTATGTTGTGGGACTGTATGGTGGCTCAGTGGTTAGCACTGTATGGTGGCTCAGTGGTTAGCACTGTATATGGTGGCTCAGTGGTTAGCACTGTATATGGTGGCTCAGTGGTTAGGACTGTATGGTGGCTCAGTGGTTAGACTGTATGGTGGCTCAGTGGTTAGCACTGTATACGGTGGCTCATGGTTGGACTGTATCGGTGGCTCAGTGGTTAGCACTGTATGGTGGCTCAGTGGTTAGCACTGTATACGGTGGCTCAAGTGGTTGGGACTGTATGGTGGCTCAGTGGTTAGCACTGTATGGTGGCTCAGTGGTTAGCACTGTATATGGTGGCTCAGTGGTTAGCACTGTATATGGTGGCTCGTGGTTAGCACTGTATATGGTGGCTCAGTGGTTAGCACTGTATATGGTGCTCAGTAGTTAGCACTGTATATGGTGGCTCAGTGGTTAGCACTGCATGGTGGCTCAGTGGTTGGCACTGTAATGGTGGCTCAGTGGTTAGCACTGATGGTGGCTCAGTGGTTAGCACTGTATGGTGCTCAGTGGTTGGACTGTATGGTGGCTCAGTGGTTAGCACTGCATGGTGGCTCAGTGGTTGGCACTGTATGGTGGCTCAGTGGTTGGCACTGTATGGTGGCTCAGTGGTTGGCACTGTATGGTGGCTCAGTGGTTGGGACTGTATGGTGGCTCAGTGGTTAGCACTGCATGGTGGATCAGTGGTTGGCACTGTATGGTGGCTCAGTGGTTGGCACTATATGGTGCTCAGTGGTTGGCACTATATGGTGCTCAGTGGTTGGGACTGTATGGTGGCTCAGTGGTTAGCACTGTATGGTGCTCAGTGGTTGGGACTGTATGGTGGCTCAGTGGTTAGCACTGCATGGTGGCTCAGTGGTTAGCACTGCATGGTGGCTCAGTGGTTGGCACTGCATGGTGGCTCAGTGGTTGGCACTGCATGGTGGCTCAGTAGTTGGCACTGTATGGTGGCTCAGTGGTTGGCACTGTATGGTGGCTCAGTGGTTGGCACTGTATGGTGACTCAGTGGTTAGCACTGCATGGTGACTCAGTGGTTGGCAATGCAGTTTTGCAGCGCTAGGGTCCTGAGTTCATACCTCGCCAAGGACGACCTCCGCAAGGAGTTTATATGCTCTCCCAGTGTTTGCATGGGTTTCCTCCAGGTAATCCAACTTCCTCCCACACTGCAAAGACATAATGACAGATTGTGAGCCCCAGTGGGGATAGTGATGATGATGATGTATGTAAAGCGCTATGGAATTAGTGACGCTATATAAGTGAATAAATATATTTTTATTTATTTTGGCAATAAAATGGATCATGAGCCTAAGCTATTGAAGCAGATTGACATTGCACAAGAATGTTGCACAACAATTTATTTATTTTTTTTAAACAAAGAAGCCATTATAGAAATTTTCCAAGAATAATTTCTAAGGAATAGTATGTCACAATACTGCTGATTAAAGAGAAACCTGTCACCCCCTTTGGGCATTTTAAACTGTGCCCTCTAGCTTACACATAATGTAAATGGTAACCCGTCTATGTGCTGACATTCCCCTCATACCTGAGAAAATAACTTTTATTTGTCCAGCGCTGGCCTCCTAAAAGGTCCGGAATGCTGGTGTATGGTCCTGGTGGATCATTTCCTCACTGCCTACCTGGCTACAAAATCCGCCTGAATTTTTTAAAATTGCCTCCCCCATCTGTGATCGGCACTTGAGTGACAGCCGTACTTGCGCCTGCGCAGTGGAGCAGGTGTCTGCGCTCCACTGAAGATAGTGCCGACGTCTTGCGAGACTTCACAAGTCTCACGAGACCTCGGCACTATCTTCAATGGAGCACAGGCACCCGCTCCAATGCGCAGGCGCGAGTGCAGGTGTCACTCAAGCGGCGGTCACAAATGGAGGCGGCAATTTAAAAAAATGCAAGGTGGGTTTGGCAGGCCAGGAGGGCGGCAAGGACATAATCCACCTGGACCATATAGCAGCCTCCCGGACTGAATAGGAGGCCAGCGCTGGACAGAATAAAAGTTATTTTCTCAGGTATGTGGGGCACGTCTGGGCACATAGAGGGGTTACAAGAACCCCATTTACATTATGTATAAGTTGGTGGTCAAAGTTTAAAAAGGCCAAAGAGGGTGACAGGTTACCTTTAAGGGTACTTTTACACGTTGCAACCGCGGCGAGGAATCTGACCGGCAATCTGTTGCCCCGTCACCATCACTGTGAAATTGCCTCACAATTGCGGCATGTAATTGGGGAATTTGGTGGCGATAAAAAAGGTTGCGCCTGGTTCGAATTTCACAGCACTGCTCCAAAATCAGAGGCAATCATGAAGGCGAAATTCCCTGCTTTTGGCGTGTGAAGGGGCGATAGGCATGGAATCTGCGTCGCCTACTGATTTCCGGAGGCGTACCACAGCGTGCTGGAGACCGCGTTCCATCAGCAATGATTGGTGGTGGCTACTGTCTTCCCATTGGCTGTCAGTTGACACCGCGCCATATTGAGTGTGTATTGGTGCCAAACTCCGAAAGAAAATTGCGTCATGTATTAGCCAGCCTTCCAGCGCAGGCTGCCCAATCATAGCGCTATTGCGTTGTCCAATGAGCGTGTTTGGAGCGCAGTGTAGACCAGTCTGGCACGCCTATGTTTTCGCCGCTCTGCACATGTACGCCCACATTCCTTTGGGGATTGTGGCGTGTGAAGCAGCGAGGGAAGGCAACCGGATGTTTCCCGCTTTTGGTGTGGCAACTTCCGGGGCGACACGTCGCCTTAGGTTGAGGGTGAAATTGCGGTGTGTAAAAGCGCCTTCGGCAATCTGAGGCAACCATGAGAAATGTGCACTCGTACGTTAGATTGCCTCCTATCGCCGCCAAAAGTTGCGGCGTGTAAAGGTACCCTTAGAGAAAACGGCTAAGAATTTTTTTTTTTACATGATGTAGTTTTTCCCATTGAAATCAACACACATAAATTATACCATAAAATGGTCTACAAAAATCCAATAAATGTGCTCCACCCACCACCTTCATAGAATGGTAGAGTTGCTGAGTCATCTGGTCAAACTCACTGCTCAAAGCAGGATTCACTAAATCATCCCAGACCGATGTCTGTCCAGCCTGTTTGAAGATCTCCATTGAAGGGGAACTCGCCACTTCTCACTTGTTGATCACCTTCACTGTCAGAACGTTTTTACTAATATCCAATGGTTCAGTAGGAAATTAATGTATCTACCACTGGAGGGAGCACCGCCGCTGTCTTGGCCTTAATTTGGTTGATTTGTCCTGCTGCTCTGTGATATTGGAGCGGGCGGTCCATCCAGCGTGGTGCCCAGAACATAAATCACTGTAAGGGCCACATCACACACACAGATAATTGTGCAGAATTGTTCGCAGATCTCTGGTTGAAGTGAAATCATGGACACATTGTTCATTTTGTATATGGCCACAAAATGTAGCAAAGTGTCCATGATTTCACTGCAACCAGAGATCTGCGAACAATATCTGCACAATTATCTGTGTGTGTGACGTGGCCCTTACTGATATCTAATCTGTGTCTCTTCCAAGTTTCATTCCATTGCATCTAGTCCTTCCTTGTGCAAATGAGAATAAAGCTGATCCCTCTATACTGTGACAGCCCTTGAGATATTTGTAGACAGCTATTAAGTCTCCTCTCCGACTTCTTTTTGCCTACCACATGAAAGGTAATGGGGCTATCTAGTGGGAACAAGATGTCACCTACACACAGGACAATGATAACTACTGATCAGTTCATCCCCCACCAACTGATGTGGAGGTCAAGCATTCACGCAAAAGCTCCGTTCATTTTCCATGAGACTTCTGAAGTTAGCCGAATGATGTATTCAGCTATCTTGGGCTGTCCCATAGAGATCGAATAAAGCGGTTATGTGCATGCTTAGCCGGCAGCAATTGTTCCTACTGGAATACCAGGAATGCTTGTTCGACAACATCTGTTCTCCTCCTCCTTCACCTCTCCATACACATGCACGCTCTGTTCTCCTCCTTCTTCACTCTCCATACACATGCACGCTCTGTTCTCCTCCTTCTTCACCTCTCCATACACATGCACGCTCTGTTCTCCTCCTCCTTCACCTCTCCATACACATGCACGCTCTGTTCTCCTCCTTCTTCACCTCTCCATACACATGCACGCTCTGTTCTCCTCCTTCTTCACCTCTCCATACACATGCACGCTCTGTTCTCCTCCTCCTTCACCTCTCCTACACATGCACGCTCTGTTCTCCTCTCCTTCACCTCTCCATACACATGCACGCTCTGTTCTCCTCCTTCTTCACCTCTCCATACACATGCACGCTCTGTTCTCCTCCTCCTTCACCTCTCCATACACATGCACGCTCTGTTCTCCTCCTCCTTCACCTCTCCATACACATGCACGCTCTGCTTGGCTGAGAACGCATGCACTTTCAGTGGAGAGATGAATCAAGTAACTTGTCAGACACCTTTACCAGTGCCTTATATTTCATTGGAGTAAAAGATGAGGTATGTCCAAATCAAACGCCAACAATTCTTCTTTAACTTGACTTCTGTCTTAAAGGGAGAGTCTGATAATCCCCATAGTCATTATCCTGGATTTACAAAGTATGGCCATTTTTATTAATTGACTGATCGGCCGCACACAAGCCAAGTCAGTGGTCATTTACTGACTTGTGCGATGATTGTTCTATGCTGCAAAATGTCATGTTATCGGCAGCACAACATCCTGATTATCGCTAACCGTAAACGAGCAATTTTGCAGACCTATTTAGACTGCATGATAGCAGGGAGTCTTCCAAGAAACGCTCGCTCCTCCATTATTGGCTGGCCTAGGTTGGTCAGTCCTGACAAAATCGGTAGTTTAGCTAATTGTTTTCTAGCTTGTGATCACTTTTACTCATCAGCACCTTTTATAGCATCTGCTAAAAACCCCACAGTTCCCATGATCCTATACAGTATCTATAAGGCTATGTTCACATGTGGCTTTTTTGCTGCCTTTGTTTCTGCAGGAAAAACCTACTCTCTTCAGTGACAAAAAAAAAAGCTGCTGCTCACAAAAAGCATGTTTTGCTGCATTTGTGGTATAGATTATGTGTCTTTTGTCTATAGGAAATGTTAATAAAGTTAGTTTCATTTCCCGAAAAACGCAGCAATAATGCAGAGGTTGTGTTTTTGCACTTTCTCATTGCTTTGTTTGGTGAAATCAATGTTGCAAAAACGAAAGAATTTTCATGCTGCAATTTTCAATAGGGGCAACAGTTCCAATTCAGTTAGGAAAACACGCAATCCTATGCCTAAGGCCCCTTTCACACTGGCGTCTTTGAAAAAATGCGGCAGAATTACCGCATCTGCCGCCGAACGGCCGCACTTGCAGCGTACTTAAGGCAAGCCCCATGCATTGTCTATGGGGCTTGCAGCAAGTGCGGTTTTGCCGGTTGTGGCAGATGCAGTACTCACAGCCACGGAAAAAAACGCGGTCAGCAGCGGGTTTTTTTGCGGCCGCATTTGCCGCAACTGCACTTGACTGCAATCCCCATATACAATGCATGGGGCTTGCCTTAACGTAAGCGCGCTGCAAGTGCTGCCGCATTTTTGCAAAAACGCCAGTGTGAAAGGGGCCTTAGAATGATAAAGTATCTGCACTTTTGCTGGAACTGTAAAAAGCAGCTTTTAATTTGCATAAATTTTTTTTTAAAAAAGCAGCAAAATTGAAACATGTGAACACACCTCAGGCTGTGCAGACTGTGATTTCCAGACTGACCACAAATCTCCTGACTTGACCCCAGCATCTTCACCGGCAGAGGTCGGATCAGGAGACTCGCAGCCAGTCTGCTGGAGATTGTAGTACATATCTGGACCATGAAATATGGACTTGTGAATGCATCCTTAGCATACATATCTCTCTTTAAAGAGGTTTACCACTACTAATAAGCCCTCTTTTCATTCATCCTAGCTATTCCTAACACTTTCCTAATATACCAGTGCATCTCAATGAATCATCAAAAATCAATATCATATTGGCATGTTTCTAATAAAATCAATATTATATTCATCCTTTGATATCTTGTGGAATACGGCAGCGCAGTTTTTAACCCTTCATCCTCCCTAGTTTAATTTTCTGAAATAATGACCTTTGGGTTTTCATTGGCTGTAAGTCATAATTATCAACATTAACAGAAACACTTGAAGTAGATCCCTCTGTTTGTAATGACTCTATATCAGGGGTCTCAAACTCAGCTGGGTTGGTGGGCCGCACATAGAAAAACATTTATAGCGGGGGGGCCGCATCCCTTGTAGTACTAAGTGATATTTTTAGTAATACCAGAATTTTTTGCTCAATGTAGTAAAGTACAAATCCTGATCCCCTTCTTGTAGTAATGTCTCCATCCTGTAGTAATGTCCTTTTCTACTGATGTCCCCCATCCTGATCCCCTTTTCTAGTAATGTCCCCCATCCTGATCCCCTTTTCTAGTAATGTCCCCCATCCTGATCCCCTTTTCTAGTAATGTCCCCCATCCTGATCCCCTTTTCTAGTGATGTCCCCATCCTGATCCCCTTTTCTAGTGATGTCCCCATCCTGATCCCCTTTTCTAGTAATGTTCCCCATCCTGATCCCCTTTTCTAGTGATGTTCCCCATCCTGATCCCCCTTAGTAGTGATGTCCCCCATCCCGATCCCCCTTAGTAGTGATGTCCCCCATCCCGATCCCCCTTAGTGGTGATGTCCCCCATCCCGATCCCCCTTAGTAGTGATGTCCCCCATCCCGATCCCCTTTAGTAGTGATGTTCCCCATCCTGGACCCCTTTTTTAGTGAGGTCACACATCCTGGTCCCCTTTTGTACTGATGTCCCCCATCCTGATTTATTTTTAGAGTGATGCCCCCATCCTGTTTTACCTTCTTTTTACACACTCTCACACACCCTCACACACAAACCCACACACACACATACTCTCTCACACACACACTCACACATCCTCATATACACACACACACACTCACACATCCTCATATACACACTCACACACTCATACATACACAAACTCACACACACCTCACACACACATCCTCACTCACATACTCACACACTCACACACTCACACACACCCTCTCACACACACACTTTTCTCACTTTAATGATGCATCGCTCCAGTGCAGGGGGCCGCTGCGGTCCCCGCTGTGCTGACTTCCGGCCTCCGCTGTGCTATGACTTCCTCCAGCCACCGCTCAGACAAGCTCTGTTGCTCAGCAAGATCAATGCAATCTGCCAGCTAGAGGCCCGCATGTGACGTCATATTCCGCCACCAGCTGCGGACCTCTCATTGGCTGGCAGCTTGCATTGATCTTGCTGAGTGGCAGAGCTTGTTAGTGCCGGGGGCAGAAGTCAAAACACAGCGGGGACAGCAGCGACCCCCTGCATTGGGGTGATGCATCATTAAGTTGTCCAAGGTGCCGCGGGCCGCATAGTGAAGCCCCAGGGGCCGCATGTGGCCCTCGGGCCGCGTCTTTGAGACCCCTGCTGTATATAATATATGTGTTTCACTTTGTTTTGAATTAGTGAAATAAAGTAACTTTTTGATGATATTCTAATTCATTGAGATGCACTAGTAGTTCTGCTACCTCCTGTAAGCTGATCTCTCTGTGGCGCATATATACATCTCAATGAATTAGAGTACCATCGAAAAGTTAATTTATTTCAGAAATTCAATACATGAAGTGAAACACTTATATTACATAGAGTCATTACACACAGAGGGATCTATTTCAAGTGTTTATTTATGTTGATGTTGATGATTATGGCTTACAGCCAATGAAAACCCAAAGGTCATTATCCCAGAAAATTAAGGTAGGGAGGATGAAGGATCTTAGGGATAAAATATTACCTAAATAGGTATCAGAGGCTTCACCTTGTGTGGTTATGGGAGTCACAACCACTATGAAAGCATATCACGGCTGCTGCAGTCACAAGTGTGGTGTATATAGAATAGGGATGATGAAGGGTTAAAAACCACGCTGCCGTATTCCACGAGACATCAAAGGGTGAATATAATATTGATTTGTTAATGATATTGATTTGCCCTGAGAAAGGGGCCAGGGAGCCCTGAAACATGTTCACTAATAAATCAATATTTTACTCACCCTTTGATGTCTCGTGGAATATGGCAGCTTGGTTTTTAACTGTTCATCCTCCCTACTTTCATTTTCTGAGATAATGACCTTTGGGTTTTCATTCACTGTAAGCCATAATCAACATTAACAGAAATAAACACTTGAAACAGATCACTCTGTTTGAGATGCATTGCTGTTGTAGCTATGATCAGGGGCGTAACTACAACAGGTGCAGGGGTTGCGATCGCACCCGGGCCCTGCAGCCTAGGGGGCCCCAAAAGTCCCTTTGGCCCATAGAAAAAGACTAATACTACTAAAGATTTGCAATAATTGGGGGCCCCGTTGGAGCTTTCGCATCGGGGCCCCAAGGCCTGAAGTTACCCCACTAGCTATGATCCTTCCAGTCTGGAGACCTGAATCAGACCAACTGTGCAGCCACGTCACTGGTGGAGGTTGAGAGGAGAGTGAAGTATATCTGGACATGCATGCCCAGACTGCTGTCACTCACAGAGAGGCAGCCTTTGCCCCCACCTGTGACGTGCCCTGCTCAGTTGGTACAATTCTGGTCTCCAGACCGGAGGGATCAAGGCTACAACAACAATAAAGGTATTTCCGTACTGCAGAGAGATCCGCCTTAGGCAATACCGCACCCGACCGCAAGCCCCATAGAGAATGAATGGGGCTTGCCAGATCTGTGCCGTAACTCGGCCGTTACGCGGTAGATCTGGCAGATGCGGCGACATCTGATGGCTCTACTGTGAAATTGCAATACCGCTGATCTGAAAGCAGCCTTACAGGAGAATGGAGGGTATAAGAAATATATTGGGAAAGAGTTAGGAAGAGTTAGAACAAAACAAGGAGATTCACTTTATCAGTGGAAAACCTCTTTCATTACATTGCTGTTCCTCTTTTTGGTAAGTGTTGTCCTGGTGGTATGTGTGAGGGAATAGGCTTTTACAGTAGAGACATCTCATCCGTGCTATGGATGGAAAATGACCTTGTGTCGGTCTGTGATAATCTTCCCGAGTCTTATATTAAGAGAGCGATATCACAAAATGTATCAAAAAAGTCTATTGGAGTATACCTAGCATCAGTTTGGAAGGTGCAAATACATTTGTGGGTTGCATATTCCGCTACTCTACCCGGAATTCTCCGATGCCATCCAACATGTGTGCCAGCCAGTCATGTATTAGAGGGGTGTGTTTGTGGTATCGCCCAAAATCCCATACTTTGCTATATACCGTATGTTTGCACTTGGCTCCACTACGCATGTATACAGAGAGCGCGTTCTGGAGGCTTTAATGTTCCGTTATTGTATAATGGGATTGTAGGAAAATGGGATTGTATAATTCAGACATGGGAAGTTGGAACCTGCCATTTCAAATTAGTATAAACTGAGAAGTGAGCATTACTGACATTGTGAATATAGTAATTGGGGTTGATTTCTTGGCATGTTGCCGAGGCTGACTGACTAGCGTCTCGCAAGTTAATTATAGCACTGTTAGCAGGGAGAGGAGATATTTAACAGTAAGAGAGATAAAATGGAGTGCAAGGGCCGCGGTAATACAGTAAATGCAGGAGAATTTGTAAATCGCAGGATAATGGTGTTTAATTTCCTAAGTGACAGCTCAGAAGTGAGCCTCATTGCCAGGCTTTGATTCATTGTGCTTGCTGCCTCTTAATAATCATAACCCACATTTTTCCTTTTAAAAGAAGAAAGAATTTGCATGTGAGTGAAATGGTAGCAGCATGTAAGCAACACCGAGTGCAGGAGGGATATGGAGGGGATATTGCTGGTTCCTGAATACTGACAAATAGCAGGCTGTACCCACAGGGAATAGTTTTGTATGTAAAAGGCAGGTTGTAGGGAAGATTACGGCGGATGCTGAATATTGAACAATTCCGACTTTCTCTTGAACGTGGATACGTTGTTAATGTAGCCGAGCTGCTGCTTACTAGATGTGTGATTTGGATTCTGTGGGCATTTGTTTCCTGCCCTGTCAGGGCGTCATTGCTTTTAATTATGGCTAGAACATTGTAGTCTGCAGCGCTATAGTTGGCATTTACAATGCTGGACACTGACAGACGACACTAAAAGTCAATACCGGCCATCAGGATCTGTTTTAACGTGGATCCTTCATATCCGTCACTGGCCGTTTATGAACAGAAGCCTTGACGCTAGTGTTCACTGAGGTTCAGGCTCCATTAGAAGGCACACTGTAGTGCCAGGTCTGGTGTGCCGCACAATTGGATGCTGATCGGTGGACCACATTAAATATTAATGGGATCCATCAGTTTTCTGTTGTACTTTGTGTTGTTTTGACCACAAATAATTCTGTCTACTGTCCTATTCTTGTAGTCAAACCGATAGCATTGCCAACAAAGTCCAATGTAAAATGTTACCAGAGGCAACCTAATTGCCCCATAAACGATAGATAAATGTCCTTCAGTCCTTGTGGCCTATGGGCACCGGATCCAGCAGAAAATCGTGCAAGTCCCGGATGCCTGGTGCTGAAAGAGAGGCGGCTGTTGAAAGCAGCCACTGCTGAATTTCAGCACCTGGAGAGCTCCACGGCTGAAATTTCATTGCTGCGGTCAGCTCCCCTGTAGTCACGGTGCTGAAATTTCAGCACTGGACAGCGGCACAAATAAAGTCGGCAAAAAGCAGGATCGGAGGTGCCCTCCGGTTCTGCTTGTGTGGGGCTGTCAGGTTCTGTTCGATGCATCCTGCAAAACACCGGACACAACCTGACAGTCAAAAATCATGGTGTGAAGCGGCCTAAGTCTGCAGTCACTTTGTGTGTGACTGTATGACTGCAGACTTGTGAATCTTCACATCACACGCACTTGAGGTCACTCACTTGATGTTCCCGGCGACAAAGAATCCTCAGTGTGGTCTGCAGTCTCACAGTAACACATAGAGTGACTGCAGACCTGTAGTGTGAAGCTGGCCGACCCATTTAAATATCAGGCGGTTATAATCCAATCTTCGATACTTTTGTTCATCAGTGAAATAAACTGCCACCAGATGATTCTGTCGTAGTCTATGTAATAGAGGACATGTGAGAATTGCCAGGCGAGCATTCCTGTGCATGGGGGAGTCGAGAGAGCCAAATGAGCGATCAGGCAAATGATTGTTTGGCCAAAATCTATTAAGTGTGTAGGAGCAGCTCCAGGTTTTATGTCACATCCTCCATAGTCTCCGCTCGTATGATCTACCGATAAGAGTCTGCCCAAATTTATGTGACAAGAAGGGCTGTGGAGTCTGTAAGCCAAACCTTGGACTCCAACTTGACTCTGACTCCTCAGTTTCCCTGAATCCGACTTCAACTCCAACTCCACCACAATCAACTACAACTCCATGACTCCAACTCCATAGCCCTGGTGTGCAGTCGATAAGCCTAACCTCCAACTCCGAATATGATTCCTCATTTCCCTGAATAAGACTCCACCAAAATGTACACCGACTTCACAGCCCTGGACAAGAAGCGTCAACATTGGAATATATGGTGTCTTCCTCAATAGACAGCCTTTCTTCCTCTTGGCAGAGCGCTTCTACCCAGGAAACACTACCTGTCCTAGACGTCTCCCTATGCCGGCCGGGCACTCTGAAGGACAATGTGCCATGTTGTTTGGTTTGTTCTCGTACCCGTGCCAGCTCAGTTTGCTCACTTGTTTCTGCCAACTGTACCCGCACTGTGAGATATGGGGGTGATCATGGGCTTGGAGATTTCTCTTCGAATGTGCAATATTAAACATATCAGTTGGGAGCAATAAAATAAATACTATTGTGGTTTGTGAGAATATTTGATATATTTGCAGTTATCATCTCACCCTCTTGCTACATAGCAGCCTGATATATGGCAGACTTCTAAATACCCTGTGCAACCTACTGATTGCCATCATAGAGCGCATGTACATATCCCATCTTACCCAGCTTTGGGTGGAGGGTCCAAAAGGCCATGGTTTATTCTATATTGACAGCTTCTTCTGGACTGATGTGATAACTTTTTTTAATTTTTTTAGGAAAGACCATCATAAATGTTCCGAGGAGTGAAATCTACCATTTGTTGAAATTTAGCACACATACTATTCATAGCAGAGGAAGCTCCCCAGTCATGTAAATAATCAGAAAATACATGTTTCATTCTATTCCTTAAAAAAATTGTCATTTCAGATCAAGTATATTTTTTAGGAAAAGAAAAGGGAACAGGAACTCTGCCATTGTCCTAGTAATTTATAATGTAGCTGCTCAGCCGCCCCCTTGTACAGCCCACTGAAAATAAGAAGATGGATGAAACGAATGAAAGAATTTTATTAGAAAATGTAACCTTGACCTATAAGGGCTGTATATGCCTTTAACAAAGGCTGCAGTGAAGTGTAGTGATTTGTGCCAGAAACATAAGGCACTATTTAAAATGCCCTACACTATATAATTGCTTGGAGTGTATAGGGGGGTAGCAGGAAAACACGCTAAACCTTATGCAAAAAAGACAAGCAAACAAAAGAAAAACTTTGCACAAACAAACCGTTGGGGTACTTTTCCACATTTGGCTTTTTTGATGTAATTTTCATAGGGAATTCCACAAATGGATTATTAACTGGTAAAGACTGAAATGCTCTTTTTGTTTCTTCTTTTTAATGGGGTTGGCCCCGTGTAGCCCAAATGCTAACATAAAATAACAAACTGAGTTTTTGTCTTCTCTACATTTAGCACTGTCTTTACCTTTTTGCTTTTAGTTACTCCAGGCTTTGTTGATTACCTACAGTGGTGATTAGAGGTCGATAGCGCTGCAGCCAATCACTGAGCTCAGCGGTTTATTCAGACTGTATCCTTTATAGGAGGTCAGACTAATAAACAAGCAATTAAGGCCCCTTTCACATTAGCGTTTTTGTGTCCGGATCCGGCCGATCCGGACAAAATATGCATCTGCTACATGTGTCACCTAACTTGCGGTGCACTTGCAGCATGCCCCATGCGTTGTCTATGGGGCTTGCGACAAGTGCGGTATTGCCATTGCAGTAGTTATGGCCGCAAAAAAAAAAAAGCGGTCTGTTGCGGTTTTTTTTTCTGCGCCCACAAGTGCCGGATCGCGGCTATACTGCACTTGCCGCAAGCCCCATAGACATCGCATATAGCTTGCCACAAGTGCACCGCAAGTTCAAGTGTTTTGGAGGCAGATGCGTTTTTTTTTGTCCAGATTGGCTGGATCTGGACAAAAACGCCAGTGTGAAAGGCCCCTAAAGGCCACGTTACATGAGGCGACATCGCCGCCGATTACATAGGCGGCGTGGGGCGTGGCCTATCGGCGGCTACATCGCCCCTACGTCGCCTCAGTGCTCTGAAACCAGGCGACCGATCTGGGGCGATGTGCACACATCGCCCCATATAACCAGCCGCCGGCGAGCTGACAGGCGATGGGAGCCATAGGCTCCCATTGTCCTGCATCACTGCTGGGGTTTTGAGAAACCCTAGCGGCGATGCGGCCTGTCAGATCGCCGGCGCGGCGCTGTAGGTGTCGCCCCATGTAAATGGGGGATGGCGACGCTGGCGGGGCGCCAAAAATTTGCGCGCCCCCGCCAGTAGCCGCCGACATCTACAGCGCCGTCGCCTTGTGTGACAGTACCTTAAGTCTTCCACGGGGTTAAAGTTAAAAAAATGTTTTACACATTTTTATACAAAAAAAAAATCTTAAAAATTCAAATCGCTCCACTATTCCCCATTATATAATAATAATAATAATAATAATAATAATAATAAAGTAAAAAAAATAATACTAAAGTAAAAAAAAGTAAATTAAAAAAAGCACTTTTGATACTGACATCTATAAAAATATTAAATTGTTTAACATATGTTGTAAATGTTGTGAAGAGAAATAAAATCATGGCAAAACTTAAACTGCCTTTTTATTGTTTCTAAAAAGTGGTTCCATAAAAAAACAAAACAAAAAACTAAAGTTATGAGGAAAATGGAAACATTCATCAATTTTGCCTTTTTTATTTTTTTACAAAGTAATTTTTTAAAGCTACTAAAATAGTAAAAATCCTATACATGTATTGTACTGTAGTAATCTGATTTGCAGAAACATGTTTCTATTAATGATGAGCGAGCTCTACCATGCTTGGGTGCTTGGTACTCGAAACGAGCGACTCAAGTACCCGAGTATTTCCAGAAAAACGCTACACTTTCCCAATAACTTCAATTATTTTATAGTTGGGTACTTGAGTCGCACCCATCCGATTGGTTGACCTGCTTGTTACGAGTCCCTTGCCCAGAGCATGGTAGTGCTCTCTCATCACTAGTTTCTATGTCATTTTTACCATGTAATGAACCCCTAAAAACATTGGGGCAAAATGGCAACATTTAACCACCTTTGGAAGTTTATTTTACCATTATTAAGAATGAGAAAATAAATGATGTCATTCAAAACTACGATCCATCTGATCCTTCAAAAAAAAAAAATGTGTAAACAGAAAAATTAAAAAGTCTTGGAAAAGAATAAGTAAAGATGAAAACCCAAAAACCTCACCCATAAGAGGTTAAAGCAGACTGCTCCAGATCACAGGAATATTCTTTGTCTTCAACACAAAAAGTGCCAAACAATCTACCATATATATAGCGAGTTTATTCGAATAATAATAATTAAAAACTAAACAAATTGTTCCATAGGCCAGGAACACAGGTCATGAGGTTTTATGAATGTCCCTAATAGGGCAGGAACGTGACAGTTTGAAGGCGCTGTAAGACAGAAAAAGTAACTAAAAGTTGTTATATTTGGATGCAGCAGGATGTCGGCAGTCCACCAAGATGAAAGCATTGAGTGTCCGTGCCCTGTAAATAACTGGAAGATTGGAGTTTCCCTGCTGCACCCCCCACATAGAGCGACAAGGCGGTGCGTGTAAGAGCTGATTAACATCCTGCGAGCACTTCCTACTGGAGGAGAGGATGAGGAGGCTTCTTCAGGACAATGGTCTCATGAGCGTATGTTCTCTCATGCCAGAGAATCCGGCTGATTATGCTAATGACACTCGGCTCAAAGTCTGATCAGCGAGTGACTGATTGTCATTTACTGTGATACGATTTTCTTGAATGAGTAATGAGTTGTCTACTAATAGTGCAACCCCTTCCGATTCCACATTTCCACCGTGAAAATAAAAAAAGCCTATACTCACCTCCCGTGTCGCTACTCACGTTCCTGGGGCTCACGTGACATTGGATGCGAGACTCTTATGACGACACAATTATCACCAGCTTCCGTCTTTTCGCCTTCAGACAAAGGATTTAATCAACAGAAAGTGAGGCCTGTAGCTACCGCTCACATCCTGTTGATTACTCCTGTGTCCGAAGGCGGAAAGACCGAAGCTGGCGATGATTGTGTCGTCATAAGAGTCTCGCATCCAATGTCACGTGAGCCCCAGGAATGCGAGTAGTGACACTGGAGGTGAGTATAGGCCTTTTTTATTTTCCCGGTGGAAATGTGGAATCGGAAGGGGTTGTACTATTGTGGACAACTCCTTTATATTCCTGTTCAGCTTTGAGTGTAGTCCCATATATCATACATTACATGCTAGGGAAACAACTCTGCAACTAACCTTTATTAAAAATGACGAACATTTGTGCACTCCTAGGTAATTTAACAACCTTGATTCTCCCCACTAACATCACCTGCTGGGGGAAGAATCAGATAGATGGCCCCCAAAGTCTGTTCTCTAAAATACATAAGGGCCTTTACTGCAGTCCTGTATTTTATGGTCTCCTGTTGTGTTTCGCTGCAGTATAGGACAGGACCGATGTCCCAGGGTTTGTTAAGGTTAGTATCAATGTAAGAGATGTGTGACCATTCTGGAGTGCCGTGTCCATCAGTATTGTATTATTTTGGTGAGAACCTCCGTATGGTTTCCCTCTTTATCTTGTGCACATAAGAATAACATGATTCTGATGATGCCAGTCTGCCCGTGCACGTGGTTGGATTCAGTCCCATCCTGTTCCTGAGGATTGTTTGCTTTTCGTCCGCACGCTCTCACTTTGTCTCGTTTTGATCATGTGTAAGGCGTCTCAATTCCCTGATTGAAAAACATGACTGTAATATTTCCATCAGACTATGTTGTAATGCTTCACCCCGTCCCTAATGATTATTGAACGAGGCGTAGTACATTCCTGATGCTGGCATTAACATTGGGGAATGTTCCACCTCCCATCGATCTGCCCTGGCTTGATTTTTGGGAGGCGACACTTTTTTTTTTTTTTAATTATCAAATTTACAGACACAATTTAGTATTCAATTACATGCAGTTTTTCATTGACATGGTACAACCTGCAAGCTGATTTTACTTAAGCTTGCACAACATGTGTGTGATAGACCCAACAAAGAACACATTCACTGCCGGAGGGCCAGCAAAACATTGCCTACAACAGCAAGCTAATGACATTAATGGTCAGCATGTTGTGGAGCTGTACAAATTGCCCAAATCCTGACTTAAATCTTGCTTCATCTACAGTCCAGGCTGGTTAAGAACCAAAACTCAGTTTTATAAAAATATACGTGACATAACAACTTGAGGCAGAGTAGAAAGGGCGTTCCAGTTGTAAACAATTTTTTATGTTGATGTTTCAGACTATCTTATAATATTAATCATCAAACCTGTTCTGACACTCACCTGGTCCCTGCCGATCTCCGCTTCCTAATCCTTATCAGGGTCTTTGCAATTGTTTACTTAAAATAAAGGCTTTATCACCTGGTGATTAACTTACAGGATTACAATGACACATGCACAGCAGCCCCATACACCCCCTGCTGTGACTTGACACCTTAAAGCCCCGTCACCATAGCGAGATCGCTGTTAAGTCACAGGTTTTGTGACGTAACAGCGACCTCGCCACGTTTGAAACTTAGCAGTGATCAGGCCCCTGTGTGAGATCACTGATCGTTACAAACTGTTCTGGATAATTTTTTGGTTGTTGTGCACCCGATGGGAATGCTGCATCACTATGTTTGACAGGGACGACGACCAGCGATCTCAATACTACGCCCGAGAGTGACAATTCCCAATGACCTCCTTATCATTCCCGATCGTTGCTGAGTCGCTGGTGAGATGTGACTGTTTCACATCTTACCAGCGACCCCGAAGTGACGCACTAGCAATCCCTACCAGGTCGTATCATTGTCAGGATCGCTGGTGTGTCGCCAAGTGTGACAGTACCCTTACTGGTGTGGGTGGGGGGCAGCTCTCCCAGCTCTGCTACATGCCTAAAACTAAATGTATTGATGGAGTCAAAACGGCAGCACCCAGTAATCTATGTGATACATTGTTAGATTCAGGGTTTCTTTGCTTACTTTATGTTGGTGTCAGAAGAGGAAACAAACCGGTTGATATATTTCCTTTAACAACTTTTCTTTGGAACTCCATTTAACCTCCACGTTGATTAATTTTTCTACTTACTTTGTAAAATATCCTTTAAGGCTACATTCACACACTGTGCATTTTTTGCGCTTTTTTGTGTGGCCGCTTTCAGCAGCGTTTTGCACCCGCGCAAAAAAGTGCAAAAAAAAGAAGCAGTGCCTGAACCAGCATACTTTTTTACGGGCCCGGGGGGAGAAGTGATGTCACAGAGGGGAGGAAGAATCCTGATTCCTCCCCTCTCTGTGACCGCCTCCTTTGGGTTTTGCAATATATTAATATACATTGCGAAACCCAAATTAAAGTAAAGGAAATGTGTGGAAAATAATAAAGATTGAATACTTACACTCCGGCGGTGTTCGGGAGCGGGAGCAGCCACAGGTATCAAGCTGCAAGGACCTTGCATGATGTCAGAGTGACGTCACGGGCGCTGATTGGCCGCTCGCGGTCATGTGATATGTGGCGTTTCATATCACATGACTGCGAGCGGCCAATCAGTGTTTGTGACGTCACTCTGACATCATGCAAGGTTGTTCCAGTCGGTACCTAGCCTTGTCTCCGCTCTGGTTTGCCCAAACAGGCCGCCGGAAGGTAAGTATTAATTCTTTCTTATTTTTAATACATTTGCCTTTATTTAAATTTGATTTCGCAGTGTATATTAATACACTGTGAAATCAAATGGGGGCGGTCACACATGTCACAGACGGGAGGAGGACCAGGATTCTTCCTCCCCTCTGTGACATCAGATGCAGCAGTGCGCCCCCTATGGTAAAAAGTGGCGGCATTGCTGTGTTAAGAATTGACATGTCAATTCTTTTTACGCCGATGCTTTTTCCCATAAAAGCGATGCGTAAAATTACGCTGTGTCTGTACGGCAAAGTGAATTTCCCATTCACTTTGCCGGTTGACACAAGCACATTGCACATTTTTGAAAAGCGCTCGCAATGTGTGAACGTAGCCTAAGCCTGTCCTCTGGAGATATCAGTTTAGAAACCTTTGCTTGTACCTATTGTTGTTTTTTTGGAAACTTTACCATTCATGTTTATTACCTGTGACAGCTATTTAAATCTAATAATAACAAAACACTCCTAGGAGTCTGAAAACTACAGGTTTTTTTTATTTAGAGTTTTTGTAAATCCAAACATCCAGTGCAGTCATTTTAGTATGTGGAACACATACAGATCTCTGTAACCTCTAAGATAGTAACGGGACTGCCACATGTGCATATGTCTCTCTATTGCATTTGTTCACAATATTACAAGCCATGTTTTCTGAGATTTAAAGGCTGACTCCCATCTGCTATGATCAGGAGCACGCTACTCCTCTGCTTCAGGGTGAAGGAGCAGTGCGCTCCTGAAGAATGACAGTATGGACCAGCAGTATGGCTGAACTACTGCTTGGTTTGTGAGCCCTCCAATATTGCAAGAAGACTAGCTTGATCTCTCCAGCATCGTAGGAGCACAGCGGCACTGGATCCAACAATCAGGCTGATTTTATTCAGAGCAGCACTTACAAGCTCTATAGCAAAGAGTATGCAAGCATGTGCTCCTTGTTTAGGAAACCGGCCTCTACTGACAGACTGCAGAGGTGGTCATTAAACTTGGCAATGAGCAATGATTTTTAATGAGCGGTAACTTGCAAAGTTGATTGTTTTTAGAAGCACTCTTTAATATTACCCTTGATCTTGAGAAAAAAACCTTAACTGTGCAGTTTCTTTCTAGTCCAGGCATTTCTTGTGTAGGATGACTGTAGATGTGATACTCGTGTGTGTGCTTCAGAGAACATTGTTCTCGATTCCATCAGTGTTACAGGCCACAAATTAGTTACAGGCATCCCCAGCTGGACCATGAGTTTAGTTTTCGCCAACGTTGTTATTTTTCTGCTTTTGTTTATTACAGTCACAACGTGATGTAAAGTTGAAAGAAACATGATCAAGAAGCTTTTAAAAAATAATTTATATTCACATTGAAACTCTTTGTAGACTAGCTTAATTGAAGGGTGAGGATTAGTCGCAGTAAAATTAGTCCCAAAGTCCTAGCCGTCTAGATGACTGTGGAGGGATGACTGGGCCTTTTCTAGTGTTGCCAATTGCATGGCGTGTTAGCTAATCTTCTGGCTCCGAGCATTATGACATCATGGGAATTGAGCGCCGGTCACGACGAGCAGTAAGTGCACAACTCATAAAAAGGCAGGGGCTGCAATGTGTTATTTTCCTTCAGAGAACAGTGTCTAAAACGCTGTCTTTTACGATCAGCAGATATTTTCTTGATGCCACAGTATTACATTGTATAATTAGATCATGCATTATCTAGTAGCAGTATTTATTAAGAAAGTTTTGTACATCAGTTTTAATCCCTAACAATGTTTGTCACTTTTTTTAAAATCCAAATTGATCATTTTGCTCCTTATTCATTGCCATGAGGCTCCTATAGACTGCTTAGTTAGGCCACGTAATGTCCTACCTGTGGCCAGGAACTGCGAGTGCATGCACGGATCTGCACAGCTTTCACAACGCTTGTGTTTCCTGTTAGGCTTTGCAAGTATACGACCTCCTGCTGAGGTTATTATTGATTTTCTATCATTTCAACCGGCGGACGTTGCTGTTTTTTCCTAATAATGTGCATACTGGGCTGTGGAGTCGGTAAGCCAAACACCCAACTCCAACTCTTCAGTTTCCCTGAATTCAACTCCACCAAAATGGACACCGACTCCACCACTCTGACTCCTCTACTCCCAACTCTATACCCATAGCTGTGAAGTCAGTAAGCCACATATCCGACTCCTCAATTTCCCTGAATCTGACTCTGGCTCCACTCAAAATGAGGACCCACTCCCACTCCACAGCCATACTTTACACATCAAACATGGATGATGTAAATGTCTATCAAAGAGCAAGACTCCAAGGTGGCTTAACCACTCTTCTCCACCTCTGCTGGTCCCAAATTGTCCTTTCTGGCAGACATCGCTTCCTAATCAGCAGACAACCTGGCTAATGTCGGCAGGAGCTCCTGCTCGATTGGCAGTCCAGGCAAGCAGCATTGGCGTCCCTAGTTTGAACTGTGCACTCTAAATGCAGCTAAATGAGGCAGGCAGGTCTGTCTCTGCCGCATCAGAAGCAATGTGGAGCTGACACTGGCCAGGATTAAGCACTGATTACACAGTCCAGTATTCCCAGCCAGCCTCCATGCAGAGCTTACAAACTCAAGATCAAAGAGCTTGTAAGCGCTGTGCATGTTTGCCCAGTCCCTCTGACAATGTTAATAGTCAATAATTAATAACAGTTAATAATTAAATATGAAAGGAATGAGTGACTACAGTACTGTAATCTTGGCAATGTGAAGAAAATTGTAAGATTAAAAATTCCTACGTTCTTGAGTGCAGAGATAAATTTTAATAATAGGAAATCGAAGATTATGGTAATAATGTTTATTATTGCTATTTATTTATCTTTGTATTTTATTTTGGTTTTGCGGATGGTCCTGTGTTCAATAGGTCTTTCTAAATTTTTCTTATTCTACTTCAAAAAAACAAAACTTATGTTGACACCTACCTGCCAGATGTATTTTAGAGTGATACAATTTTGGTATCCCTCTTCCCATCGCATCGTTCCTGTGGGCAAATGCGACTTAAAGGCCATAAGAATTCTTTAAAGAGGCTTGCCAGACCAAAAGAAAAGTTCCCTTGGGGTTTGGAGCCCAAAAAAATAAACTACCGTATATACTCGTGTATAAGCTGACCCGTGTATAAGCCGACCCCCCTACTTTTGCCCCCAAAATCTGGGAAAACCTATTGACTCGTGTATAAGCCGAGGGTGGACCCCAGCAGTGTGGTATACAGCAGCCTCCCCAGTGGTATATACAGCCCCAGTGGTAGTATCCAGCAGCCCCAGAGGTATATACAGCCCCAGTGGTAGTATACAGTAGCCCCAGAGGTATATACAGCCCCAGTGGTAGTATCCAGCAGCCCCAGAGGTATATACAGCCCCAGTGGTAGTATACAGTAGCCCCAGAGGTATATACAGCCCCAGTGGTAGTATAAAGTAGCCCCAGAGGTATATACAGCCCCAGTGGGTAGAATACAGCCGCCCGCCCGCCTCCCCCATCAGTATACAGGCCCCCCCATGAGGATCCAGGGCCCCCCCTCCTTGCTCCGCAAAACCTGCAAAGGAAAATCCTTATACTTATCACTCTCCAGTCGCCGCCGTCCCGCCGCTGCCATCACGATCCCTGTCTTCTTCCAGCGTCTTCCGACTTCCTTTGGTCGCGGGCAATGACGTCATTGCCCGCGACCACAGGAAGTCGGAAGACGCTGGAAGAAGACGGGGATCGTGATGGAAGCGGCGGGACGGCGGCGACTGGAGAGTGATAAGTATAAGGATTTTCCTTTGCAGGTTTTGCGGAGCAAGGAGGGGGGGCCCTGGATCCTCATGGGGGGGCCTGTATACTGATGGGGGAGGCGGGCGGACGGCTGTATTCTACCCCACTGGGTATATACTCGCGTATAAGCCGAAGGGGGACTTTTCAGCCCAATTTTTGGGCTCAAAACTCGGCTTATACGCGAGTATATACGGTAAGTAATAATCAACTATCTGCACCAACTTGGATTCAGTGCCGGCCGCTTTGTGGTGTGTTCTGGCACTGGAAGAGGAGACATCACAGTTCCATCAGCAGCAACACTGCTGAGAAGTGTGATTGGCTGCAGCAGTCAGGTGGCGAGTAGCACATCATCAGGAAATCAAGACGCACCACTGTCCTGCTCCTGGTGGAACGGTGACTTCTCTTCCTGTATGTGATTGCAGATCACAGAGCATCAAATGCCGGATCCAGATAGTTTTACTTAGTTTATCATTTTTACAATTCCCAACCCAAGTGGACTGCTCTTTTTGCCCAAATAACCCCTTTCAGTCCAATCCATAACTTGAAATTAAGACTGGTTTCCCAAATCTGTTATTCGTGGTCCTAGTTTGGTCTCCAATGTTATAAGATCTGTGGCCGGTCTGGATATTCCGGTCCAATTTTGAACTGTGAATGTCTGACTTGTGAAACCTGCTTCTCTTATGGTATCGTCACACGGTGCGATGGCACCGGAGATGTCGACGGCGACTGGCGGGAGTGCGCACACTTTTGGCTTCCTGCCAGCGTCGCCACCCCCCGTTTACACTGGAAGACACCTCCGGCAATGCACCGGCGAGCTGACAGGTGGCATCGCTGCCGGGGTGTCTCAAAACCCCAGCAGTGATGCAGTACAATGGGAGCCTATGGCTCCCATCGCCTGTCAGGTCGCCATCGGCCGTTTACATGGGGTGATGTGTACACATCTCCACAGATCGGCCGCCTGGTTTCAGAGCACTGCTCTGAAACCAGGTGACCACTCAAAGGCGTTGCCATCGCCTATTTACGTTAGGCGATGCAGGGGCGATATCGGGGCCGACAGGCCACGCCCCTGCATCGCCTAAGAAATCGGCGGTGCCGTCGCCACGTGTGATGGTACCCTTAGGTTAAAGTGAACCAGTCACCAGATTTGGGTGTTTGAAACTAAAATTGCCACCTTCAGCAGCGCCTATGTTACATTTTAAGAAGGTGGCTCTTATGCCCTGTATCCCCCTCTATATCAAATAAACTGGTTTTTAAAACCTCCCGCCCTGTATTATAATTAACTGTTTCCGGTCCGATGGATTTGATTGCAGCTCGGTCTGTCCTGCCTCTCCTCGCCGTCCAACAGTCTCTTCTATTGATTGATATGCAAATTGCGAGTTTGCACAGTCTTCCCCGGATTGTGCAGGTGTACTGTGTGCTTGCACAGAGAACTTAGCTGATCACGCATGTGCAGAATCCTTTTAGGCTTTGCCCACAGTAGGGCAGAGCATAATGCGCAGGCGCGATCCGGAGATGCAATTGCGCCGGTGTGTAATTTGGTCATCACTCAGACTATCGCACTGCAATGAGAGACTGGACGGACGGAGCTACAATCAAACCCCTCAGACCAGAAACAGGTAATTTTAATACAGGGCAGGAAGTTTTTAAAACTTTTTTTATTAGGTGTACGGGGGAGTCAGGCCATAATAGCCACCTTCTTAGAATGCAGAATAGGTGCTGCTGAGGATGACGCTTTTAGTTTCAAACACCCAAGTCTGAGGACAGGTTGACTCTAAAGCTGATTTTTTTTTTTTAGGACATGTTGGAGCAGAAAGTACTTCAAATCCTCAAAAACTTAGTTTTTACTCCAAAAAGTCAGCAAAGAGACTGTGTGCACCTACCCGAAATGAGTTTTCTAATAACTTGGTTGTACTTGTTTACTAGGGTAATTGGTGAAATATTTATTTTTTCCTTTTTCTCTCATGCCGAACCCATGCTACCAAACGGCCTGTGACATTTTTTTTTTTTTAAGGAAAAAATGTTGTTTTTTCATGTGCCCTATATTGTCAGTTAATCTGTTTTGCTGGATGATGGATCTTATCAATAAACAACCTACAAGTAGTTTCCTCGGCTTGGCCAAGCATTCACCATGTGAATTCAAGGTGAGTAATCTGGTCCGACAACTCTGGTGGCAATTTATCTCCCCCTAAACAAAAATAAAAAATAATAAAAAAATGATTGGATATATTGCAGTCCAGCAGCGCCCTTCTTCATTCGCCTAACACCTACCTCTGCAGGAAAGTCGCAGCAGCCCTTACACATCAGTCCTGCAAAGAGGGTCTTTTTCGGACTTCCGTAATGTCACGTGTGGCCTCCTTTTGTCTTGGGGGTCCTCAACTTTTGCGATCTTATGATTCTCATTAGTGAGGAGGTGATGATAATAGAATGGAAATAGTCTCTACTACAGCTATGACCACGTTCTATAGCCTACGTTATCCACACCGAGAATCTTGTGAACATTTTTGGCAAACGCTTACCTATATTGAGCATCAATAGCGTGACTGGCATCTAGAAAAGCGATGTGTACTCACCAGTATGGGCTAAGGACAGAAAATGTCTGCTTCCGTTGCGTGCAAGTGACAGGTGCACTATAAGCAGCATTTAAGCCATGTTTGCAGTTGTTCTTCGCTGACTCCAGATTTGCTCAGCTAATGCCATTGACCCTGATTTTGCAGATTACTTAAGGCTCCGATTCTCTACTCTACCTTTAGGTCATGGCTGTCAAATCAGATTTTAGAAATAGCTGACAAATTAGCAAATGAACAATAATGTGTTCAGTTAGAAATTGAATTAGGTTGTGCCTGTGATTATCTCGGACTGCTCGGCTCACAGTAAATACAATCTGATATCTAAGTACATCAGGTTTCCATAGTGTGCAATATTAATACATTCTCTACAATTTTTCTAAGTCACTTTAAGGTTTCTATGTGCCGGAAAGCAAAAATAAACTTCTAAAAAGGCATAGATCTTATGGAAAGACAGTGCCTTCATGTGTATGTAACCAATAAGCCGACTGATCTCATTAACTGCAGCTTACACCAAACATACCGTGTGCGGAGGAGAGGACTAGTAGACGTCTGCTCAACCTTGACACGGAAAGATTAGGTGAAGCGGATAATTCCAGATGTTTTATTTCTAGCAAGAATCTAGAGCATATATAATAATTCTGAATTGTGTTCTAACACGTCGGTGTGATCCATTACATTGGGTTATATGGATGATGCTCTTGATAAGTGATCTTGCTTAATATACATGCCATGGTATCTGCTAATGCTTCGCTACATTTAGATAACCCTCCCCAATAATAGACTCAAAAATAAGCACGTTGTCGCCTTTCTGTGAATTATGTCTGTATCTGAGAAAGCGGATGGCTATCAACATCAAATCAAGTTTACCAGATTCCGAAATGGAAAATGTGGCCAGATATGCAGTGATATGGGAATTGGCACGTATCTCTGCACAACTGAGCCGACCTGGCATTTAGGAGGCTAAGGCTCGGTGCACATTGCATCTAAACTTTACATTTGTAATATACAATGTTGAACGCTCCCAACGTATATGTCAAGCATATCCATGGGGCTCTGACGAGGAGTATGCTTTTGGCCGCCATCAGGGTCATATGAAAGAAAGTACCTTTGTGTTAACTCTACTGTAAGGCAAAAGCAACAGACCTTCGATTTCCTGGGAAAAAAAAACATCAAAAAACCTCACATGGCATGTGGTATCAGTGTATTTGTACTGAGACCTATATGCCCATACAGTGGTGTGCAAAAGACCACTTTTTTGAAGTTTAAATTGGGAGATTATTCCCAGAGTATACTGCCAATGAAAGGTTCAGGAACAATGTGAACAGGGTCTAACAAAGCTGACTGATACTCTGTAATAGAGGCCATGTTTGTTATTATTAAAATGTAACAAAGAGCAGAAAATTTGAGGAAATGTTCTTCATATGGATTCTCTAAAAAAAACAAACAAACAAGGTTTATATGCTGTGTGTGTGTGTGTGTGTATATACGGTATATACGCACACTGTCTACATGAGACTGTCACTGGATAAATGGACTCTAAGAGCTGATATATATTTTTTATGTTGGTCTTTGCCAAGTTACTTCATGGACAAGGAAGATGCTTAACAGTTCTCAAAAGTTACCGTACATGTCTGTGTATTGCATAGACCAATAGTCTCAAACTCGGCTGGATATAGGGCCGCACATAGAATATTTATTTTTTGGTGGGCCACATTCTTTGTAGAACTAAATGACATCAATTCAAACACTGATTTCTCAGTAATGGAATGGACTGGACTTGTAAAGGTATTGCTTTTTTGTTTTGTTTTTTTATGGACCTACATGCATATATAATATTTAATTCTGGCGAGGGGTTGAAATCCTGCTGACAAATTGAAGGGAAGTTAAGGTCGCAATTGGATCTAACAAAACATATAAAGAAGAAACTATATCCAAAAATATATTCAGTAAAACATAATTGTATTAATTGTTTAAAATCAGTGAGGATAACTGACAACAATGGGAACACTAGAAAAGAAGGCGCACAGAACGAGCAGGAGGAGAGATCATAATCATCCCAGATTGGTCAGGTCCCATACCAAGTATATAACTGTGTCAGGAAAATATGAAAATGAACTGATGTATATGGAGGATCTGACATCTTCTCTACGAGATTCCCAGACTAATTTTGGTTCTACTTGGTTGGTCTGGATGGAATTACAACAAACTGAGCGGTATCGTTCCCTGCTTGGTGGGGGTTGCCCTCGGATCATCTTCCAATTTGAGTGGGTTGCCTGTCGTGGCGGGCCTGGGGTGGGATGCCCTACCCTGGATTCCCCTCCCCCCCCCCCCCTCCTACTCCCATCCTTCCCTCACTTTCCTCACTCTCCCAAGTCGATTGCTCTCCACCTTCCCCCCCTGCCTTTTCTTTCTACTCCCCTCTTGACCTCTAGTTCTTGTTAATCATCCTTTTATTTTGATACGACCTCGATTCTCTGTTCTTCGAATTCAATATAACTTGCATCTCATAAGGTTAGGCCTTATGGTGGCCATGCACAAGGCCATTGTTGCTGGACTGCTAAGGACCTGTTTCTCAATTTCTTATTTCTCCATATTATGATGGTGCTGTACTGTTATTATGAGCCCGGCGTACTTGTATCACTACATGGAACTGATGATATTTGAGGGCTTGCCTTGATTTTTGTGTTATACACACATATTCTCAAAATAAATAATTAAAAAAAAATTGAAAATGTCTTCCATTTTGGCTTAAGAGCTGACACCTAAATCTTAGCTGTGTAACAACTTTCGGACACTGGGTTTTTGCAAATGGTCACTGACCAAAGAGCTCACTCTCTTGACACCCATCCTCTCCTGAACAGAGAAACTAGTTCTTTATTTGGCACTACTAGCCTAAGGTATGCAGATTTAAATACTTAAACAATGTCACTTAATGGCCCTGCAGACCAACAACTCATTGGCGGGAAACCTGACTGCGGCAAAGAGTCAAAACGCTTTGTCTTCTAAGCAAAAACACTCTAAGTCAAAGTTCAATAATACACGTTAATAGCAAAAATATGAAAATTAGATTTTTGGAGTCCCTACATCTTGGTGTATGCAAAACACCGTTCTGCTTCACTGAGGTGCCTGAATCCTAAGAAATTAATTTCTGCCCACCAGCAAATTACACAGACAATACTGTGTTTGGACTCAGTAAAAGGATAAAATCACAAACAACAAATAATACTACGGTAATATCTTTGGCCCTTGAGCTTCAAGGTCAAAAATATAAAGAAAAGAAAAGGAGTTATTGATAACTTTCAAAGATATGTGGACCTAACAGAAAACAGGATATTTGTGAAATCAGCAAAGTGGGAGCTCTATGACCGAAGCATAAAACAGGAACATCCAACTTAGGAAATTATTTACGAATTTGTAAGGACACAGCTATGCATGTAGCTGTGAGGCTGAATCACACCCCATCTCAGGAGAGCCTCTTTCCCCCACCACCCGTCTTTTGAATGCCACCACGTGACACAGGTTTAGTAGTTTTTCTTGTCATAGCCGTTTTATTTCATAACAGTTTATACATACTGTGCATTGTCTCCTCTGTAATATCTTTTGTAAACACTGCCAATTCTTTTGGAGTAAAATTATAAAATATTTGCTAGCTTCGCTATTCATGCTCTATAACGATCCGTCACATACCCCGTGCAAATTGACGTTACCAAATGTGTGTCCAATCTTCCTGTATAAGTGATTAGTGGTGACAGCATAATTTACGTATTTATGTGATATTGTGGACTGAATGGTGACTGGACTGTGGTATATACCGTATATACTCGCGTATAAGCCGAGTTTTTCAGCCCAAAAATTGGGCTGAAAAGTTACCCCCTCGGCTTATACGCGAGTCACTGTATACTGTATACAATGTATACAGTATACAGTGCCCCGATCTATATACAGGCCCCCCCCCCCGCCGCAATCCTGTAAAGGAAGAGATTAGTATACTTATCCCTCCGCTGTCCCGCTGCCGCTGTCCCGCCGCCGCTCCTCCATCTTCATCCAGCGTCTTCCGTCTTCTTCTGGGTTCCTCCGATGGTCGCAGGCAATGACGTCATTGCCGGCGCGACAGAGGAGGAAGCTGAAAGAAGACGGAAGACGCTGGATGAAGATGGAGGAGCGGCGGCGGGACAGCGGCAGCGGGACAGCGGAGGGATAAGTATACTAATCTCTTCCTTTACAGGATTGCGGCGGGCAGGGGCCTGTATATAGATGGGGAGGGGGCTGCATATACCTCCTGGCGCTGCATATACCTCCTGGGGCTGCATATACCTCCTGGGGCTGCATATACCTCCTGGGGCTGCATATGGGGCTGCATATACCTCCTGGGGCTGCATATGGGGCTGTATATACCTCTGGGGCTGCATATACCTCTGGGGCTGTATATACCTCTGGGGCTGCATATGGGGCTGTATATACCTCTGGGGCTGTTTATGGGGCTGCATATACCTCCTGGGGCTGCATATGGGGCTGTATATACCTCTGGGGCTGCATATACCTCCTGGGGCTGCATATGGGGCTGTATATACCTCTGGGGCTGCATATGGGGCTGCATATACCTCTGGGGCTGTATATACCTCTGGGGCTGCATATGGGGCTGCATATACCTCTGGGGCTGCATATACCTCTGGGGCTGTATATACCTCTGGGGCTGCTGTATACTACCACTGGGGCTGCTGCTGTATATACCACTGGGGCTGCTGCTGTATACTACCACTGGGGAGGCTGCTGTATACCTCACTGCTGGGGGTTGTATACCTGTGCTGGAGTCCACCCTCGGCTTATACGCGAGTCAATAAGTTTTCCCAGTTTTGGGGGAAAAGTAGGCGGGTCGGCTTATACACGGATCGGCTTATACACGAGTATATACGGTATATATTTCTAGCAGGAACTGGTGGTATATATACATTCCGTCACATCACATGCTGCAATAGTCGACATAAATCAGAGCAGCTGCACTCATTTTCTTATTCTCTGTCAATACCCTGATTGATAAGCATGATAAGAGGGCGCCAGAGAGCTGCAAGGTCCTGACTAGTTTGTGACAAACTGGTTATTAGTAAAAATACAACTTTGATAGTCCGAGTGAGGGTAGCTGACTTGTAGACATTCTTTCCCACCGCTGGAATGGCACCAAGTCCTAACGTGCGTTTCGGCACAGAAGCCTTCTTCAGGAACTTTTGTCAGGTGTAGATGCCTTTGCTTTCAGCAGACTGTTCTGCACTTCTGCAGAGTTTGATATCTGTTTAGCATCTATGGATTAATAATTTTTCATACTTATTTTTGAATTTTGTTCTTTAAATTTAGCCCAATTAGGGCTCTATTTTTCCACTCTTATCATTCTGAGCTTAAAATCCTTCCTCCATTTTGGTACATTCATTGTGTTGATAACTTTCTGTTTAAAGGCCCCTCATGCATATTAATTTATGAAAGGGAACGGAGATAACAAAGAGTTTAGAATCTTCTTTTCTTTCAATTCCATGTCCCTATCATCGTTATAAAAGTGTTGTGTATGCACTTACCACGGAAAATGGATGTGCTGATTAAATATATTAGCATGGAATTAGATGACTATTTAAATTCTTAATGAATTTTAGACTGTTAAATATCACCGACAGCTATGGATAAAGCTGAACACTCACATTTCCTTTTTATGGCATTTCATCACACGCAAATGTTCTTTGACCCATGAAAGGTCTTTTTCGATGTTCTTTAGCTCAGCTTTGTGAGAGTGTGTTTAGTGACGGGCATTGTTGTAGCTAAACAGCACAATCCTCAGGATGGTTCTAGTATTCGCTGTCATCTCATAAATGTAATCACACATTTTAACCATTCTTGTTTGACTGGTTTTAAGCCTAGTTTTGGCTGAACAAACACATGCCAAATCTGCACTGTGTATATAAGGCCTAACCTCCTGGTCGGGAAGATTCACTTTTTCAATAGTGTTTTTGATTGTCTGATTTGGAGTTGCTGAGTTCACATATTCATACACGTTCCTTTTGTGGGAAAACGAGGCCTGACAGACCACCCATACACAGTCAGTCCATTGCATCAAAGTTGGCAGGACCCACCAATGTTCCTGTACGTACACAAGCCTGCCAAATTATTTCACTTGACAACAGATATTGGGAGACGGGATGATCGGGCATGTTGGATTCCAATTCAATGCTTTGTTGTCCTTTCATCATTGAAATATGACTGCATATGTTCTTGGGGGAGAGATGGCTGTCAGCCAAAATTCACATTGAAGTGGTTATATATAAAGTTATACACAGCAGAATAAGCTGTAAAACCAAAAATAAAACCATACTCTCTACTACTGGGCTATGACTACCAGCATATGATTGTTGTAGCAGTCAGTGGCCTTCATGGTCACATTCTGAGCATTGATGCTAGGAAACTGCGTCCTTTGTGGTTATTGATTGTCTGTAGTGTTCACATGCTGGCTATCTGTAAATAATGACGCAGAGGAACCCCGGTACTGAATAGATAATGGAATGGATAGGATAGATGAAATAAGGTTACCTTATTAATTTACAGCATTTCTTATTGTTTTAATTTTATAATTAAAGGGACTCTGTCATTTCATTTTTCAGTATGATACTAATATTACCCTTGAATAGTGCTGGGGCAGACCTTATAAAACATGTAAAAATCATTACTGTATCCTCTGTAGTTTTCTTGCTATAAGCATTTTCACACCCTGCAGGCAGCTGCTGCACTAGTCCAGACCATCCTAGTCCATTCTCGTCTGATCCCAGTCAGGCTGCTGCTGCACTAGTCCGGTTTCACTCCCAAGTAGTCCGCAGTATGTAAATGTTATTTAAAGAGGACCTGTCACCAAACCAGGCATGGTGATCTAATTGCAGCATGCAGACAAGGGTTCACCCAGCACTTGAGCAGCCCTGTACCCCGAGATAATACACTTAGAAAACTTACATGCTCCAGCCACTAAGGAGGTGGCTAGGGGCTGCAGCCAAGGGAAGATTCACACCCCCTGCCTGTGTAATCTGCCCACCGCTGCCAATCATTCTCTCCCTCTTCTCCAGCATTTAAACAGTTTTTTTAATCTCTCTCCCAGAAAGTCCAATTAGCCCCGCCCCTGAGGGGGCGGAGCCAAACAGCAAGTTTTGGGGGGGGGGGACTCTGTTTAAATGCTGGAGAAGAGGGAGAGAATGATTGGCAGCGGTGGGCAGATTACAAAGGCAGGGGGTGTGAATCTGCCCTTGGCTGCAGCCCCTAGCCACCTCCTTAGTGGCTGGAGCATGTAAGTTTTCTAAGTGTATAATCTCGGGGTACAGGGCTGCTCAAGTGCTGGGTGACCCCTTGTCTGCATGCTGCAGACATGCTGCATCCAGTGCTGTAATTAGATCACCATGCCTGGTTTGGTGACAGGTCCTCTTTAAATATCCACATCTATCCAAACTGATATTCTGTCCCTGTGCTCTCTACTGAAGTCAGTTACTGAAACTCAGGTTTCTGCAGGCTCCTTCGGAGGGGGGAAGCTATTTTGTGCTGCACTGTGTGCTGTCTGTAAGAGATTTCTCTCTATTTATATGAATGTTGGTTTTCCTGAATACATGTAATTTGTGTATCTGCTGAGCAAATGATCAAATATTAATATAAACACATACATATCTCAGAGAGCACACACTACACATGCATCAGATACACCCAATGAAGATGCCAAAGGTGCATCTGCTAAGAGCATAAACTTCCTCCTTTCTCCTTTGCACTGTGCCTGGAGAGTTGCACATACAACAGGATACATAGCCCCAAGTAAGTAATTTCCACTGCTTTGGTTGTGATCTTACAGAGGAGTGCAGTGCAGTGATGTCACTACATAAATATTCATTCCTTGGGGGGGTGCAGCAGAGAATTAAGTGATCACTCATTGATTGACAGATGGAATGTGTCACGTATTGACTGCCTTGTAGTATGGAAGTGCTGCTGCTGTGGTTTAAATGAAGCCTTTTTTCCCCTGCCCTCAGTGTGGAGAGAGGAAGCTAATAAGTGGGAGCAGGTTGTAGCAGGTGTGTGTGATGAATATGACTAATGCTTGGGTGAGCTGAGGGGCATGCCTGGGCTGGTTGCTCCCCACTCCTTGGCCATAAATGGGTCAGCTCACATCCACCTGATGTCTCTGATTCAGTTCACTGCTATTCTTTGACCCTGGAGTGCAGACGTGATATTAAGCAGCTGCTGCTGGTTTTCCCATTGGAGGTTGCTGGGTTCCATGGTCCTTGGGTGGAAGTAGGGCCTTATTCCTAGGGCTTCTTAGGAGTTTTAGGGTCTTGGGCTGGGGGCTCAGACCTCCTTACCTTCAGAGGTACCTCTGAGTACAGGCCGAGTCAGGGACCCCAGTATCAGGGCCTGAGCAGGCTCCCCTGACTCCCTACGCCCAGCTCCATCCTACTTCTGGGCACCCCGACCCCCCCCAGCGTGACAGAATTAATCTTTTTCCAGTTTGCAGAGGATAGAGGGAGTATAAATAAAAGAAATACATGAATAGAAAGAGCTTTACCAGAGGAATTAGAAAATGATATCACTTACATATGGATTTTTGACCTGACAGGTTCCCTTTAAACAGAGAGCTGCCCCCGCCCACCCCAGGGCCTTTATAAAGATTGTTCATTGACTATGAGGTGTCAGTCACAGTAGGGGGCATGTCAGACTGCTATACACGTGACATAGTAGTCCTGTAAAGGTAATCCCAGGGTAATAAAGCTTTTAGTTTAAGTAAACAACAGCACACACACTGATCAGAGAAGCACAATTGACCTTTGTTTTTTAATAACTCAGAACCTGATGAGGGAGGCATCATCGGCTTATGTTTTATATTTCTTACAACATGTTTACCTTAGCTTAAATAGCAAAATCCTGCTAATAGATTCTCTTTAATAATGGAGGTGTTATTAAAAAAAGAATTATGTAAAACCACAAAAATTGGTCAAAAAGGTGCAATCGCATTAATGTACCAGGCCATTTATGTTTTATGTCTAATGTTAACAATAATTGTCCTTTTTGTTACTTCCTACACCCCCCTCTTATCTCAACCTGGATGGTTTGCAAAGGCATTCATCTGTACCTTTTCATTTTTTTTTATGCTTTACCTAAATCTGAAAAGCCTGTTGTAACAAATTACAAAAATGTTCAATGAAAATATGTATTTTTTACATTTTTGTGCAAATATTATCTTCTCTATTGTGGTACAGTGAGTGCAAGGCCTAAGGGACTGGATGATTGACAATGGGATTTTGCTGTGTATTGGTTTTGCCTAGACAGTTTTTTGGGAAAAACTGCAATAACTGGCTGCCCTAATCGAATTAATCTGCATTGCCTTTGTGCTGCCCATGGACAGATTGCTGTAACAATTAATGGTGATGAGTGAGCACTACCATGCTCTGTAAGGAGGATGATTGGATGGGCGCGACTGATGTGCCAAATAGAAGTCAATGGGAACTTGAGCACTTTTCTGAAAGCGTTCCCCGTTGACTTCTATTTTGCTTGGTACTCAAGTTACGCCAATCCGAGCGTCCAACTGCTTGTTACGAGTAACGAGCACCTGAGCATGGTAGTGCTGGCCGTTAGCTCACTAACTAATCACTTTACGGACCGCAAGCTTCTGTAATCTGGACTGCATTTTGTAGAAACGTGATTTCCCCCCTTTGCTTGGAAGCTTACTCCCTAATATAACATTTAAAGTGTTTCTTGTTACATGTCATCATTCTTCTGTCAATTTCCAATGAGTAGAGAACGGTGACGTGTAAAACATCTGGTTCGCATGTGAGTAAATGTAGCCAAATGGCTCAGCTTTGTGGCTGCCAACGTATATTATTTTGCGTTGGGCTGATGTGAAAATACTTTGTCTTGTAGGTCAGCTGTCGGTAAAAGGCTAGCGGTATTTACTGGGCATCCACTCTTTATTTAATGTGTAGATGAATAGCACGGTTAATAAAAGAATTATTGCTGGGTACTCTGACATTTATGTCCTTGGATTCCAATAAAGAATTGAAATTATGAATAGCTGATGGTTTAAATTGATGTTTTATGTTGAACACTAGCTGTAATTTGCCCTCTGAGGATTGTTATACTGAGAAACAGATGGTTTTGCAGAGTAACAAATTGCTTGAAGTATATATAGAACTGGCTTTGAAATACTTTCACCTTCAATTGCAGAGAATCTGATCCAGTTTAGACACTTCCGTTATGGAAAGCAGCCCCTGATTCTAAAATCTTTTATTGTTAGATCACATTATAATCTCATTTACTGACTTAAAAGGGAAACTATCAACACGTGTTTCATATGGAGGCATCGGTGTTGTTGTTTAGGCACTTGTCTCCCTATTAGAATGATACCGTTTTTGTAAAGATACGATGTGCCAGTCATTAGTAATCTAGTGTACAACCCCTAGCAAAAATTATGGAATCGCCGGACTCGGAGGATGTCCATTCAGTAGTTTAATTTTTGTAGAAAAAAAGCAGATCACAGACATGGCACAAAACTAAAGTCATTTCAAATGGCAACTTTATGGCTTTAAGAAACACTAAAAGAAATCAAGATTAAAAATGTGCTAGCCAGTAACAGTTACTTTTGTAGACCAAGCAGGGGGGAAGTTATGGAATCACTCAATTCTGAGGTAAAAATTATGGAAACACCCTGTAAATTTTCATTCTCAAAACTAACACCTGTATCAAATAAGATCTGCTCGTTAGTCTGCATCTAAAAAGGAGTGATCACCCCTTGGAGAGCTGTTGCACCAAGTGGACTGACATGAATCATGGCTTCAACACCGAGAGATGTCAATTGAAACAAAGGAGAGGATTATCAAACTCTTAAAAGAGGGTAAATCAACACGCAATGTTGCAAAAGATGTTGGTTGTTCACAGTCAGCTGGGTCTACAATCTGGACCAAATACAAACCACATGGGAAGGTTGTTAAAGGGAAACATACTGGTAGACCAAGGAAGACATCAAAGCGTCAAGACCGGAAACTTAAAGCAATATGTCTGGAAAACAGGAAATGCACAACAAAACAAATGAGGAACGAATGGGACTAAACTGGAGTCAATGTCTATGACCGAACTGTAAGAAACCACCTAAAGGAAATGGGATTTACATACAGAAAAGTTAAATAAAAGCCATTATTAACACCTAAACAGAAAAAACAAGGGTTACAATGAGCTAAGGAAAAGCAATCGTGGATTGTGGATGACTGGATGAAAGTCATATTCAGTGATGAATCGCAAATTTTCATTGGGCAAGGTGATGATACTGCTCCCAGGACACAGTACCTCGAGGTCCGCGCTGCCACTTCAGAAAGGAACAAAAGAAGCCAGTACAAGAGAATGTCTGGATCAACGATTCTTCTTTATTGTCCTACGCGTTTCAGAGTCATCTCCCAACTCCTTCATCAGGGACATTCCCTGATGAAGGAGTTGGGAGATGACTCTGAAACGCGTAGGACAATAAAGAAGAATCGTTGATCCAGACATTCTCTTGTACTGGCTTCTTTTGTTCCTTTCTGAAGTGGCAGCGCGGACCTCGAGGTACTGTGTCCTGGGAGCTGATTATACCACAGGGATCTGTGGAAGTACGGTCCTGCAGCAGCTACTTGTATCTGAGCGATCATTACCAGTTGTGGGTCATCACAACTGTATCAGGTGAGCAGCCTCTTTATATAACCTTTTATCCTTCTTCAAAGAAGATATCACCCTATGTGCGCATTCTTGGATTTTTTATAAAGGTGATGATACTGGAACTTTTGTTTGGTGTCGTTCCAATGAGATTTATAAAGATGACTGCATGAAGAGAACATGCAAATTTCCACAGTCATTGATGATATGGGGCTGCATGTCAGGTAAAGGCACTGGGTGGATGGCTGTCATTACATGTTCAATAAATGCCCAAGTTTACATTGATATTTTGGACACTTTTCTTATCCTGTCAATTGAAAAAATGTTTAGGGATGATGAAATCATTTATTAAGATGATAATGCATCCTGTCATAGAGCAAAAACTGTGAAAACATTCTTTGAAAGAAGACACAAGGTCAATGTCATGGCCTGCAAATAGTCCGGATCTCAATCCAATTGAAAATCTTTGGTGGAAGTTGAAGAATATGGTCCATGGCAAGGCTCCAACCTCCAAAGCTGATCTGGCAACATCAATCAGGGAAAGTTGGAGCCAGATTGATGATGAGTACTGTTTGTCACTCATTAAGTCCATGCCTCAGAGACTGCAAGCTGTTATAAAAGCCAGAGGTGGTGCAACAAAATACTAGTAATGTATTTCAGTGTATTATTTGTTTGTTTGTAATGATTCCATAATTTTTACCTCAGAATTGAGTGATTCCATAATTTTTCCCCTGCTTGGTCTACAAAAGTAACCATTACTGGCTATCATATTTTTTTTTCAAGATTTCTTTTAGTGCTTCTTCGAGGCAGAGAGTTGCCATTTGAAATGACTTTAGTTTTGTGGCATGTCTGTGATCTGCTTTTTTTCTACAAAACTAAACAACTGAAAGAACATCCTCCGAGCCCGGTGATTCCATAATTTTTGCCAGAGGTTGTAGAAGCCATTTGCAAATCAGGCAGGAAGTGCATTAGAGGCGTGACATGCACTTTGAATAATCTAAATACATTGCCACACCCACAATATATCTTATAACTGATTTGCATATGGCTTTCGCAATCGCTTTCAGGCAGGCAGCATGTTTAATTAATATAAAATAAGCTTTTTTATTTTACTTTTGTACTGTTCCATGCACTGTTCAAACAATACTAATACTTCAGTGTGTAAAAATGTGGTGACTGGTCCTCTTTAATGGACATTTATCAACAGGAATTTGGATTCTTAAATACGTGGCTGTAATGGGCGGTGATTAACATGATACCTGTGCAGCGGGGCTGGGTGTCTTATTTGGGTATTCCCCCCCCCCCCCTCCCGCCTGTCCCTGGTCTATAACTGACATCTCACTGTTCTTCCAGTGACCGGAGTCTTCTGACTGAAATTTTTGCACAGGCGCAGGCATTGCCAGAAGCAGTGCATGCACAGATCGATTTCTTATCTCAGTGACGTCATTTGGAAGTTATTGCGCATGCTCAGACCCCGGCAATGATGGCTCCTATGTGAGATTTCCCCAAAGGATGAAGGTCATTGACAAAGTGGTTACCAGTCGGTCATCAACCAGATGTTACCCAGACCGGCAGGACGAGGCCGAGTACAATGTCTAGCCCTTCTAAACATATGCCTCTTATAATAAAGAATCCATGGCTGATTACAGAACAAAGTTAAAACTGATTTTTAACAAAAAAATATCCATTTTATCAACTTCATGTCCAAAGAGTCAACAGAGAGAACAAAATGAATTCATTAAAAGGGACCATGACCATAATGTTGACAATACATACTGTTGATGTATTTGATCAAACACAGATAGCAAGATATAATTTCAAGAAGAAGGGGACATCACACTGGAAGATTGCTGTACTGGAATCCCGTCACATGGCACCTTGTATGTTACATAAGTTGTGTGTTTTGTGTCTGAATTGGCATAAATGAACAGAGTAATAAAGCCACTTGATCATTTTTAGTGGACAATTCCAACGTGCTTTTATGCTGTTCCCTAAATGAGCTTTTGATGAGTTTTTTATGTTGCAGGATTCTACACCTACTACGTAAATTTAGTTATTCACATTTTTTTTTTTACATGCGTATTTGTGGCTTTTGTCTTTTCTTTTTGGTATGTCATGATTTAAAGTGAACCTGTCACCTCCGCTAGTGCTTTGCAAACTGAAAGCAGCACCTTCAGCAGCGTCTATGCTGCATTGTGTGAAGGTGTCTATACTCTCTCTCCCTCACCTGTACTCCAAAAGATACAGTTTATAATGTTTCCCGCCATGTATTTAAATGGGTACTTAGCCGGTCCTATGGGTCTGGTCATTGTGTCCCGAGATCGCTGCCAGCCTGGTCCTCCCCACCTCCTCTATGTGTCTGCTGCCTCCTCTTCTCTGCTTGTCCCCTCATCTTTGTTTACGCAGGCACACACAGCTCAGCGAGTGTGCGGGGAGCCTGGCTGTCATCAATGCGCCTGCATGAAGTGCAGGCACCAGAGCCCACCCTGTTTTATGTTATGCTGTTTTATGTATGCAGCGCTTTGGTGGCTGCATTTCACGCAGGCGCATTGATGACAGCTGGGCTCCTTGCTTACCGGCTGAGCTGTGTGTGCCTGCGTAAACAAAGATGATTATGCGCAGGTGCCGAAAAGGAGAAGGCAAACAGAAAAGGAGGCGGCAAATGCATACAGGAGGCATTGAGGACCAGGCTGGCAGCGATCTCAGGACACAAGGACCAGGCGCATCAGACCGGTTAAGTACTCATTTAAATACACGGCGGGAAACATTCTAAACTGTTTCTTTTGGAGTACAGGGGAGAGGGGGGAGAGAGTATAGACACCTTCACAGAATGCAGCATAGGGTGCTTTCACATTACGTTTTTGAGGATTTTACAACGGACAGCCACGGATCCGATTTGGCCCCCATGTTATCCTATGGGGATCGGATCAAATCGGATTTGGCCTAATTGCCATCCGATTTTGTGGGATCCGATTTGTGTACCCAAAAATCGGACACAAATCGGATTCCACAAAATCGGATAGCAATTAGGCCAAATCAGATCTGATCCTCTGCCTTTAACATGGGGCCTATGGAGCATGGGTCCGAGGAAACACAGGATCGTTTCCCGGACCCGATTTTAGTGTACTGAGCATGCTCCTTACCATCTAATTTCACTTCCACAATGTATAATACATTGCGGAAGTGAAATCTAGTTAAAGAAAGGGTTAAAAAAAAACAAAAAACAACCATGCTCACCTCTCCGACTGTGTCCTGCGCGGAACACCATCGGAGAGGTGAGCGTGTTTTTTTTGTTTTTGTTTTTAACCCTTTGTTCACTCCCGCAATGTATACACATATACATTGCGGGAGTGAAAGTACCCGGCTTGCCTGCGCTTTGCAGGCTCGGGCTTTCTGTGTCTGGGTCCGTGAAAATCACGGACCCGGACAGAGGAATAGCATCTGGAGGTCACCTCCGATGCTTTCCTTTCCTGTCCGTGGGATCCTACAAAAAGTAGACGCTGCTGAAGGTGCTGCTTTCATTTTGCACAGCACCAGGGGTGTGACAGGTTCACTTTAAATGTTCCTGCTTTGTTTTTCATACATCCTTTTTTCATACAGTCATGTGCAGATTACATGCGTTTTTGGTGCGTCTTCACAGCAGAAACACACTTTTTTTTTACCTGCTTTTTTTCCCGCAACGAATACGATTGTATAAGGGGAAATCTGCACATAAAACTCGGCGTACCTGCAAGAGAGAGAAATTAACATGTTGCCAATTTGATTTATACTCCACAGGTCAGTTTACATCGAGTAAAAAAAGAAGCGCAGAAGACATGAGGTTTCTATAAATCCCATACACTTTGTTGGAACTGTAAAACAATGCATTTTTGATACAGCGAAAATAAACATCAAAAATTCACCTAAAAAGAGAAATCTGAATCAGGAATTTGTGTTTTTTAACGAGGTTTTCCATTGTAAAGCCGTTATAAAGCATTTTTTTGTAAATGAGATCTTTCATAAGCTTTTCACAGCTTTTTATTTTAATTTGACACTGTCAAGATTGCTGCAGAATAAGGAATGTCACTGCATTTCTGCATTAATGTATTAAAACGTTGTAAAGAAAATAGAACAAGACATCACCAAAATTTTAATGTATGAACAGTAATGTAGATCTCCCTTTCACAATGTATGCAAAAGTTGAGTATTTGGTGAGTTTTTACCTCAGTATTTGTAAGGCCTGATGCACACATTGAGTATTTGGTGAGTTTTTTACCTCAGTATCTGTAAGGCCTTGTGCACATGTTCAGTATTTGGTGAGTTTTTTACCTCAGTATCTGTAAGGCCTCGTGCACACATTGAATATTTGGTGAGTTTTTTTTACCTCAGTACTTGTAGCCCAAAACCAGGAGTGGAAGAATAAGAGGGAAAGTATAATAGAAAAAAATAAATCAAAAATAGAAACACGTCACCACTTCTGTATTTATCACCCATTCCTGGTTTTGTCTTACAAATACTGAGGTAAAATACTCTCCAAATACACAACGTGTGAACGTGGCCTTAATGTCAGTAAGAACAATATTCAGAAAAAAGGTTTTAACTTGAATTTTGAAGCTGATCTACTTCAAAATCCTCATAAACAACTATGTGAACATATACTAAAAGTCCAGGCCAGTATTTATGTGGCACCCCTGCGGACTGGTAGCCACAGAAAAGAGCAGCAGCTGGGATGGTGAGCCATCCACCCCAAACCAAAAGCACCCAACACATCCCCGAATTCCTATACCTAGGACTTTGTGCCAGGCAAGGGAGAGATGGGAAGGAGCTGAGTGGTGGGTGGAGCTTAGGTGGCACCTGTGAGAGGGGGGGGGAGCTACAGTGGTTTACCTCAGAGTGAGAGTGACAGTTAGTCAGAATAGAGTTGGATCAGAGGATGGGAATGACATACGGAGAGGGACAGTAACAACAGAGGAAAAACACCGGGACCCGGCGGCCAGTGTCATCTTATGGCTGACCGGGTCCGAGACTATTGACCAGGTGTAGTGGAGAAGGAGTCCAAGGTGGAAGACCATGGTTACGGAGACACTGAGGGACTGGGTCGACGGACAGGGTACCGGCCCTGTAAAAGTGGTTGGCAGCTTCAAGCCCCGGTCACAGATTAACCGGTGTGGTGAAGGGTCTCTATGCCCGGAACTAAACAGACCGTCACACCAAGGAAAAGCCTCATATAGGACTTGGGAGTCAGTGACAAGACCCCCTGAAAAGTCAGCGACTGCTGGCCCTGAGGTAGTGAGTGGTCCTGAGGAGAGAGACCCGGAAAGGCTTAAGAAAGGGGGTGCTTTGGTGAACCAGACCAGCTGCTGACAGGCTCCCGGTACGCTCACTGCAGGAAAATTGAGACTGTGTAAAAGCAAGCAGTGAGTAAAGTACCCAGTTGAACTTGAGACATGTGTGAGAGTCTTTATTGAAGGTCCATGGCTGTGGAGACCAGCATCTGAGAAGAGGTCGAGATTGAAAAATCTGAAGGACACCTGTCAGTAGTAAGTGCATCCCCATCGTTACCTCACAACCACTTCCCCTAACCACTTCACCAAAAACTATAATCACCGGCCCAGGGGATAAACCAGCCCTGCCTGTGGAGGGCTCATCACCTAGCTGTGTCACCTCATCATCCCCCAGAGCTAAGACAAGCAGCGGTGGTCACATCTAGCCGCATACCACCGGTGGCGTCACTGACCAACTTTATTTTTATTTATTTTTCCCTTTTTACATTTTTTTCCCTTTTAATTGTAGTCCCTCCAGGGCCACGGAACAGGTCCACGGCCATTACCGTGACATCCCCCCTCGTGTGACCAGAGAGCAGGGACCGGTTCCGAGTAACCCTAGTAAAAGTGTAGGCCAGTATTTATGATGGTGCTTACTGTAGTTATTAGCAATGTGTTTTCCTGCCTTTGTGCTGCCTTAGGTGTTGGAAATCCATGTTCAAATGTTTAAGAATAGGTGTGAAAGAAACACAGTAACAATGTGAAATAATATATAGCAGACAGTTACAAATCTTTTTACGTGCCCTAAGAAGGTGCTCCTCTAAGACCACGTTCACTATTTGTTCAGTACTTTACCTCAGTATTTGTAAGGCCACGTACATATGTTGAGTGCTTAATGAATTTTTTACCTCAGTATTTGTAAGGCCACGTGCACACGCTAAGTATTTGGTAAGATTTTTACCTCAGTATTTGGAAGGCCACGTGTACACGCTAAGTATTTGGTAAGATTTTTACCTCAGTATTTGGAAGGCCACGTGTACACGTTCAGTACTTGGTGTTTTTTTACCTGAGTATTTGTTGCCAAAACCAGGAGTGGAACAATCGGAGGAGAAGTATAATAGAAACTTGTGCATCACTACTATATTTTTCACCCACTCCTGGTTTTAGTTTACAAATACGTAAGTAAAAAACTGATCAACTACTGGACATGTGAACGTGGCCTTATATCACTCTTTTACTTTTAAAGATCTGCCTGTTAAGGCTGGAATCACACTGTCTGTGTGATATGTGAGGCAGTCGGATGAGTCTTGGAGCAGTCACCTGGAACGGCCTCTCTCCTGTCAGGATGGGAATGTCAGCTGCTTGTATTTCTATGCAGCTCCACACTCCCCATCCAGAGAGGGAGAGGCCGTTCAGGGTCATTGATCCAAGTCTCGTCCGAGAGACTCGCATGTAAGTAGGATAGTGTCGTTTCTACCCTCACTATGATCAGACTGACCTAAATGGGTTATTCAGGCTAGTCTTGCACTACTCCATAATCTGTGCCTGGTATTGCAACTCCGATTCATGTGAATAGGAAAACTGTAATAAAGAGCCTTTAGTAATTTTAAAGTACGGTAATTTTTCCAGGCTGTAAACAAATCGAGAGAAGAAAATTAGAATCCAGTCGACGTGACTGTAAAGGCCCAGGTTACACACACAGATAATTGTGCAGAGATTGTTCGCAGATCTCTGGTTGCAGTGAAATCATGGACACATTGTTACATTTTGTGGCCGTGTCCAAATAATAATAATAATAATACTTTATTTATATAGCGCCAACATATTCCGCAGCGCTTTACAATGTAGGGTTAGAGTACAGAAAAGACAGTAAGTAATTACAATAGAGAACAAATAAAGTACAATAATTGGATACAATCAATGTGAAAAAAAAAAAATACAATAAATAAAGCAAGAAATGAAGGTGACCCTGCTCAAAAGAGCTTACAATCTACAACAGGATAGGGGTTGCACAAGGTGCCGGGGCTTATTGCACTGGTGGTCCAGGCATCTTGAGGAAATGGGGTATAGGGCTAAGCTTACATGGATGGTCATTATACAGTCTGTGTAGACCTTTATGGTTTGGTGGAGTTTGTAGAAGAGTAATGTCCAAAGGGATAGCCCCTTCACTGTCTACAGTACAATGGACTTATTAGGGAGTATGATAGGCCGCCTTAAAAAGATGCGTTTTTAGGGATCGTCTGAAGCCATGCAAGTTGTGGATAGTCCTGATTTCTTTGGGTAAAGCATTCCAGAGTTTTGGTGCAGCTCTGGAAAAGTCTTGGAGCCGGGAGTGGGAGGATCGGATTAGTGCAGATGTTAGTCGAAGGTCATTTGAGGAACGTAGAGAGCGGGTGGGGTGATAGACAGAGATGAGGGAGGAGAGGTAGGGGGGAGCTGCACTGTGAAGAGCTTTGTAGGTGAGAACAAGCAATTTGAATTTGATCCTGTAATATACGGGCAGCCAGTGCAATGACTGGCACAGAGCAGAGGCATCTGAGTAACGATTGGCCAGATGGGTGATCCTGGCTGCTGCATTAAGGATGGACTGGAGAGGAGAAAGTCTGGTGAGGGGGAGGCCGCTTAATAGAGAGTTGCAATAGTCAAGGCGGGAATGGATTAGGGCCACGGTGAGGGTTTTTGTTGTTTCCAGGGTGAGAAAGGGGCAGACTCTAGAGATATTCTTCAGGTGTAAGCGACAGGAGCGGACGAGAGATTGCGTGTGGGAGGAGAAGGAGAGATCGGTGTCAAACATAACACCCAGACAGCGAGCCTGCTGCCTAGGCGTTATCGTAGTGCCGCATACTGAGAGAGAGATGTCCGATTTAGGGAGGTTAGTGGATGGGGGGAGCAGAAGAAGTTCAGTTTTGGAAAGGTTTAGTTTCAAATAGAGAGTGGACATGATATTGGAAACTGCAGCTAGACAGTCATTGGTGTTCTTTACTACCGCAGGGGTAAGGTCAGGGGCTGAAGTGTATAGTTGTGTGTCATCAGCATAAAGATGGTACTGGAAGCCAAATCTGCTGATGGTCTGTCCAATCGGGGCCGTGTAGAGAGAGAAGAGGAGAGGGCCAAGGACTGAACCCTGAGGGACTCAAATAGTGAGGGGAAGAGGGGAAGAAGTGGAGCCAGCAAAAGACACACTGAAAGAGCGGTCAGAAAGATAGGAGGAGAGCCAGGAGAGAGCAGTGTCCTTTATGCCAATGGAGTGCAGCATGGAGAGTAGGAGCTGATGGTCGACAGTGTCAAAAGCTGCAGAGAGATCAAGAAGAATAAGCAGAGAGTGGTCGCCATTACGTTTTGCTGTCAGAAGGTCATTGGTCACTTTGATGAGGGCAGTTTCTGTGGAGTGAAGGGGGTGGAAACCAGACTGTAATGGATCTAGAAGAGAGTGAGCGGAGAGGTAACGGGTGAGGCGGGAATAGACCAGGCGTTCCAAGAGTTTAGAGATGAAGGGGAGATTGGAGACTGGCCTGTAGTTATTTGTGCAGGTTGGGTCGAGAGTGGTTTTCTTTAATAATGGAGTAATGATCGAGTGTTTGAAGGAGGAGGGGAAAATGCCAGAAGAGAGGGAGAGATTGAAGATTTTGGTTAGATGAGTGGTGACGACTGGAGAGAGGGACTGGAGCAGGTGTGAGGGAATGGGGTCAGTAGTGCATGTGGTGGGACGAGAGGAAGAAAGGAGCCTGGAGACTTCTTCTTCTGTGACTGGGTCAAATGTGGAGAGTGAACCGGAGGAGATGTGGGGAAGAATGGGGGTGTCAGCGCTTGGAGGCTGAGAGCTGATTTCCTGGCGGATGTTGTCTATTTTCTCCATGAAGTAGGAAGCCAGGTCATCAGCACAGAGGTGATGGGGGCCTGCACTTTCGGACTGAGGAGAGAGTGAAAGGTGTCAGAGTTTTTTTGGATTGTTGGATAGTGAGGAGACCAGGGTGGTGAAGTAGGTCTGTTTGGCAAGGTGAAGGGCAGAGTTGTAGGTTTTTAGCATGAATTTATAGTGGATAAAGTCTCCTGGTGAGCGAGTTTTCCTCCATAGACGTTCAGCACTCCTGGAGCATCGCTGGAGGAATCGAGTTTGTGGTGTGAGCCAGGGTTGTTTTGTTCTCTGTTTGGAGGTTCTGCGGGTGAGGGGCGCTACTTGGTCCAGGGAGCTTCTGAGAGAGTCATTGAAGTGATTTACTGCCTGATCTGGACAGGAGATTGAAGAGATTGGGGACAGAGATGAGATGAGGGAGTCTGTGAGTGCTTGAGGGTTAATGGCCTGTAGATTTCTGGATGTGTGATAGGTAGGATTGGGCTGTGTTGGCCGAGGGTTAGTGAGTGAGAAGGAAAGAATGTTGTGGTCAGAGAGTAGAGTTGAGTTATCCAAGGGGGAGGATGAGCAGAGCCGGGTAAAGACAAGGTCAAGGGTGTTACCGTTTTCGTGTGTCTTAGAGGTTGAGAGCTGTGATAGGCCAAGAGAGGTAGTTAGAGATAGGAGCTGGGATGCAGATGGGGAGATGGGGCTGTTTATGGGAATGTTAAAGTCTCCCAGAATAAGGGTTGGTAAATCTGGGGACATGAAATGCGGGAGCCAAGCGGAGAAATGGTCGAGGAACTGGGTGGGTGACCCTGGGGGGCGGTATACCACCGCTACTTTGAGGGGGAGGGGATGGAATAGCCTAATGGTATGGACCTCAAAAGAAGGGAATGAGAGTGATGGGGCTGGAGGAATGACCTGGAAAGTACATTGTGGGGACAGAAGGAGGCCAACTCCACCGCCACGTCTGTTCCCAGGTCTAGGGGAGTGAGAGAAGTGTAAGCCGCCGTAAGAAATAGCAGCAGGGGAAGCAGTGTCTGAATTCTGGATCCAGGTTTCTGTGAGGGCCAGCAGGTTAAGAGAGTTGGTAAGGAAGTAATTGTGAATGAAGGGAAGTTTGTTGCATACAGACCGTGGATTCCAGAGAGCGCAATTAAAAGAGGGAGATGAAGGTGTGCACGTGATATTGATAAGGTTAGTGGGGTTTCTGTGTGAGGTGGGAGAGGGGTTGAAGTTAGCAGAGGGTGGACCAGGGTTGGGAGAGATATCACCTGAGAGGAGCAGCAGTAAAAAGAGAAAGAGCAGATAGTTTTTGGAATTAGGACATGATTTATTGTGACAAACTTTGGAATATGATGGGCTGAGAGTCTTCAGTAAACTGAAGATAGCATGGGAGCTGTACATAGAGTAGGGCAGGAGAGAGGGGCTGATGTGAATGAGTGGTGATGGAGGGGGGATGGGGTGATAAAAATTGGTGGCGAGAGCACATAAGAAAACAAACAGTGAAATACAAGACATGGTAAAGATTAGTAGTGAATGGAGTTATGCACAGTGTTTGAGTGTCCCTCTATGTCATTGTCTTCCAGCAAGAGCGCATAGAACAATAGATATTGAAGTAAAGGACATGGTGATAGGGAAAGGAAAAGAAGTTAACTATGTAATAATGTGTCCATGTTTTCACTACAACCAGAGATCTGCGAACAAACTCTGCAGAATTACCGTATCTGTGTGTGTAACTGGGCCTTAAGTTTGCAAATTGCATGCATGAGATGACGTGATTGCCCACATGCACTGAAAATACACAAAAATCGTGAGTGTGCACATTGCACATAAAGTGACAGCAGAAATTTGTCTAGGGCCCAGAAAACTCTTTATGTGATACTTTGGTAAATTATGGAGCAGTTACAACAAATTGCCCCTAAAATGCCACTTCAGACTAATACACTTTTAGTTTTTAAAATGGTTTATGTTCCATTTTTTAACACAACACAATATAAATATTAATTAAAATCATACAAATTATATAATAAGTATCATAAACGAACCACGAAGTTACTTTAATAAAATGGGAGATCATTTAAACACTTCAGGACCTACGTAAATATAATATACATGTCTAAATACTTCTGAGTCTGTATAATATTGATGCCATTTTTTCTGTGTTTTTTGTTTTGCCAAGGGCTGGAGTGAAGCCTAACCATAATTGAATGCTTTACCAGTCTTGTAAATTGCCAATAACTATATGTTGAGCAGTTGCTCATTTTTGGCAACAATATGTTTGTTGGCGCCAAAAAATTGGAAAAGATTGGTGACTCTATTAGCAGAGGCCCAGATCAACATGTCGGCCTTTATTCTTTGTGCAATACAGTGTATCAGTCCTCGTTTATAATTACCATTTAGAGTTTTTTACGGTAATTAAAAAAATTTGTGTAATTTGTATTTTCAGCCTAAAAAAGACAAAAGCAAACTAGAAGTGATTCCTTTATTGGCTAGCTAGAAAAATGTAAATTAAAGGCTTAATCCCATCTTGCACATTTATGGCATATTAAACAGGGTGAGCCATAAATATACCAGATGTATGTCCCAGAATATGCCCCCCCCCCCTAAATCCACACACGATGGTGTTCCAGTCTATGGATAGACCCAGACCCCATGGCGTGACCCACAGTCTGTGATATACTAAAACTCAAACTCAGATAGGCTTTTTTGGCATGACCAAAATACATTTAGTGTTGCCAAAGCAAGAAAAATAAATGTGACAGGGGAGGAGATCGTGGGAACGGGGTGTTGGGGGGAACAATTTGGGGAATAATAGTCCATTTGGGGTTGTAAATTCCTCTAATCTTATGACATATGGTGACATATTGGCGTCGATCTCCACCGCAGCTCCCTCCCCCCAGTAGGATGCAGAGTTTCCTCTCCTCGTCCATGTATAGGAAGTCCGGTTGTGAATGGAAATATTATATATACTAATTTATATATTACTATAACTGTGGATGTGCTTTAAAGGCAAAAAATAGTAATGCCCCTTCATTCCCCAACACCATTTTATAAAGGAAATTATAATATCAATGATATGAATGGCTGACTTATAGGTTTAACACTACACAAAGGGCCATAAGATCTGTGAACTCTCATTACAGGTCATAAGGGCAACAGAAACTGAGGATATGGCTGGGACTACAGAGAGTGTCATTCCTGACACCTCAGCCTTGTGAGCCATGAGCTTTAAAGGATGGACAGATGGTCCTGTGTAGCCAAGCTAAACATCTCTCATTTACTATAGGGAGGGGGTGTTGAAGAAAACAAGGCGTTAAATATGCAATGCACTCTCCTCCTTATTAGTCCATGGTCCAGTTACAGTCCTGAGATTTCCATAATACAGTATTGGCCGTCTTGGATACGTGAGCCCAGGATTACACATATAAAAGGTTGGGGGTCAGCCGAGCAGAATGTGATCCATTACACTTTACCTACCTCAAGGAAAAAGAAGAACAACAATAGATGGGAACATTTAGGTATTTCTGTTGTTTCTCCCTTTTTATTTCGTAATTGGTTTGCTTATGTATGTGTCGCCTTATTTTTCTCTTTTTATACCTTTTTTTGCAAGCACTGTACTTTTATATTAAAGCTTAAACGTTTAATAGGTTTGGTCTTTGTATGTGCTACACAGTCCATAACATTTTGGAGAGTGTGGCCTTTTGACTGTCAGACAGTTAGTTACATATATTTTGGGGACTCATCACCCCGTATGTTTGATGAGTGGTGGCAGCGTGTTATGTATCCAGGGTGTGTAGATTGTGGGTGGGTGTGATTTATGCTCACTTTACTGCCTATAATGGAGTGTAAAATTAAGTGGGGGGGGCAAATTAACCCTTGCAGTTGCACCCACATTAAGTATTGAGAAGTCTTTGTAACAAATTTATTTTAAGTTAGACTGTGCTGATGCTGAGTATTTTGTTGCAAAAATTTCTGCACCAAATCTGCACCTATTGACAGAAAAATGCACCAAAAATGTGTTGAGCATTTGGAGTGTTTTAAGTGCAGATTTGTGCCCTACATTTTTCAACATCAAGGCAATGGTTTGAAGGGCTAGAAAACGCTGAAAAAGCTGCTGCAAAAATTGACATGCAGCAGATTTTTCTGCAGCTAAATCTGCACCTTTCTGCAGCGGAAAAAAAACTCAGCATGGACAGAACACCTCAAACTCCCATAGACTGTGCTGGCTTGTAGATTTCTACCAAATCTTCACCTTTTCTGTATCAGCCCACAACAAAAACGCAGCAAAATTCGCAACCTGGGCACAGGGCCTTAGTTAGGTTAAGGAGTTTCATGGGACTATTAATATTCAGATGAGTAGGAGGGGCATGTTGAAAACCCCTTTTTGGATCCCAACAGGTATGGAAGGGGCTGCTGCACTTTGCAATGATGGCAGCCTCTTCATTGTTTACCAGGCAGCGCTCTGTGCACCCAGTAGTGGCTGAGCTCGATACTGCAGCTCAAACCACGGAAATGAGCCGCAGAAAGCAGCAGTGCCAGGCATAGATATTACTAAATGCACAGAGCGTAGCCTGGAAAGCAGTGAAAATGCTGCAGTGTTCGTTCGATCATCTGAATCATGTGGAAGTGGAAGTGCACTCGGTTACCTGATATTGAAGACCTACTCTAAGTATTAAAGTCTAGGAAAACCCCTTTAATTCCAGGGATAAAAATCAATATATGACGACTAGCAGAGCAACTTTTACTCACGATCCTTGAGTTTTTGGTTAAAGGTGGCGCACTATAATTCTTCTTCATTCTTGCTGTATTTTTGGCCACCCACAAATGGTTTCAACATGTGTCTTGAATTCGAGAGTTTTCATTGAATTTGATAACGGCCTTAAGTCTCACCATGTTACCAGGGGGTGATGTTAACACATGTCTTCCTCAGCACTACCAGAAGACAACACTCTTTCAACAACAGTGAAGTTTTTCTCCTCGTCCTCTATACATAGCGTGAAGGAAACTTTCAGCCATCTATTGTGTTTGTTGCTTTTGTACCTGCATGAAAGATTATTCCAGCTGCGATCACCTATTATGATTCGCCGTTGTCAATGTGCGGATCTGTCATACACATGATCCTCCTTATAAGTATGCCTTATCCTTGCTTTACTAATTGAATAAAACATAAAGGACAATCCCCGGAGAGATTACAATCTTAAGTGGTAATGTTAGGGAATTATGTGTATTTGCTGCATTCTGCTGCCACCCTCCAGCAAATGAGTATTATGCATACTATTCCTGTTACATTAAAATGCCCTTTTGTCCGTACTTGTCCCAGGCAGTAGACAACCTATCAGAAGGGCATTTCAATTAGACCTTGATAAGTGAAAGGTATTTGCTAATCTTTGGTGGGTGTGCAGAATGGCTCATGTTCAAAGAAGTGAAGAAATACATCAGGAATCCTGGCTCTGCTCGTTTCCCTTCTTTGCTGATTGTCAGGAAATGGCACATTAATTTGTCTGGCTCAGTAATAGCCCTCAAAAGATATAGACAGTGGAACACTACTGCTTCATTATTGTTACTAATTTTAGACGTTTCGAGGAAAACATTCTCCATCTGGGATTTTTGTGCAAATTCTTCTCTGCTCTTGATGTCATTCCCTCTTCTTTTTTTTCTTAATTCATATGCACATTACTTTGTTGTTTGCCGAGTCACAGCGACACCGTACTTATATTAATAAACATAATTTCTTATTAAACCTCAAGCCTTATTACAAGCTGTGCTAATTAAAATTGGCCATGCAAAATTTACCACAAGTCTAAAACTAAATTTTGTACTTCAAAAATGTATTTTGTATAGTTGTTTTTCTTTTAGTATAAGATACAAAATAGGCCATGTATAATTAACAAGCACAAAAGAAAAGGGCAAAAAAGCACACCAAGAAAAGTTTTGTTTTTTAAGGGGTTTCAAGTTTAAACATTATCCTCTTTCCGCAGGTTGGTGTTACGCGCTTAGTTGGCGCTGACGTTGCTGGATGCTGCTGTGTATGTTGTTTGTCTTTAAGAGCTGCATAGTTTATAGTTGTCAAGGTCTTTGCCTCCTGTGTTGTGCTCCAGACCTGCATTCACTATTATATTCAACTGTTGGTTGAGGGGTTAATGTGTGACTCACCTGGAATCTCCTCCCCCTGGCTTTAAATAGCCTTCCCTCTCCTCTGTCAGGTGCTGCTGATAGCTATTTGCTATAGGTCTTGGTGCTGTGCTGATGCTTGCTGCTGGACTAAGTCTTTCCTTGGGATTAGCTGTGATCCCTGACCCATGGGTGGAGGTAGGGGCCCTTAGCCTAGGGCTAATCAGGAGTTTTAGGGTACAGGGTGGTGGCTGGAACTCCTCACCATCAGTGGTACCTCCGAGATCAGGACGAGCCAGGGACCCCAGCATCAGGTTTAGATTAGGCTCTCCTGACCCCCTTTTCCCATTTCACCTACCTGTTACCTGATTCCCTTACCTTCCAAGCGTGACAGTTGGAGATAACTTCACAATCATGGAGGTCCGAGCCCTGTGGTGATCCTGAGCATCAGGACTCTGCTAGAACTCCATGTGTCTGGAGTGGAGAGAGATCATGTGCACTATCTCTCCATTCATTCTTATTGGACTGCCAGAGATTGATGAATGCTGTGCTCTGTGGGACTTTGGCACTTCAATTGAATGAACTTCTAATGAGAGTGCCAATACCCACTGCTCCATTCATATGGGTATCTTCAGAGGCCAAGTCCTGGCATTCAGTGGAGACCCAGCATTTGGAAAGTTATCTGCTACCCAATGGATAGAGATAACTTACAAACTTGAGAGTCCCCTTTAAAGGGAATCTGATAGCAGCATAATATAAGGGAAGAGCCTAATTCCAGTGATGTCTCATACAATGGTAGAGTTGGAAGGGACCTCCTGGGTCATCGTGTCCAACACCCTGCTCATTCACTAGATCATCCCAGACAGATGTCTCTCCAGCCTCTGTGTGAAGACTCCCATTGAAGGAGAACCCACCATCTCACATGGCCGCCTGTTCCACTCATTGATCACCCTCACTGTCAAAAAGTTTGTTCTAATATCTAATCTGTGTCTCCTCCCTTTTCAGTTTCATCCCTTGCTTCTAGTCTTTCCTTGTGCAAATGAGATAAAGCTGATCCCGCTACAGTGTGACAGCACGTTTCGCTATTAAGGTCACGGTCACACACAGCGTTATTGATAATAATAAATTTAAAAATAATAATTTTTATTTTTATAGTACCAACATATTCTACAACACTTTACAATTCAGAGGGTATACGATACAATACAATACAACACTATACAATATATTAATATAATACAATAGAAAATATGATAAAATACAATATAGACAATGACAAACAAAAAAAAAATCTGAAACCATGAGGAGTGAGGTCCCTGCTCACAAGCTTACAATCTAAGAGGAAATAGGGGAGGCACAAAAGGTAAATGATAAAATCTGCCATCATATATGGTCCAGCCATCAAACAAATAGGGGTTGCTGCGTTTTGTGAGGATCTGTTTTTGGTGAATATATTTTTTTTTTTATAGTCAATTTGCTCTTTGTGTGATACTTTACCCTTTGTCAGCACACTGCTGTTCTTGGTTTGTGGTTGGATATTTTTTTTTTCTGCATCAGTACATTATATATTTTTAGGATAATTTATAGTTTCCATAAATACACAGAATTTGAAGAAGAAAATGTTCCCCCAAAATCTATAATTAGAGATTACAGGTTTTTCCTTTCTGCCACCAAGGGCTGAAATAGTTTCTATAAATTCTAAAACCAACAGTTGGAAGTTGGTGGCACAATCCATATTGTGGTATTTAGATAAATCAATGATGAATGAAGAATAATATATGTGAACTTGAAAGGCACAATAGATGTATTCTTTTTGAAGTCTGGAATCTATAGTTAAAAGTATTCTGGGAAGAAATATGTAAAACACACAAAAAATGTTACTTGACTATCCATTTTAAGGCTGCGCTCACACTAGAGAATCGGATGGATTATGCGAATGACACTCGGCTCAATCTCTGCCGAGAGCGTCCGTGTCATTTCCTATGATCTTATTCTCTCACATATGAGAATAGAGCACAGGTCAAATATAGAGAAAAGCATTATATTTATTCATTATGCGCTAAAATAGAAAACAAGGATGTATACATACAATAATCCAATGTGCAATTGTGTGTATATACGGTATATATCTGTGGCTATCCAGCACATGGATTGGTCAGTTTGTTTTTCACTCACCCTATAGTCTAGTCACTGACTATAGGGTGAGTGAAAAACAAATGACCAATCCAGTGTGTCTACTGGCATTTATGGGTGATACATGGTTTTCTAGGGCTTTTATCAGGACAGATAGGGCGAGTCCACTTTGGGCCAGGGTGCCATCTTTTGCGTTGCCTTAAGGGTGCCAACCTCCGTTGCATGGCTGTTCCAGAAAATAGGGTTGTTTAGGGAATCTCTCATTAGACCCCCTCCCCTGCATACTCACAGATCTCTCTCTTTCTCTCTCTCTCTTTCTCTCTCTCTATATATAAGGGCCACGTCACACACACAGCTATCTGTGCAGATATTGTTTGCAGATCTCTGGTTGCAGTGAAATCATGGACACATTGTTCCATTTTGTGGCTGTATATAAATGGATCAATGTGTCCATAATTTCACTGCAACCAGAGATCTGTGAACAATATCTGCACAGATATCTCTGTGTGTGACGTGGCCCAATATATATTTTATATACGCATATATATATAGTACTAGAAGGTGGCCCGATTCTAACGCATTGGATATTTTAGAATATGTATGTAGTTTATTTATGAAGATTTAAGAATAATGCAATGAATACATGATATCTATCATCTACCTATGTGTCTATCGTCTACGTATGCTATATTTATTTATCATCTCTCTATGCATGTTTATGAGTAAAGTTCGTGACACTGACTGACAACCTTATAGACAGAGTGAAGTTCGTCACACTGACTGACAGGCTTGTAGACAGGAGTGAAGTTCGTCACACTGACTGATAGCCTTATAGACAGATGAAGTTCATCACACTGACTGACAGCCTTGTATACAGGAGTGCAGTGCGTTACAGTGACTGACAGCCTTGTAGACAGGATTGAACTGCATCACACTAACTGACAGCCTTGTAGACAGGAGTAAAGTTCGTGACACTGACTGACAGCTTGTAGACAGAGTGAAGTTTGTGACACTGACTGACAGGCTTGTAGACAGGAGTACAGTGCGTTACAGTGACTGACAGCCTTGTAGACAGGAGTAAAGTTCATCACACTGACTGACAGCCTTGTAGACAGGAGTGAAGTTCACCACACTGACCGACACCTTAAAGACAGGATTGAACTGCATCACACTAACTGACAGCCTTGTAGACAGGAGTAAAGTTCGTGACACTGACTGACAGCCTTATAGCCAGGAGTGAAGTTTGTCACACTAACTGACAGACCTTGTAGACAGGAAAGAAGTTCGTCACACTGACTGACAGCCTTGTAGACAGGATTGACTGCGTCACACTAACAGATAGCCTTGTAAATAGGAGTGAACTGCGTCACACTATGACGCAGCATTCAAATTGCGCGCGTCTCTCGTTGGTCGCCGTATTGAGCAATGAGAGACACTGAATTCAAACCGCGCAACCAATCAGCGGCGCGGCGGGAAATATGAATTCCGCACCTCTGATTGGTCGCTGCTGAGACCAGCGACCAATCAACGGCGCGTGATTCATATTTCCCGCCAAGCCGCGCCGGTTGCTGATTGGTCGCTGCGGCGACCAATGAGAGACGCAGCGCGTAGCTTGGCGTGCGGTTTGAATTCTGCGTCTCTCATTGTCGCCGCGGCGACCAATGAGATACGCGGCATTCAAACCGCGCGCCAAGTCGCACTACTTCTCTGATTGGTTGCCGCGGCCACTGAGAGTGGCGAGCAATCAGCAGCGCAGGATTCATATATCCCACCAAGCCGAGCCGCTTCGCTGATTGGTCGCTACGGCCGGTCATCTCCCGGCTGGCTCGCCGCGGACCTCCACACTCGGCTGTTTTGCATACACTGCACGCATTGGTTGCCTCGACTAGCGGCGGCCAATGAGTGCTGGCGCGCGATTTCGGCCTCAGACGGAAGTGGCCACAAGGCAATTATATAGTTGATTTTACGGGTTTTAAGACACACTCTTGTTTCCCTCAAATTGGGGGGAAATAGGGAGTGCATCTTAACATTAGAATCTGGAAACAAATATATATTAGTGGCGGGCGGGGGTGCCGGAGGCAGGTTTCAGAGGGGAGGGCACAGCTGCGGGGGATTAGCAGCGGTGCCATTTGGTGGTCACCGCCATGTTCTGTGTATCTGACTGCATTCACTAACAGCCTGGTTGGTAAAGGTTGAGGCTTCTACAAAATGGCAGCAGATGGAGATCGCAGCCATTTTCAAGAAGTCATAAACTCTAGCATCCAGCTGCACACTGTTAAAGAATGCAGCCAGGCACATAGAAAATGTGGACGCCGCTGCTAATCCCCCGCAGCTATGGTCCCACGGCTGTGCCTCACCCTCCAAAACCTGCCTCCTGCACCCCCGCTCCACGACCGCAGCTACCCTGTCGGTAAGCTATGGTGGATCCGGGCGGATGGGAGTTATGTACTAAGGATGAGGGACCATATATACAGGATTGGGGAGTACATATATACAGGATTGGGGGACCATATATTCAGGATGAGGGGACATATATACAGGATGGAGATATATATACCAGGATACCAGGATGGAGGACACATATAGCATGATGGGGGGGACATATATACTGATTGTAAGATGGACACTGGCATTATAAGACGGACCCCATTTAAAATTAATAATTTTTTTTTCTCTTTTTCTACACCAAATGTGGGGGGACGTTCCATAATCGGGTGTGTCTTATAAAGCGAAAAATCCGGTGTATATATACATATATTCACAGCATGGGCACAGCAGCGACGTTTCGGGTGTGCAAACAGAGGAAGGGTTTGCACACCCGAAATGTCGCTGCTGTGCCCATGCTGTGATACAAAATAAACCTTTTTTCACCTAAAGAAGGATTGGAGGGCTTCATTTAGAACATATATAAATATAAATATATATATATATATATATATATATATATATTTATATAATATATATACACACACACACACAATTTTAGCACATGCTTTGTATAATAGATTTTTATGTTGCAATGCACTCGGCGTGTGTCAAATGCAGTCCAATGAGATTTTTTTCCTCGGTCTGATTAGAGTTGAGGAAACATTTGCGGCTCTGAGCTGCCCGATTGAGAAACATTGGTCAAGTGCAATTCGAGATTTTCTCACCATCTTTTTCACCGGCATTTTCAAGTCTTACCAACAAAGCTCTGATTCCACAGCACCATCTTGTGCCCGTTACCTCTGACTGTACGGAAGTCAGAAGTTCCATCACACGTATGCATTGAATCCTTATGAGAGCCCGAACAAGGCCAGAATGAGGCACATATAGAGGTGTATTGAGTTTTGACCTCCAGTGTGCTCCATGAAACACTGAAGCTGCCGGCTGGTCACTTTTTGCCACAGACCGACCAGAGCAACGCTGGAAAAGGATGAAGGTGGTGGAAGAGGAGTATCAGACAAGGATCAGAAGACTTGGATTGAAAGCATCACTACAGTAGTACAGAAAAAAAATCCATATCATGATACATTATTTTTTGGACATTACTTTTTTTCCCATATAAAGTGCAGCCACCACCAGTAAGCCCCATATAAAGCATTCTAGAATACTGTGTATAAGTTCTCCATCCACTCTACATAACGTAAGAAATAGCTTTCATTATACTTACCTATGGTTTCAACTGGATGTCCCATAGGTGAGAATAATAAAAGCTATATTTTTTGCGATTGAGGACTTATATATTTGTATTCCAGAATGCTGTATATGAGGGCTTACTGGTGGTGACTGCACTGTATATGGGAAAAACCTGGGGACAGGTTCACTTTAATACTATTTTGTTAAGGCATTTTCCAATAAAAGACAATGGGAAAGTAAATGACGACTGACAGATGCGAGAAGGGTTTTTTTGAGGGTTTTTGATTCAAAATCTACTAAAAGTTTATTCATTGAATGCATTAAAAACATCTAGAAAAAGCCATTAAAAAATATACATACCTAAAAGTAACTGGAGAAATCTTGAAGAAAAATCACCAGCGGTAAGAAATATTTCAAGCGCTGAGGAAGCTTCCAAAGAAAAAAGGAAAAAAAACACACTAAAAGAAGACACTTCAAGATTCCAAAACATCATAGAAAAGCAACATTTCTTGACGCACTTTCTTAAAAAACTTGTTGACTTTGCCCACCTCAAAAAACAGTGTGAGCACCAAACACATTATCTACCGTATTTTTCAAACTATAAGACACACCGGACCATAAGACGCACCCAAGTTTTAGAAGTAAAGAATAGGGAGAAAAAAGATTTTAACCAAAAAATGTTGCAAAAGGGTGAGTTGGCGCCACGGGACTGAGTGTGTTGGTATAGTACAGTATAAAAATTCCAGAAGGTGAATATAAGAACCAGGGGAGGTGGCTTATATTTAAAGTGCCACTCCAGTGCTGAAGAAAAAACACTGGAGTGCTGCTTTAAGATCTCATAGGTGCAATTCATATCATGGGAGCACTAGAACTTCCAGCATGCCAAAGGATCTGCAGGGTATGCCGGGAGGAATAGTTCTCCCTTGATATGAATTTCACCTATGAGATCTTAAAGCAGCACTCCAATGTTTTTACTTCAGCACTAGAGTGGTGCTTTATATGTAAGCCCCCTCCCCCGGTTCTTATACTTACATTTAAAGCAATACTCCAGTGCTGAACAGAAAACATTGGAGTGCTGCTTTAAGATCTTACAGCTGCAATTCATATCAAGGGAGAACTATAACTCCCGGCATGTCCTGCAGTTCCTTTTTGATGCTGGGAGTTATAGTTCACCACAGGAGTGGTAGAAAGCCTGCATGTACAGTACTTTATTAACAATTACAATTCATTCTTAGCTTTTACACTTACATTAACTGTTGTCACTGCCATCCTCCAGCCAATTTATAACACTTGTATCTGAAATTGCAGGACCTGTGATGAGGTAATGAAGTGGGTGGGCTTGAGCATCACATGACAGCACTCCTTCCTCATTACATGTGATGCTCCATCCCGCCCTCTTCATTACCTCATCACAGGTTCTGCAATTTCAGATAGAAGTGTAAGAGATTGGCTGCAAGCTGACAGTGACAGCAGCAGTTAATGTGAGGACATGCTGTGCTCCGGAGGAATGCTGTCACCTCTGCAATGATCCCACCACTGCCTGCTCTCCCCAGCACAGTGGACTCCCAATCTCCCCAGCGCTGCTGGATCCGGCGCTGGGGAAATCACGTGGTTCCTCCAAGTGCAGGGATATTCATTAGCTGCTCCCCGCTCACTGCTTGGCGCTGACAGGAGGGCGGGGATGCGGCTAATTAATATTCCTCAACTCTAATGGTGGGTTTACATGCCGCGATATCGGCGTCCAACTCCGATCCAACTCCGACAAAAAGTCACGTGGGTCGCGAGTTGGACCCGATATCGTTGGCGCGTTGTACGGTTTGAGCGTACAACACGATGCTGGAACGATGCCAAAACGATATCGGGGTTGAATAGCCAAGCTATTCAACTGCCCGATATCGCATGGCCGTTGTAGCAGCATCGTAGCGTGTAACAGCCCAACTACGATGTGTACGCTGACGTCACCCATTCACTCCCATGTTAAATGGTTGTTCCTGGGTTGGTGGGCGTACACATCGTCGGGACGTTGCATCCCGATATCGCGGCGTGTAAACTGGCGATGCGATGCAGGGAGAAACGTGCACTAAATGCGCGCTCCTGCCTCGTTGCCTCCGATATCGCCGCGATATCGGGACGTGTAACCCCACCATAAGTATTGGCACCACATAGTTTCTCCAGCGCTGGATCCAGCAGCGGGGACATTCTCCTGCCTCCCCCGCTGCCCCCTCCCCACAGCCAGCCACAGTACATTCACACCATAAGACGCACCTCACACTTTCCTCCAGAATTTGGAGGGGAAAAAGTGCGTCTTATGGTGCGAAAAATACGGTATTTCACTTCTCATAATTTCTAGATATTTTTTTAGAAAACGCTAGTCTTTTCTGTTAATTCCTCTTAATGTTCCTGAGTTTAGTTTGTTGTTTTTATTTTCCTCTCGCTCAGCTTTTAAGTCGCCATCTCCGGTAGCCGCTATCGAATTTAGATTGTGATAAGGAAACTATTAGTAAGCCGAGCGTGCGAAATGCAAACACAATTTAAAGCTGTGTCTGTGGCTCGTACATCCCTTTCTTAGACATGATGAATTGCGCCCAACTATTTCTGGTGCCTTTTATACTTTTCCTATACCGCACATACCCTGGCGTTGGGCTCAGTGGAATGAAAGGGAAGAGAACCAAAGAATACTAAGCAGAGAGCCTGACTTTCGAGATGAGAAATGTCTCTTGGACATATGCTCTATATAATATGATATATGTTCTAATGGTTACACTCATTCTTCTCCGTAAACGGCGACTTCTAAATAAAGTGACTTTTCTGGGATGTCTCTTTAAGGAACTATTCCCGTTCTCTCTCCAGCTCTAATCTAATTCTGGATTGTTGCCCTGCGTTTGTCTGGAAACACATGGAAAGAGTCCTGGCTATGAACCGTGCTTACAACACATTTTGCCCTTTTGCATTTAGCTTCTCCCACATAACAGGTGGCTGCATAAATATTTAGGAAATTAACAAGTGTCGTATGCTGTAGAGCACCTGTGTGCAAATCACAGATTTTACAGGAAATCTGATGCAACCAATACTGAATATTAAGAAATTGGATCAAAATAACTAAAAGCCACATCCAGTATTGGTCTCTCTATGCTTTAATGTGTAGGTGATAGCTTTTATTCCTTTTCTTTTCCTACCCTTCTGTGACTGTGGTTAGGTACAGTGGCCTATTCTCCTATGTTTGCATTTAGCATACATAAAAGTTGTGTACACATCAGGAGTAATGTCAGCAGTAAAAGAAGTGGGAGACGTCTTGTATAAGGCTGAGAAATTACCCGGTAAATGATCAGAAGTACAGCCATTATGCTTGGTGTGCTGGGATTGTGGAAAATGTATATGATTGTAAAAATAGAATATTTCAGCTTTATATTCTGATTTTGATGCGACGCTTGCAGATTCTATGTTTACAAAGGTTTTCCGCAGATTTTTAACAGATCCAACACCAAGCAGTAAACTTCATTACAAAACTCTAATCTCACATTTTGAGAAAAAAAAATGTCACTTTCTGTTCTGCTATGAGAAAGTGGTGGCTTTTGAAGCAGATTTTACCATTTTTGCAACCAACTTAGGGTACTTTCACATTAGCGGTTTTGCGCTGAGCGCGGCAGTTGCGGTGAAAAAATGCAGCTGCCGCGATTACCGCATAACGGCTGCACCTGCGGCACACTTGCGGCAAGCCCCATACAATGTATATGCGGGCTTGCGGCAAGTGCGGTATCGGCAAGTGCAGCAGCGAAAAAAAACGCGGCTGACCGCATTTTTTTTGCGCCCGCACCTGCCCCAAGTGCCGACACCGCACTTGCCGCACCTGCCGCAAGCCCGCATATACATTGTATGGGGCTTGCCCCAAGTGCAGCCGTTATGCGGTAATCGCAGCAGTTGCGTTTTTTTCACCGCAACTGTCACGATCGGCAAAAACCGCTGATGTGAAAGGACCCTTAGGCTGCTTTCACATCAGCGGTAAACGCTGATCGTGGCAGTTACGGTGAAAAAAATGCAATTGACGCGATTACCGCATAACGGCCGCGATACAATGTCTATGGGGCTTGCAATAAGTGTGCGGCAGGTGCGGCCGCGAAAAAAACGCGGTATGACGCTTTTTTTTTCGTGGCCGCAAGTGCCGAAACCGCACTTGCCCCACCTGCCGCACACTTACCGCCAGCCCCATAGACATTGCATGGGGCATTCCGCAAGTGTGCCGCGATCGTGGCCGTTATGCGGTAATCGCGGCAGTTGCGGTTTTTCACCGCAACTGCCGCGATCAGCGTTTACCGCTGATGTGAAAGGGGCCTCACATAGGTTGAAAAAAGACCTAGGTCCATTGAATTGAACTTTCCTCCAACTGTACATTTTTGACACTAAACCCTTAAATAGAGTGAAATCCCTGTGAAACTCAACATCAACACAAGTAAAGATTGTGCTTGCCCTGTGTAAAGGTAGCATAAAGCCACTTCGAGAGCTATTTAGCCCAACTTGCCCACAAACATACATGTTTGGCTTGGAGTACTCATGTGTTTTTAATTAGGAGAGCGGAGAAAGTCGCCGCCAGCAACCTATCTCCTGCAAAAACAAACTGAATCAGCAATTGGATCTACAGCTATTACCAGGATTATGATATGTGGTGGGGCTGCCAGCAGTGGATCTTGATGATTTTTCCATGTACATTCAGCATAGCAAATATTCCTCAGACAACCATTAATAACTTCAATAATATTAGCCAAGGTGTGTAAGTGCTGGGATTTTCACAGGTGGCGGTCATGCATGATCTCGAATAAATTGAGATGTTTTGAAAATTTTGTTTCCATTTTTCATCATCTTCATATCATTACACCTATATCCATCCTGTGATTTCCATAATTCCATGAATATTGAGGAATGTATATAGTGTGTGTATGTACTGTATATACAGTATTTGTTCTTACATATGTAAAATATGTGTACATACCAGTGGTGTAACATCAGGCCCAGGGGCCCCGATGCGAAACCTCCAACGGGCCCCAATTATTGCAAATCTTTTATAGTATTAGTCTTTTTCTATGGGCCAAAGGGACATTTGGGGCCCCCTAGGCTGCAGGGCCCGGGTGCGATTGCAACCCCTGCACCTATTGTAGTTACGCCCCTGGTACATACTGTATGAAAATACAGATGGCTTACAGAATCATAGAATAGTAGAGTTTGAAGGAACCTCCTCGTCATCTGGCCCAACCCCCTGCTTAAAGCAGGATTCACTAAATCATTCCAGACAGATGTCTATCCAGCCTCTGTTTGATGACTTCCATTGAAGTGGAACTCGTCACCTCTCCTCACAGCCTGTTCCACTCGTGTATCATCCTCACTGTCAAAAAGTTGTTTCTAATATCTAATCTGTGTCTTCCATTCAGTTTCATCCCATTGCTTCTAGTCTCTCCTTGTGCAAATGAGAATAAAGCTGATCCCTCTACAGTGTGACAGCCTTTGAGATATTTGTAGTCAGCTATTAAGTCTCCTCCTCTCAGTCTTGTTATTTTCAAGCTAAATATTTCCAAATCCTATAACTGTTCCTCATAGGACATGGTTTGCAGACCGGTCACCACTCTGGTCTCTCTTCTCTGAACTTGCTCCACTTTGTTGATATCTTTTTAAAATGTGGTGCCCAGAACTGGACACAGTACTCCAGATGAGGTCTGACCAAAGATGAGTAGATGGCGATAATGACTTCAAGTGATCTAGACTGTATTCTTCTGTTAATGCCAGGGCTGTGGAGTTGGAGTCATGGAGTCAGAGTCGGTGTCCATTTTGGGTAGAGTTCGAGTCGGATTCAGGGAAATTGAGTCAGATTTTTGGCTTACTGACTTCACAGCCATAGTTGTGGAGTCGGAGTTAATCAGAGTTGGATTCAGGGAAATCGAGGAGTTGGAGTCGGATGTTTGGCTTACGGACTCCACAGCCCTTGTTAAAGAGGATTTGTCACCCCCCCTGGTGTTTCAAACTGAAAGCACCACTGAATGCAGAGTGTCTGCTGCATTTAGGGAAGGTGTCCCAATGTCTCTAGCCCCCCCTGTAAGTTGTACAAAGCACTTTAGAAAATATACAGATAAGGAGTCCAGTGGGACTTACTCAGTATAGAGTCCTCGCTGTTCCCTGGTGTCCTCCCCGCCTCCAGCCTCCTCCGTGCCGCCTCCTTTGTGTCTCCCCTCCTCACCTGCTCATGCTGCTCTGTGTCTGAAGTCACGCAGGCACAGAGCGAGCAATGATAAAAACCTGAGAACAGAATTTAATAGCTACAAGACTCAGTATAAAGTCAAAGGATCCACCAAAATGCTAGTGCATAAATTTATTGTAATATAGTGAATCAGTAAATTACTGAGGACGTATAAAAACCAAGGAAGTTACAGACAGGGTGAACAGGTCACAGACCCACATTGCAAGGATACAGTTTATAGGCAATTTACATAGATGTAATGAGGTGAACAATTCAGACTGCCGCATTGAAATGGACATGGAATTGGACTTTGTACAGTCCACTAATGCCCCTGGTGGACAAGTTCGGAAACAATCACAGAGGGTGGAAAGCCCCCACCATTTTCTTTTGTTTACCCAGGAAGAGAAAGGGCGGGAGATTATTACAGACCCAGAGCTCAGCCAGGACAGACCTGCGTGTGGTGTCTCCCGACATAGGGCTCTTTTGCAGCTGGATTCTTGGGAAGAAATACCCCGTGAGGATCGCTGTTGCAACCCCCGGTCTGCAGGACCTTGTCTTACCGAGGGTCCAACTAAAATTCAGGACATTGCCTCCGGAATTCAGGACATTGCCACCGGATTACATGTGCAGGGCTGTGACCGACATAAGGGAGCCATCTGTGCTACTGTGATCTCCCTTCTGCTGATCGGTGTGCCCGGGACAGAGAGAGAGACTAACAAAAATCTGTTACCTGCGAAAGAAGACCAAAGAAGAGGACTGAGGAGTTCTCCCCTTCAGCGCTGCACGGGACCCGTCATCGTGAGATCCCAGCCTGCCACGTGGGAGCGACATCTTCTTCTGTGATAGGCTGGTACGTGATTTGAGGGAAAGTTAGGGAAAGATATCTCCATTTTGTTTGTTTTCTTTTCTTCTTCTTGCTGCGCACCCGGATAAAGTGAAGATCCAGGGACTCCACCATATACATGTGTACAGCTAGATCAGTTGACTGTGTTATAGATATGTTTTACAGTAAAGAGATGTTACTACCAGTTAAATCTGAGTATGGAAATTCTGTTGAAGCCAGACATACACACACATCCGCGGCCTTACCACCGGTCGCTACATCGACATAGTCTGGCATAACATGGTACAATAAATATATAGTTAAGTACAGTAAAAAACACATTAAAGCCTGTCACTGAGCCTAGAAACCCGCCCTGAGCACGTGTCATAACCCCTTGTATGGGTGAGTTCTAGGGCTCAGTGACAGGCTTTAATGTGGTTTTTACTGTACTTAACTATATATTTATTGTACCATGTTATGCCAGACTATGTCTATGTAAATTGCCTATGAACTGTATCCTTGCAATGGGGGTCTGTGACCTGTTCACCCTGTCTGTAACTTCCTTGGTTTTTATACGTCCTCAGTAATTTACTGATTCACTAATATTACAATAAATTTATGCACTAGCATTTGGTGGATCCTTTGACTTTATACTGAGTCTTGTAGCTATTGAACTCTGTTCTCAGGTTTTTATCATATTTTTGAGTTGCTTGACCATGTGAGTCCATGATGTTTCCCTATATCCTTGTCTTAAACAGAGCGAGCAATGGGCTGGAGCAAGTCCCAGCAGTCGAAACGCCTCCTGCCGGTGATGTCAGCGCCAGAGCCCGTCCTGCTCCAGATTATGCTGTATGTTCCGGCGCTGACGTCACCAACAGGAGGCGTTTCAGCTCCTGGGACTTGCTCCAACCCATTGCTCGCGCTGTGTGACTTCAGACACAGAGCAGCATGAGAAGGGGCTGGAGGTGTGGAGGATACCAGGGAACAGTGAGGACTCCATACAGAGTAAGTCCCTCCGGACTCATTATCTGTAGACTTTCTAAAGTGTTTTGTACAACTTACAGAGGGGCTAGAGTCATAGGGGACCACGTCCCTGAATGCAGCAGACATGCTACATTCACGGGTGCTTTCAGTTTGGAAAGAACCATGGGGTGTCAGGTCTTCTTTAATACATACCAGAATTATGTTTGCCTTTTTTGATGCTGCATCATAGTGTTGACTCATGTTCAGTCTGTTGTCTATTAGGGCCTGTCACACGTGTCAATGTCGTCAGCGATCTGATCGCTGACGACATTGACGGCTGATCGCTGGTGAGCTGTCACACAGACAGAGTCACCAGCGATCAATTGACCAGAAACATCGTGGAAACGATTTAAATATCGTTTCCACGATGTCTTGCTCCCGCTGCCAGCCTGCTGGAAGTGGGAGCAGGCTGGTCTCCAAGGTAAACTGCGGGTATCTAGGCAGCGCGCGCTGCCTAGATACCCGACGTGTACCTTAGTTACCAGCCTCCTCCGCTCACCGGCTGGTATCTAAGGTACACAGCGGGTAACTAGGGTCCCTAGTTACCCGCATGTGCACTTAGATAAGGGTGGAGGGAGGGGTGGAGAACTAAGGACAGTGAGGCTATCTAGGTAAGTCCCTGCCGGATATTATCCTGTAGACTTTTAACGTGTTTGTACAAGCTCTACGTAGAGGGCTAGGAGTCTAGGGAACCACATCCCTGAGCACGCAGCGATGCTGCGTGTCACGGGTGCTTTACAGTTTAAAACCTGGCGTCATCAGCGTTTCGTGTTATCATACCAACATCTATGTTGCCTTCTCTGTGCAGCATATAGTGTTGACTATTGTTCAGTCGTTGTACTATTAGTGTACCCAATTGTTTTTCACACATACTGTTGCTTAACCCTGTTCCTCCCATTGTGTATATACTTTTTTCATTATTCTTGCCCAGATGTAGGGCTTTGCATTTCTTTCTGTTATAAACCATTCTGTTAGTTGCTGCCCACTGTTCCAGTTTGTTAGATCTTTTTAAATCCTTTCTTATCTGTTGCAATCCGACTGCCCTGTGTCCATACTTGTAGTTTATGTGCGTGTATATACCTAAATACTTGTATGCATGTAAATCTCCTGTTTGCTCCAGTATGTCGTCATTCAAAGCGAGATCAAAACTTTTTTGTCCAACAGAGATGCTTCTCTTCATCTATTTACATTAGCACATTCCTTATGTTACATCCAAGAAATGGCAGAGATTATACTGTATGTATCTGATATGTCATCTCTTTAGGGTCATGTTGTTAAAGGTCAGTTTTTAGAATACAGATTTCATATATATGATGTTTACACATTCCTCTATGATGGCTGTCTAGCTGTTAGAAGGCTTACACTGGAATTCAGAATGGCTTGAGCTGGATCGCTGTATACATCATAGTATGGTCACTTTAAAGGGGTTGTCCAGGCCTTTTGTATAATTTAGATGTGTATCTAGATTGCAAAATATTGACAGTTTCTAATTTACACCCTGTCAACATTTTGCATTGTTACCTAGATATCACTGTTTTGCATCTGGAAGAGACCGACCAGGGGGTGTTTGTTTTGGAACTGGTCATTGACACCCACTCTCCTACAAACCATCCCCACACAGTAACAAGGCCGCCCCAGTTTCAGTATGCTCGCCCCGCACAGCAACAAGCCTGTCTCAATGCGGCGGGCTTGTTGCTGTGTGGGGAGGTTTAGTGGAGATTGGAGGGCCGTGCATACTGAGAGTGGTTTGGCCGGGCATACTGAGAGTTGGCCGGTCATATTGAGACTGGGGCCGGCTTGTTGATGTGTGGGGAGGGCTTGTAAGGAGTTGGTGTGAACAACCAGTTCCAAAACAAACACGCCTCCTGGTCGGTCTCCTCCAGATGCAAAACAGTGATATCTAGGTAACAATGCAAAATGTTGACAGGGTGTAAATTAGAAGCTGTCAACATTTTGCAGCCTAGATCCACATGTAAATTATACAAAAGGCCCGGGCAACCCCTTTAATCTGTGATATTGTGACAGCATTAGTAACCAGAGGCTGCTGAGGTCTTGGGTCCTGCTCTAGATTTACCTGGCTGCTCGGCATATGTGCAATAGCGCAATTCTTCTGTTTAATCATTGCTTTGAAAAATAGGTCAAGAAGAGAAATCTACATCTCCTCCTAGTAAATAATTAAAGCTAATGGAATTTTCACAAGATCTGTGAGGGGGAATTTCTGTAGGCTGTGAACGGCTGCAGATCAAGGTATTTTTTATTTATCACTGCAGCCAGCGCAAAAGTACCTGGTAAATGCACTTAAAATCCACACTGTCTATTTATAAAGGTGGCAACACAGCTCCGATTTATAGAAAGAAGTGAACTTATTGATTAGAAAGTATATGGGCTGTATGAGAATGTCATGTTCTGTGTTTGTAACTTAACCCTGGAATTTCTCTTTGTATGGCTATCTATAAATATATAAAAACATATAAAATAAGCTTTGTAGGTTTTAAAGAGTAGAAGAAAAAAGGAGGAAAACAAATGAAAATGTACGAGTACAAGATTGAGATGTTCATGTTTGGTAAATGCATATTGCCACCTTAGGGCTCATTCAGATGCCTGTGCAAAACTGTCCGATCAGGGACCATAAAGCATGGACTGTCTGCGGTCTCCAAACCCAATCACGGGTCAATGATTTAGATAAAAAAATTGAGGGTTAACTGATTAAATTTGTTGATGACACAAAGCTAGGAACTAGGTGTATAGCTAACACTAGCAGAGAGAGAGGATGTAGGGTGCCTTCACATTTGCGTTCCCCTCCGCAGCGTTCTGCGGAGGGGAGCCGCAATGTGACCGCAGCACCGCAAGCCCCAATCTTTTTAATGGGAGCGCATGGTGCTGCGCTTGACTGCCATGACCGTGCACACCCATCCACTGCTATATGTGATCTGTGCGCAGGCAGACGCCTGCGCACAAATCACCCAGTCTCGTCCGCACCAGAAATGCAACCTTCAGGTGCCTAACAAAATCTAACCTTGAGAAATTTCTCAGCCTTTTGAATTTTTACCATCAATTGAGCCGCACCAATCACCACATAGCTAATGTAAGCAAAGATCGTTGTTGCGTCATAGGCTTTGTGACGCAACAGCGACCACACCGAGATCTCAATATATTTGGGCACGTAGCAGCGACCGGGCCCCTGCTGTGACATCAACAATTGTGTCGGAAATGGCCTAGGCCATCTTTTGATCGTCGGATTCCCGCTGGGCAGCATACATCGGTGTGTTTGACGCCTTAACAACGACCTCGTTGGCGACTCAGAACTCAGCCATATAGTTCTGAGTCATCAGACTATCTGCTGTGTGACAGTGTCCCAAAGACCGCTGGGTCGTTATACGGGTCGCCGTATCGTTGCTGCGTCGTTCAGTAGATCTGACTGTTTGACATCTCACCAGCGACCACGGAGCGATGTTCCAGCGATCCTTATCAGGTCATATCGTTGTCGGGATCGCTGGAATGTCGCCAAGTGTGACGGGACCCTTACCCCTACTGTGGTGGCTGGAGCTGCTTCTCTTCGGTGCAGCTGTGATGTTAGATGATATTGCTCGTGTTGTTTCTCAACTGCTTTTCCAGGTTTGCTAGGGTTATAGAAAACACAGGAGAGGCTGGGGGCATATATGTCACTGGGGAGGCTGAGGCTGGGGCATAGAGATCTCTGAGGAGGCTGGGGAAGGGGCATATACCTCACTGGGGAGGCTGGGGTCATAGAGATCACTAGGGAGCTGATTTAAAGGGCAGGCAGTCAACAAAACGTGTCTGCCAGCTCGCGCACTGCGTTCCCAGGAATCTGCCCAGAAAAGTTCATCGAGGGTCGCATCCTGAAACCTGAAGTTCCCCACTCCTGAGCTAAACAAACTGGAACAGTGGGCAGCAACTAACAGAATGTTTTTTTTAACAGAAAAATGCAAAATCCTACATCTGAGCAAGAAAAAATAAAAAAGCATGTACAGAATGGGAGGAATAGGGGTAAGCAACAGCACGTGTGACAGAGACTTGGGTATACTAATAGATCACAGACTGAACATGAGTCAGCAGTGTGATGCTGCAGCAAAAAAGACAAACACAATTCTGGAATGTATTAACAGAAGCATACAGTCTATATCATGTGAAGTCGTTATCTACTCTTTGGTCAGACCTCATCTGGATACTGTGTCCTGTTCTGGGTGCAGCATTTTAAAAAAAGACATCAACAAAGTGGAGCAAGTTCAGAGGAGAGCGGCCAGAATGGTGATCGGTCTGTAAACCATGTCCTATGAGGAACGGTTACAGGATTTGGGAATGTTTAGCTTATACAGGCTGGACAAACATCTATCTGGAATGATTTAGTAAATTCTGCTTTGAGCAGGGGTAATGGACCAGATGACCCAGTAGGTCCCTGCCAACTCTATCATTCTATGATCTATGGCAGCTTCATAGGCATACATTAGGCTGCTGAGTTTGGCTTAAGAGACTCACTTCCAATACTTGCATTACAGTCTGTATTGGATTGATTTGCACAGACATCTGAATGAGCCCTTAAACATGTATTGCATATCCTCAGACTGTACCAGAAATGCCTGATAATGAGGAGACCCCACCTCTCACCATTGTGATCGCAGGATGCTGATGGGGTCATAGAGGGAATCCCCACAACACTCTGTTAATTATTTAGATGCTGTTGTCACTTGACAGCAGCATCTAAGGGGTTAAATGGCCACAATCGGTGCCTAGATCATGACGTATGCAGCAGGGTGTCAGATAGTGTATAGTTGACAGCTGCTGCATTTACACCTGTTCGGGATGCTGTTCACTTATATCATAAGGTCTGTTTTAAGCCTAATTGATGTGTTAGCACTTCTGTGAACAGGAGAAGTGATTGGATTGTGCAGTTTAAAAAAAAAAAGTTTAAAAAAATATGAATAAAGAAACACTTAAAAGATTGTGCTTATTTGCTATCCAGTTTTGTGGTTTTCCGGGAGGATCCGGTTCTTTTCCTTTTTTTTGCACTGGACACAAAATCGGAGTCTCCATAATTTTTTGTGTCCAATGCCAAAAACTAACAGAACCGGATCCACCCAGATACGGGGCGATCCGGCGCCCATAACACGAGAGACTATGGGCGCCAGAATGTGCCCGATCCGGCAGAAAATCCTACCTTTTCCCGGATGCCTGGTGCTGAAAGAGCGGCGGCTGTGAAACGCAGCTGCGCTTGTTCAGCACTATGAACAGCGCAGTATTTCACATTCGCCGCTGAAGTTCAGCACCTGGAGAGCTCCACGGCTGACATTTCAGCACCGCCGGCAGCTCCCCTGCACCTGCGCTGCTGAAATGTCAGCACTGGACAGCGGCAGAAACGATTCCAGCACAGAAAGTTTTGCTCGTCCGGGGCTGTCAGGTGGTGTCCGATGCATCCTGCAAAACATTGGACACAACCTGACAGCCGAAAACTGTGGTGTGAAGCCGCCCTTAGATAACAGTAAAAGTATACATGTTTGGTATCTACGAACCCGTACTGACCCGAGGCATCATACTCACACATCAGTTTTACCATATAGTGAACATGGTGAGTAAAAACAATCACTTTTTTGGAATTTCACCGTATTCTGTTTTTTTTCCTGTACACTATATGGTAAAAGAAATGGTCATTCAAAAGTAAAACTCATCCCCCAAAAAACAAGTCCTCATATGTTTATATTGACAGAAAAATAAAAATGTTATGGCTCTTGGAAGAAGAGAAGGAAAATTGGAAAACGGAAAGTCGCCAGGTGGTGAAGAGGTTAAGCTCGCGATTAGAAGTAAAGCGCTGGTTAGGCAGGGAATTTGGTAATATATACCTATACTGGTGTGTTGGAGGGCATGGGGGACCTGTCGGGTTCCCTTTAAATGTTATTATTGAATACTCACTAGGTACATGAAGATGTGAAGAGCACGTGACTCTCTGCCTCCTTATGGTGTCATCGCTCTGAATGAACCTTCATCTCACAATCCTGTCTGCCTCAGTAAAAGGAGAATATATCTTTAAATATATGTTGAGATAGCGTTGTCCAGTTAGGATGTGTATTGTGGGAGTCTTTATGTGGCGAGGAGTATTGATTAGTTGAATCAATACAGCGTTGATGCTCCCATAGGCTCTATTAAACAGTTAATTGGAAAGTTACGACATATAGAGGCTTATGTTCAAGCTGCCGGGATAATCGCTTGAAGCTGGATTGTACCTACACTAAAACCATGTAACATATTGTCTCTACCTGCTCAGCTTCTGCTTATTGTCTCGTATTTCTACTTGCACAATGATCTGTAATGTACCTAAGAGCGCTCAGATGGCTGTCTATTTCTATCCTGCCTACATGATAATACAACCTTATGGAGTGCTATGGATTTATTTCTATTGGGTATACCAGAGTCTACATCTTAGTGTAGGTATAATTTTAACATCCCCCCCCCCAATCTGATTATGCTTAAGATATTTAGGGCACTTTAATAATTCTAAATGTAATATATGAATTTTATTATACATGGTTGGTTTGCTTATTTATGTTAAGTAATATGGGTTTGGCACTAGTATTTAAAAAGACAATCTGTCAGCAGGTTTTTGCTATATACTCTGACACCAGCATGAGGTGGGAACTGAGATCCTAATTCCAGCGATGTATCACTTAGTATACTAGGTGTAGCAATTATACCCGAGTAACAGTTTTCTCCTGCAGTATCTAGCAGAGCTCGGCCCACACCACACCTTTCTATGTACAAAAGCTGCTACTCAGTGCTGGGTGCGTGGTTGGACTAGGAGGTATGAGGCCAATTGTTCTGTAATGATTATCTCCTACTGATAAAACACTGATTGTATTGAAACAGTAAAACAGCCTAGAAAGTGACACATCTATGTAACCAGGGTCTCTACTCCTAACATCATGCTGCTCAAGGATTACATAACAAAAACCTGATCAAATTTTCCCTTTAAGATTATGCTCTATTAGGCACATGAACCCTCTTTGTGAAGAAGACTAAAAAGCTACAGTGTTTCAGTTGCCTTGTATGACATGGTTGGCTATTTGCATACCTGCAATGTAAAGCTATGGCTGCCCAAAAAGCTTTTCCCAAAAATTGCTCATCAAGAGCGGATAAAGAACACAAGGAAAGTCAACGTTCAGGGTTGTGGAGTTGGTTAGACAAACTTCCACTGCTAAAGATACCCATACACTTAAAGGGAACCTGTCACCAGGTTTTTGCAACCTAAACTGAGAATAGCATAATATAGGACCCGAGATCCTGATTCCAGCGATGTGTCACTTACTGGGCTGCTCAGTGTAGTTTTGATAAAATCACTGTTTGATCAGATGGAGATGATCATTAGCAGTCTACTTGGCCTGCTGCATATTCACAGACTGCTAAATCTGCAACAGAGAAAACACTATTTTTATCAAAATGACAGCAAGCAGGTCAAATGACACATTGCTGGAATCAGGGTCTCTATTTCTACATTATGCTGCTCTCAAATGGGATGGCAAAAACCTGGTGACAGGTTCCCTTTAAGGTAGTGGTCACTTGGCTGAAAGCTATGTCTCCTGAGTGTTCGTGTGTTTCCAATGGGGAGAGTGAAGACTCCTGGCGGCTGCTAATTTTCCCTGACAATAAATGTATGAGCCTGGGTTCACATTTGCGTTTGTGTCTGCATGCGGAGGGCATGCAGATGCAAACGCATTGCGAACGCAGCCATACTGATGTGAACGCAGCGGAGATTCTCCGCATGCGTTCACATCAGTTTGGTACCCGGCCAGCCAATCAGAGATCTCGGCGGAGATCTGCGGTAGAGATCTCCTCCTCCAGGCCGCTGCTGATCTCCCGACTGTCGGCGCGGGAGATTTGAAGAAACATCTAATCTGACAGCTGTTTAAATCTCCCGCGCTGACACTGAAGAGGTGATGTCGGCGCGGGAGATTTAAACAGCTGTCACATCAACTGTTTCTTCAAATCTTCCATGCCGACACCGCCGGGAGATTAGCGGCGGCCGTGCCCAGGAGATCAGCAGCTGCTCCAGCTAATCTCCCGATGGCCGCCGCTGATCTCCCGGGAGATCAGCAGCGGCCACCGGGAGAGATTTCAATGTGATCCGCAGCGTTCTCCTGCGCTGTCATGCGGAGGACACTGCGGATCCATTGAGATCCATGCATTTTTTGTGCGCTTGCGGTCGCTTGCTGATAAAACAAGCTCTTGTGAACGCACAAAAAATGCAACAGGCTGCGTTCGGAAGGTGCACAAATTATACGCATCTGAACACAACCGTAACCGAACACAGTCAAACGCAGGTACCATGCGTTCCCATGTTAAACATAGGAATGCAGTCCGCATGCATTTGGCTGCGTTCAGAATGCTGCATTTACAAACGCAAATGTGAACCCGGCCTGAGTTACTTAAATGTAAACTGTTCAATCCTTCTCTCCCAGGACATCTAGTCCGGAGGCCTTCATACAATTTCTGAACCAAGAAAAAAGTTACCTTGTCTCTTTTTCTCAAAAATAAACATTTTGAAAAATCACCCATTACCAAACTAATCCTGCGCAAGCTAGGTGCAAGGAACTTACCAAGTAGGAGCTGGGGGCAGGACTGGTGCACCATGTAGTAGACCAGCCAAGTAGGAGCTGGGGGCAGGACTGGTGCACCATGTAGTAGACCAGCCAAGTAGGAGCTGGGGGCAGCACTGGTGCACCATGTAGTAGACCAGCCACTCATATCCTTTAATAGAGGGGAGCAGCTGCTTACATAAATGCACAGTAATGAAGCTGCACAGGGAGTCAGTCATATAGATAAGTGATGTATACACAGTGTCTGAACACAGGTTTATTAGTGGCACCAGGTGCAGTGGGCCAGTTAACACTGCACGACAATATGCACCATGTCTGAACAGTGGACTATTGGTTATGCTGAGTAGGTTAAACACTATATGAGTATACCTCACATGACAGACTCAACCATTTTACCAGCCAAACTCAGAAAGCTCCAATACACCCTGCAAAAATAATAAAATGTGCAAGGAAAAAATGTGAGGTATTGGTTGGTGTTTTGGCCAAAACACGGACGTTTTCTCCCAGCTCCTACTTAGTAAGTTCCTTGCACCTATAGCTTGTGCAGAATTTGTTTGGCCATTGGTGATTTTTCTTCATACAGTTTCCTAATTTGTCATATAAGCAAATATAGAACAATGCATTTTATAAATTTATGATGTGATATAAATTATGTATGAATTTTCATCGACTGCACCACAACTGACTCTACAGTCCTGTCACCATTTACTTTAAAAGTTCTTGTCCTCTTAAGAAATCTGCTTAAAGCATGCCTCCAAAATGTCAGTTCTTTAGTGCCGAAAAGACTAAATGCTCCACACATTTCCAATTGATCGCCCGGCCATCTGATGTGCAAGAGATGTGCACTACAGATGATGTCAGGAGGGAGAAGGATGGAGCAGTTGGCGTTTATCCCCCTATTCCTATCGGTTCCAGTGGAGATGGGCGACCACCAGTGTTTTTTCTCATTCTTTTCCCCATTGTAAACATGTAAATGTCGGGCTGAGCACTCACGTGTATGGGGAAGTCAAGAGAGCTGTCTGTCTGTTGAGCTAATGTTTTGTGTATGGAGAATGTTAGAGATATGCAAATTGTCTCTTCAGGGAGGAAGCAGATCAACTCTAGAGCCACCTATTGGAAGTAACAATCGTAAAAGTCAAAATTGACTCTTTTATGAGCCTTTCAATATGACTTCGGATTTGTGCCACATCAGAACCCCAATCTGCAGATGCTGCGTTTCAGGGTGATTGCCCCTCATCAGTCAAGTGTATGGGATCTAATATGGCTATATATATATATATATATATATATAGTGTACACATATAGAAAAAAGGTTGCAGCACTCCTGGTTAGATGAAAAAAACAAGTCTTTAATCTGGCCTAGGGTACATCTGGCTACATTTCGGGCACACACGCCCTTTGTTTGGCCTGGACAAAGGGCGTATGTGCCTGAAACGTAGCCAGATATACCCTAGAATTGCACCCAACATTTTGCCAGTGCTGCTCCCCATTTCATATATATACATATGTAATTATAAAACCTCTTCATTTCTTCTAGTTACACTTACAAACTTATTGTGAAGGAGCTTGGCAGGGAGGTTGTTCCAAACATCTTGGAGAACTAACCACAGACCTCTGGATGTAGGTTTGAGCAAATCTTCAGTGTCTTCATATAATCCTAGACAGACTCAAAAAAGTTGAGATCAGGGATGTACGGGGCCTATCATCACCTCTAGGGCGCCATGTTCTTTTTTTTTTTTTTTTTGTACACTGGAGATATTTTTAAAATCAACACAAAACGTGTCAATTTCGCCCTGTTCCTGAGGAGGCGCACTTGTCATGTTTTGTTTGAACCTGCAGTTTAAGCATCTGTTAATTATTTTCTTACTCGCATTTTCAAATATAATGGATCTTTTCTTTTGTGATGCATGCGTCTTTATTTTGATGTCATTGTCATAATCTTGATGAGGCTGCTTTCACATAGGCGGTTTTTTTTTTTAAATGCGGCAGATCCAGCAGATTTTCTGCATCTGCCACATCTTCCACCTAACGGCCGCACTTACGGCAAGCCCCATGAGGTTTCTATGGGGCTTGCAGCAAGTGTGGTTTTGCCGGTTGCGGACAGCAGAGTTTTTTTCATGGCCGCAACTGCCGCAACCGGCAAAACCGCACTTGCTGCAAGCCCCATAGACACTTCATGGGGCTTGCCGTAAGTGCGGCCGTCAGGCGAAGATGCGGCAGATGCAGTAAATCTGCCGCATTTTCAAAGAAACGCCTATGTGAAAGGGGCCTAAGGGTGCTTTCACATCAGCGTTTTTCGTAATTCGCGGCAGATGCGGTGAAAAAACCGCATCTGCCGCGTTTGCCGCATAACGGTTCCACTTGCGGCACGGTTGCGGTTTTTTCCATAGGAAGTATAGGGGGACTTGCGGCAGATGCGGCAAGTGCGGTATTGCACTTGCGGCAGGTGCGGCAGAGAAAAAAACCGCGGCTTACTGCGGTTTTTTTTCTCTGCCGCACCTGCCGCAAGTGCAATACCGCACTTGCCGCATCTGCCGCAAGTCCCCCTATACTTCCTATGGAAAAAACCGCAACCGTGCCGCAAGTGGAACCGTTATGCGGCAAACGCGGCAGATGCGGTTTTTTCACCGCATCTGCCGCGAATTACGAAAAACGCTGATGTGAAAGGGCCCTAAGATGTGTGGAATTAATAGCGCTATATAAATGAATAAAATATGTAAGGAGTTTAAAGTTCTTTTTCCTAAATGAAAACCTGGTTGCCTGATTGCGGTAGGAGTCACCTGTGGTAAGTGCCAGTGAATACGGCTTAGTATGAGTAGGTTTTAAGAGCTCCCAAAGATCGTGGTTTGGGGGGAAGGGCGACTCTTGCCAAAATGGGGGGGTTGCAGATACACTTGGCTGGCGCTTGTCTTTAAAATAGAACTGGAAATGAAGGCCGGCCACCAGAGACTTCGAGCTGCCAAGATCTAAACATGGCCTGCTATTCTGCCGTTCGCCTGGATTAGTAACAAAAGTAATAATTTCAGTGCCAGAAATGTTATTCTGTGGGGTATATTTAGGATTACTTCTCCTATGAGATCTATAATATGTAAGTATGCCATATTTCCATGAGCAGAAGAGTCTCCTATGGGCGTATGATTTGCCTAATGGAAGCCGATCTAGCTAACGTGGTGTGGTGACTGAGATCCTGAGCTCGATGTCACTTTGTTTCTGGCTTTTCACAATGTGGATCTCACAAAGCTAATTATTGTCTCTGTTCTTCGCAGGACTTGCGCAAACAGGTAGCTCCGTTGTTAAAGAGTTTCCAAGCAGAGGTAAGACCACTTTATGCCTACTCCTGTCAGCAGAAAATGTATCGTACTGTTTATTGAGGGATGTTTTATGATGATTTTATTGTTTAATACTTAATGAATCATTTATGTGCCATTACTGTAATTAGCCCCCTTGTAGTCATTCAGATTTGCTGTGTAGACGATCTACACCTAGAATTATCCCTTATTGTCACAGTTTGGCTTTATTGGGCCGATCTATGGACCAGAGTACATTTCTCAAAGTATTTGGCTGAAAATTGCAACAAAATATTTGGTTTGAAGTAGTCATTTGGAAAGAACATTATAATGGGCCACTGTCTCTTAGGCCTTGTGGACCCGATCATGTCCAATTTTGCATTAGTTAAGAAGATATCCATGAAAAATGGGTAAAGCATGAGTAACTTTTGTTTGCTTCATAGATCAAGAATGACTTGAGTCTGATTAGATACAGGGAATAGGGCATGTGCTGGAATTTTTGGTTTACAAAATGTTGCATCTGTTATTGGTGCTCTATATACTACTGAGCCAATACCTATTGTTGGTTTTGGGGAGAGATGTTCAAAAGAAAAACAATGACTGCAGATGGACTCCTGCCTTTTGCGCTAAAAAAGGAGAACCCTCCTTCTGAAATTGAATCTTTACACTTTTTGTTTTTAACATGGCTACAGGGTCTCATATATACTCACCCTAAAGATCTTTGTTAAGGTTGGGCTCTGATAAGATGTCATCTATGGTCCCATACAGGTTCAGCTGGTTTGAGTTCTGTGGAGGTCAAACACATTTTTCTAGTCTGGATTTGGAAACCTATTATTTTATGTAGTTTTATTTACAGAGGCACCAAAAACTAAATGGGCCATTCCCGACCTGGTGCTATAAAGCTTGATGTAATTCTCTAAGTTCATAAGGAGTTTTCCCAGATATGCCCTTTGGTATAACACTGCAGGTCATTCATGGTAGCCTTTGAAATACCTGTTTTAGGATTTAGCATTTACGTGGCATCCATCAATCACACTTGTCCAATACAATGCTAGAAAGTTGAGAGCCATCACTCCAGTTTGATTTATTCTACTTTACAGTGTATTGGTTTGGCATGCTCTATCGTGGTTATAGGATCTCATTTTAAAAGGGAACTCCGGGGAGATAAAAAAAGATTTGTACAGTCCCTGCACTCCTATGCTTTAATGCTGAGCTGTCTGTTACACTTGTATAATGTTTAAAAGTAATATAAATCCGTTATTCAATACCTGCTACTTACCAGTCACTACTCCCAGAGGGGACAATACGTCATGCCTGAGTGAGCAGCTTTCCCCCTCCCTCTCAGAGAGCTTAAGCGCCGTCCAACACTTCCTCCTTCAATCATATGGGCATGATGTCATAGCAGGTCCTTTACTAAGCTGAAGTCTGGAGATTTCTTTTTGTGCAGAGAGCAGGATGTGAGACCTGGGTTGATAGGACCTGCTGTGACCTCACACCCATGTGATTGAAGTAGGAAACAGGAAGGGTCGGACGGCGCTGAAGCTTTCCTAGAGGGGAGGGGGGAGAGCTGCTCACTCAGGCATCACGTATTGACCCCTATGGGAGTGGTGACTGGTAAGCAGCAGTGAATAACGGAATCATATTAATTCTAAACATTATACAAATGTAACAAGCAACTTATAGTATACTAGTGCAGGGACTGTACCAAAAATGATTTTCTCTCCGGGGCTCCCCTTTAATGTATTAATGGACAAAACCAAATTTTTCTAATCATATTATAACATAAAGACATGAAAGCCTGGCAGGAGAGCAACGTCTTCCACTCAAGGGGAGAAGGTTCACCATCATCATATAGTCAGAGATTCTTTACTGTTAGAGAAGTGATACTTTGAACCTCTCTTCAACACTTTGTTGTGATGGTTGAATTCATTGATCAAGTTTAAGAAGATTCTGGATGCCCTTTTGGAAAAAAAAGTTTTATTTTTTTATCTAGACAAGCCGTGTTTATGTAAACACTAAAGGTGATGGTGGACCTATATTCTTTTTATTGTGATAAAGAGTATGGTTCTCTGAGATTGGACTACTATTTGGACAGCAAAACCGAAAACAAGGGTTGTTACACCTGTTAATTTAAGGGTAATATATAGGTGCACATTTACATTATGGTCATTAAAGGGGTTGACAACCCCTTCTCAATCCAGGCGTTTAACCTCCGATACAATAAAAACACTTACACTCATCTTCAGTGCCGATGCCATTCCATCGGTGTCAGCACTCGCCCTCCTGCGGCTCAAGTGATATTGTTACATCACATGAGCCCTGAGCAGAATCCGTGCCAGCTTTACTCTCCCTGTTGTCACGTACGGAGGACAGATAAAATGTCCACTGCACGGCACGAAACAAATGGACAGTGGGATGGTAAAAAGGGTAAGGAAGGCCTTAATAGTAGAGAATGGGGGATGAGGGCACCTCCTGACACTTGCCTGTGTCTGCCCCTCACTGCCCTGACACACTGAGCAGGTTTTTGCCCTTGCCGCCTTCACGTGCCTAGTCCCTGTCTGTCACCTAAGGTAACCCTGGCAAGTGCACTGGCCGGCGAGGACGCAAGCCTCACCACTGCAGATAATAAAACACAGGGATAAGACAGACAGGGAACTTACAATAATGATACTTGGAAAAGGCAGCAGCACTCCAAGGCAAAAGGGTCCACAGGAAAGCTCTTCAGCAGCAGAATACTACTACCACATGGCAGGATGACCTGGCAGAGAAAGAACTCTGACAGCAACATCAGGTGATGGATTATGTGACTATTTAAAGGGTGAAGAAGAAGCCATCAGCCACATCACCTGATTAAAGCAACAGCAACAATGGCATGGAAAAAACTGTCATTAACCCGTAATGTCCCAAACAATATTTAAAATGAGCAGACTGCACAGCAGTCAGCTCATGAGCTCCCGCCTTCAGACCTATCAAACATCAATAGGAAGTAAGTGGCAGCTGCAGCTCTGACTACCTCTTGAGGATTGATTTATCTGAAGGTGGGGAAAGTAAGGCAGGGCTGATTGGGTGCAGGGCTCATATCACATAACCGTTTCACATGAGCCCTGGGAGAGTTGATGCTGACAACACTGGAACAACGCTGACATTGATGGTGAAAGTAAGTGTTTTTATTTTAAAGGGGGGGCAAACACTCAGATGAACAACCCCTTTAACAGAAATATATAACCTAAAACAAAAACAATGCATAGGAACTCAGCAGTAAGTACATAGTGACAATGTGACAGTATGTACTCAATCAGGATGGTCTCCAACATCTCACCTCGCTGTGTGCCAGCAGGCTTCAAAATACATGGGTGCAGAGCTTGATCTGGGCCTCACTAATCGTTCATTCATGGCCTACCCTAAGTCAGTAGTAGTAGTAGTGGGAATCCGTAGTGACATCTCCAAATCTAACCTTTTAATCAGAGGTCAAAATGAAGAACGTTTGATTGCCCTAGTGTCACGATTGAGGAAGGGAACAACCAACTACCGTGTGTGAGCGTGGCGCACAGACCACCAATGTCTGGCACCCAACAGAACCAGGTTTCCCAGCCAGTCACCAACACCGGCATGAGCCCAGCCACCACCTGCGTAGCTGTCAACAGAACCGGTGTCCCAGCCAGTGTGAGTTCATCACCAACAGAAGCCGGTCTCCCATACTGGTACTAGCCCAGACACTCCCTGCTTAGCTAACACCAGCACCGAGTTCCCAGCCAGCAGATAACTCTACCAGCAGCCGAACATAATAGTGAATGCAGCTGTGGAGCACAACATAGGAGGCAAAGACCTTCACACCAATACCTCATGCAGCTCTTAAAGACAGACAACATACACAGGAGCATCCAGCAATGTCAGCGCCATCTAAGTGCGTTCCACCCCCTGGTCTATTTGCTGAAGTTAAATTTGGGCTAATAGAGGGATTTCTAAGGAATGGGGTATATAATAGGCCAAATATAAAGACATTTTCTGGTAGAGAAACTGCTCTAATTATTTCAAAGATAGTTTGCTATCTAATTCTTTATACTTAAATGGGCGATCCCACCATTAAATATTATATCCAATGTAAAGAACATAAAAATATGAACAACTTTTGGTATTCACATGCTGAATGCTGTTAGACACACATGCTCAGTCACCTTTACCACAGCTATTTATCTGCACAGTGATCTGCTCTTCTCAGCAGAACAATCAATAGAAATATCTTTCAGTCCTGCTTGACAATTAAGGAGTACTGATTTTGCAATATCATGGTGGCAGTACAAGGTTGGCTTCATACCAAGATTTTTGTGATCCGGGGCTGTCCGGCGTTAACCAGACAGCCCCCGATCCGATTTCGGCGCCATAGCATTCTTATGGGGCCGGATGGCATTGTTTTGCCATCTGGTTTCCATCTGTCTGGGAGGATCCAGCAGAATTCGGGTTTTTGTCCTGGACACAAAATCGCAGCTTGCTGAGATTTTGTGTCCAGGGCAAAAATGTGAAAAAATCGGATCCACTCAGATCCGGCGCCCGCTAACATGGGAGTGTATGGCGCCAGATCTGACAGAAAATCAGATTCGGCTGAACTTCAGCGTCGTGGAGAGCTCCCTGCTGAGATTTCAGGACCGCGGCTAAATTTCAGCAGGGGACAGCTCCTGAAGCTGCGATCTGCCGATTCCGGCAGAAAACAGGACCGGAGGACATATTTGCCGTCCGGATCTGTTCTGTCCTCGGCTGTCAGGTTCTGTCCGGTGCTTCCTGCAAAACACCGAACAGAACCTGATAGAGGAAAATCGTGTTGTGAAGCCGGCCTAAGGCAGAGAGAAAGACTCCTTCTCCAGGAGAGAAATAAGAAACTAGCTGCCAGAGGAAGATGGAGACTGACTGAGTCCAGAGTCTATTCCCAGTGGTGCTGATTAGCATTAACAACAAGGGGTTAGTTGGAAATGAGGAACAAAAAAAAAATGCAATTTTATATCCAGAAAATGATCCATAAAGCTGTAGGGTTTAGTTACTTGCAGTTTTTCATTCAAGAATATAGTGGGAAGATTTAGTGTCTACATTCACATTACATCACGCTGGTCCTAAGAACAAGCGCATCACACAATTACAAGCAAATGTACCGCGTGACCGAAGAGAACATGGATGAAGTATAAAATGGCCAAGATGTCTCTCATGAGTTCACGGCTGTCACTTTCTCCCAGTGGCCCCAGAGTCATTGAAACATAGACCCCATTGTGTGTTATGCAGTGTCTTATTTTTTGTTTCATGCTTTTTTTCTCTCCGAGCATAGTCCATTTTTCTAAATGGAGACCGGAACAGAAAACTCCCATAGCTTGTGTGTGGAAACGGCATTTCCCCCCCTATATGCATCTCTTCGTCAGTCTACCTCCTTGAGGAAGAATAATCCCTCTATAATGCGGCGGCTTGCATTGCGAGCGCAGTAAATTCTGATTCATTCTCTTCGTTGCCGAACACACTCCTGAAAGTCAATATTTCATCGCAATCATCTCCGTTTCAAATGTCAGACCTTTGCATAGCCAATTGAGGAAGTTTGCCATATTAACTTCCTGCTGCGTTACAAAGCTCCGGCATGCCAGGTAGAACGTGCTCGCTGTATCAAAGGTTCCCTGTGTAAGGCTAAACACCTAATTAATAGGATTCCGTCTAGCAGGTTCATTCAATGATGGCTCTATTAAGGGCGCTCTCAGATCTACCATTCTGTTTTCAGGCCAGCACCATAATTGAAAACATATTTTCTTCTCCCGAGCTGCAGCTGGTTTGGTTCTGCTCATGCAGAAAAGGATATAACCTTGCATAACATAGGAAATGAACGGTTGAGAGAGAAGCCAAATTCAATTTCAGTCAGATATTTCGAGGATAAGTCCATGATCTATGGAAGCAGGGGAATGAAAAGTGTGTGTGTGTGAGGAAAGGAGCGTATTCAGCAGTCTATTAATCACGGCTGGCCTGGACTATGCTTTGTGCTCTCACATTAGTAGTGATTCTTCTACAAAGGCTGGAGAAGTGCCAGATATATGCCGAGTTAACCTCTTAAGCATCATCTGCTACTTGCTGCTCAATGGATGTTACGTTGTGAAATACAGTTGGGTGCTGCTGCCAGAGGGAGAGAGGGAAAAAAATCCTTGTTCGCAGCCATCTCACACACACAAACACGTGTGCCTGTAGTGAAATGCAAAATGTGGAGCGCGTTAGGACAGACCGGGCTTTAGCGTTGCTATTTCCGTACCTTTTGGATATATCTGTCTGGATATTTGCACTTTTGGTATGACTGAGCAATGTCTAAGCTGAGGGACTATGCTTTTGGTTTGTAAAAGAAGAAAACAATAGCCTTTTTCTATAAAAGCCTCCCGATCTTGGACGGAAGAAGTGGGATTATACACAAGGGTGTGGAGTAGGTAAGCCAAACATCCAACTCCGACTCTTCAATTTCCCTGAGTCCAACTCCACCAACATAAACTCCAACTCCATAACCAGGGCTGTGAAATCAGTTGCCAACCCCTCAATTTCCCTTATCTGACTCCACCCAAAATGGGCACCCACTCCACGACTCCGACTCTACAACTCCAACTCCTCAGCCCTGATTACACACTAGGGAAATGCTTATACATATGAAGGAGGAAGGCCGTGCATTGAGGTCCAGTCCATATGGGAAGTATATGTGCAATGAATATGCTTGTATTGTTTTTCCTGAACTTCATTTACATGTGATGATTTTTCGGAATATACGGAATATGTGTTTGTAATATATTAGTAACTCTGTCTATGTAGTATTATCGCAAAATACTTTCTTATACTGTATATAATTTTTTCCTGCTTTCATGTTAATACCTTGCTATCTTATGTGGGTTGTTGTTTTTTTGTTTTTTACTTTTTAATCATGGATTGGGTCTATACTTTCTAATATATGTGCAAATTGTCACTTAAGTAGACAAATTCTAATGCCACCAATAAGGGTAGCAATCCTAAAAGTCATAATTGACTCTTTAACAAGCCTTTTCATATGATTTAGGATTTGTGACAGATCAGAACCCCAAACTACAGACGCTGTGTTTCAGGGTGACTGCCCCTCATCAGTGCAGTGTGTGGGAATTCTGATCTGGCTGTATGAAAGGCTAAAGGGCCGGTTACACGCTGCGATATTGCTAACGATATCGTTGCAACGTCACCAGTTTTGTGACGTTGCAGCGACCTCATAGTGAAGCCGATGCATGTGACATGTACCAACGATCGCTGATCGTTGGTAAATGGCCAGGACAATTTTTCCGTCGTTGGTCTGCTGCTGTCACGCATGCATCAGCATGTGTGACAGCGGGAGACCAACAATCAACGACCTCCCGGCCGATGTCCAGAGCCGCACATTACACGCTCGGATATGGTAATTAGGATAAACATCAGGTAACTAAGCGCAGCAGTATTCTTAGTTACCCAATGTGTACCCTGGTTACCAGCGTTCTCGGTGGTCGCTGGTGAGTCTGCCTGTGTGACAGCTCACCAGCGATCATATAGCGATGTCCAAGCGATCCCGATTGTTGGTCAGATCACTGGGACATCGCAGCGTGTAACCCGGCCTTAAGACAAGGTTTGGGGAAGTATCTGTTCTCCTTGCGGAGAGTATTCTGCCAGCCGGCAGATGAGGAGACTTTAAACCGCAATGCTCCTCATTCTCATATAGTATTTTTAATCCAATATGGTCATTCTTTCCTGGAAAAATGGAAATAATTCACCAGGCTTGGAACTATACATAATACTTTGTGATGGACCGGAGACCGTCTCCACCCAATAATCTATAATATAATTGTCTAGCGGCCACTTCCGTCTGAGGTCGAAATCATGCGCCAGCGCTCATTGGTCGCCGGGAGCCGCGGCGGCCAATGAGTGCCGCGTATGCAAAAGAGCTGCGCGTGCAGGTCCATGGCTCGCCAGCCAGGAGATGACCGTCGTCAGCCGGTCATCTCCCAGCTGGCGGGCGGCTGACCTCTCTGCAGCAGTAGCTGAGCCGCGGCTACCTGCTGCACATAAGTCCAGCTGCTCGCTGCGATAGTATCCCGAGCAGGATTCAAATTCCCCGCCAAGCTGTGCTACGTCCCTCATGGTCGCCATGGCCGAGGCGACCAATCAGCGAAGCGGCTCGGCTTGGCGCGCGGTTTTGAATGCGACCAATAAGCGGCGTGGCACTTAAATCGCTCGCCAAACCGCACACTGCGTTTCTAATTGGTCGCCGCGGCATTCAAACCGTGCGCCAAGCTCAATCTGATTGGTCACCGCGTTCAGCGCTGACCAATCAGAGAAGCGGCGCACGGCTTGGCTCCATATTTAAAATACACTGTGCGCCGCTCAGTGTATTTTAAATAAGGCACCAAGGAACGCGCCGCCTCTGATTGGTCGTCGCGTTTAGCGCCGACCAATCAGATACGCGGCATTCAAACCGCGTGCCAAGCCGCGCTCCGCGTCTCTCATTGGTCACCGTAGCGGCCAATGAGAGACGCAGAATTCAAGCCGCGCTAATTCTCAAGCAGCGAAACAGCGCGGCTTGGCGGGAAATATGAATCCCGCGCTGCTGATTGGTTGCCGCTCTCCGTAGCGACGAATCAGCGGCACCAAGCCGCGGCGTCCAATCAGAGAAGTAGAGCGGCTTGGCGCGCGGTTTGAATTCCGCGTCTCTCATAGGTCGCTGCGGTGACCAATGATAGACACGGCAGGCAGCTTGGCGCGCAATTTGAATACTGTGTCATAGTGTGACGCAGTTTACTCCTGTTTACAAGGCTGTCGGTTACTGTGATGCAGTTCAATCCTGTCTACAAGGCTGTCGGTCAGTGTGACGAACATATACGAATATATTTATTTTCTTATTCTTAGTAAAGATGCTTTTTAATTGGAAAAAAGTTTGGTCACGATGTTTTTCAATGACGAAGAAAGCCACAACAACAGTGTGAGGAACCCTCGATTCAATTTGTCATGTCTCAGCTTTCTATATTTGGGGAGTAGGGGACACTTGCCTGGATTAAGAAAGGTGTTTGGGGGGTCAATCGCCATTACTCTGTTAAGTATAGACCCATCAAAAAACACAATGCGGACTGAGATGTAAATATTTGTTTCATAGTTGTACCCCAATTATGACACGTTACCCTTGACTACAGTACATTACAAACTGTTCACCTCACTGATAAGTGGATAGAGCAGCTTAATATTTTTTCCCTCTTATTTTCTTACTGTAGGTCAGGGATGAGGAACTCCAGGTCTCAAGGGTTACCAACAGTGCAGGTTTTCAGGGTTTTCTTAGTATTGCACATGTTATAATTGAATCACCTGCACTAGTGATGATTCCAACCCCTATGCAATGCTAAGGAAATCCTGAAACCTACACTGTTGGTGACCCTTGAGGCCTGGAGTTCCCCACCCCTGACCTGCACCTCCTCCCTCACCTCTCATCTCCGCTGACGACTTCGCCACCTTCTTCAAAAACAAAATTGACAAACTCAGACAAAGCTTTGACCCACACTCCCCTCGCCCCATCCCACCTCCTGCCCATCCCCCCCCCACCCAAATGCAGTTTCACCCCCATGACTGAGGACCACCTCTCCTCCCTTCTATCACGCTCGCACCTCACCACCTGCTCCCTTGACCCACTCCCCTCCCACCTCATCCCTAACCTTACAACAGTCCTCATCCCTGCCCTGACACACCTCTTCAACATATCGCTCAAATCTGGCACATTCCCCTCACTTTTCAAGCACGCCCTAATCACGCCCATCCTAAAAAAACCATCCCTCGACCCTACAACAGTCTCCAACTATCGCCCCATATCTCTTCTCCCGTTTGCCTCAAAACTTCTTGAACAGCACGTCCACTCCGAACTGTCCTCCCACCTCTCTACCTATGCTCTCTTTGATCACCTTCAATCCGGCTTCCGACCGCACCACTCCACCGAAACAGCCCTAACCAAAGTCACTAATGACCTTCTGATCGCCAAGAGCAAACGACACTACTCCGTCCTCATCCTTCTCGACCTCTCTGCTGCCTTTGATACTGTTGACCACTCCCTCTTACTCCAAATCCTTGAATCTCTTGGAATTACTGACCTTGCCCTCTCCTGGATCTCCTCCTACCTGACGGGCAGGACCTTCAGCGTCACCCACTCCCACACCACCTCCTCGCCCCACCCCCTTTCCGTAGGTGTCCTCCAAGGCTCGGTCCTGGGACCACTACTCTTCTCTATTTACACCCTCGGCCTAGGCAACCTCATCGAGTCACATGGCCTCCAATACCACCTCTATGCCGACGACACTCAGCTCTACCTGTCTGGCCCCGACATCTCCTCTCTTCTATCCAAAATTCCTCACTGCCTATCCGCCATTGCATCCTTCTTTTCCACCCGCTTCCTCAAACTCAACATGGACAAGACAGAATTCATCGTCTTTCCCCCTCACAACCCTCCCCCCCTTCCTGACCTATCCATCACCGTCAACGACTGTACCCTCTCACCCGTCCCCCATGCCAAATGTCTCGGGGTAACCCTCGACTCCTCCCTCTCCTTCAAGCCCTATATCCAAGCCCTCGCCACCGCCTGCCGACTCCAACTAAAAAACATTGCCCGCATCCGCTCCTTCCTTGACCACAACACAGCTAAGACACTTGTCCATGCCCTCATTATCTCCCGCCTGGACTACTGCAACCTCCTATTCACCGGCCTCCCTGCCTCCTCCCTTGCACCGCTCCACACCATCCTCAACTCTGCTGCCCAGCTCATCAACCTATCTTCCCGCTACTCCCCTGCCTCCCCTCTCCGCCAAGCCCTCCACTGGCTCCCCATCCCCCAGCGATCTCGCTTCAAAACCCTAACCCTGACATACAAGGCCATACACAACCTGTCCCCTCCCTATATCTCCAACCTGGTCTCCCGCTACCTCCCTTCGCGCACTCTGCGCTCCTCCCAAGAACTCCTCCTCTCAACCCCCCCGCATCTCCACCTCCCACAACCGCACACAAGACTTCTCTCGTGCTTCTGCCAGACTCTGGAACTCCCTCCCCCATCACATCAGACACTCCCCGACCCTGGGAACCTTCAAGAAAAACCTGAAGACCCACCTCTTCCTACAAGCCTATAACACACACTGAGACCCACTGCATCATCTCACCTCCCCCTCCTACTGTCTCCCTCCCCACCCCCTTTAGACTGTGAGCCCTCGCGGACAGGATCCCCAACCCTGCTGTACCCGTATGACTAATTGTGATATGTCATCGTTTGTCGTCGTTTGTGTCTACCCTCCAAATTGTAAAGCGCCATGTATCCTAATGGCGCTATATAAATACCTATTAATAATAATAATAATAATAATAATAATAAATTAAAGGGAAAAAGTATTAAGCTGGTTGTAATCATCACCAGTGTAGGTGATTCTATTACGACCTGTGAAAATACTAAGGAAATCCTGAAAACATGCACTGTTGGTGGCCCTCGAGGCCTGGAGTTCCCCACCCCTGCTGTAGTTCTGTGTTTGCCAGTATATCGATGTAACACTTTGAAGAAGATTTATCAGTAGTATCAACATTCCTAAACCGTCAATATGGTCAAGTAGGTCATAGGAAGCTCAATAAAATGATACCTTGAGATCTGTGATCTGATGGACAAAGAGAAATCCACATTTTTCTTATATGTAAATGAGCTGTTCAGATCTATGGGCTGGACATAGATCTCTCTGAGAATTTGCCTCCAGAGCTTATTTTAAATGAAAGAGGGCAATACAGTGTGAGACATGTAATGACTGACTGTCTGCTCTCCTGATCTACATGTCTCACACTGTATTGCCCTCATTCATTTACTATAATCTCTGGAGGCAGATTATAGAGGAGATCAGTGTCCGGCCCATAGATCTGAACAGTTCATTTACATATAAAAAAATGTGGATTTCTCTGAAATAAGACATTAGACTGCAGATATTTGAAAAGGCCCCGTTACACGGTAAGATATATTGAACGATATTACTCAAATGTCACAGGTTTGGAGTCGTTCAAGCGACATCGTTAGGACGTCGTTTTTTGTAACACTGCGATACGACTACTATAAATCGTTGGATCGCTGATTTGAGAACATGTTCTTAAATCAGACGATTTTCGATCAGCCAACCTGCTGCATCGTTGTGTGTGACACCGCGATAACGATGTCGTTCACGACTTTGCCCATTCCCATCAGTGAACAAGTATTGTTCGCTGGGTTGTGTGAACGATACCTACTCGTTGGATCGTTGGTGCGTTGTGCACGATATCTACACGTGTGACATCTCACCAACAATGTCTAAATGATGTCCTAACAACTGCAGGCCCCTGAGATCGTTTCAGTATTGAAGCGTGTAACTGTACCTTTACCTACATCCCCTTTTAGACAGCTTAGGAGGGCTGATCCTACTGATAAATTACATTTTAGGATTTTTTTTTATATATCAATGGTTAATCATTAATATTCAGAAAATATGAAAGGGGCCCGTTCTGCATCTTCAATTATTTGTCAGAAGAAATCACAAGTTTGTGATGGCGATGAATAATCCATAGCAGCGTAGAATCTGGTGCGGAGCTTGTTCCAGCTGAGGGCACCGGGACCTTTTTATTTTGTGCAAATTCATTGGAATGCTGTGGGGTGAAACGAGGACAGTGAAGCCGTGTGTGATGTTCACGATGGCACCGTCTGCTGTTTCTAGCCGCGGTAGCGAGCCCGCTCTAGATTATTCTAGTGCTATCTGCCAGTGACTTGTAACAGGGAATCTCATGGTGCCGTCTTATGACTTTAGGAGGCTTATCTCTTCCTTACAAACTATGCATTATTTAAACATTTCTGCACAGAAGAGGACGTAGGGCCCGGCCAATGGAAATGACTAGTTTGTATAAACCTGGAGATTAGGTAGTTCTAGAGCGAGCAGCAGATTAGCGGGGGAGATGAATTTGTATCCATTGCAGTGTGACACGTGTTTATAGAAGAGCCTTTCCACGGTCAAATATATAAGTCTTTATTGTCACTGGTAGAACTGGTTGAGAGTGGTAATATTTCACTTTCAGGTCTGTTTATTGTTGGCAGGATTCATTTTGAAACTTGACTCTGACAATCATTGAACTCTTCTAAGTGAACACTTATGGGTATGTTCACACACAGAATCCTTCCTATGAAAAATTGGATGTGCTCTACAGTCTATAGAAGAAATCAGAGTCTGACCCGGTGAGATCCGCCACAGATTTTCAGGGCTTCAGTCGAGACCAAGTCAGTGTCTTTCATTAGATCTCTTTACAAGTCCAGAATGGAAAAATCCTCGACTGTCACGTCTGACTGGCATTGTTACTTAAAACCCCCGATGTACCATTCCTCTGTTATTTCTATGGGAAAAGAATAAGAAAACTGACAACTGGGCGTTACCATTCCACTTGTCCAAGGTGTGTGCCTACACAATCTGATGGGGTCAACTCTTGATAGGACAATGTCAGACAGAAAAAAGCATTTTTTAAGCACCATCGCAGCAGGTTTTTTTCCAGTTGGAATGGTGCTTTAAATGTAAGTCCTCTGGCGTCTTCATCTGTTTCCAGCATCCCTCTGGTCATTCTACTGCAATTTGAGATCTGCCAGTGTTTCATGGAGTGAGCTGCAGGTGACAACTCAATACATCTCTACGAGAGCCTCGTTCTGGCCTCGCTCTGGCTCTCATAGATTTGGATTGAGCTCTTGTAACGTAACTTCTTACTTTTGGCCATTCAGAAGTTACAGTTACAAGATGGTGCCACGGGCCCGCATCGGCGTTATCAGGAGGCGAAGCCGCCAGAAGGTAGAGTATATGACACGTCAGTGGGCTCAGATTTCACCGCCAATAATAAGGTACCTAAACCTTTAAACAATGAAAATGGACTATTGTGTGCACAAAATCATTGGACCTCTGTAAAACTTCTGGAAGTCATCATGTAAGTCATTTAGCGAGCGGAAAGTGATAGCCAAATGCCTAAGAGTAGGAGGACTGTGCTCCCACTGTGGTTCAAGTGAAGGTCTTGAACAGATCAGAGGTGCGCAGACTGGACCCCTGCTCCATTCAATTTTAATGGACCGCCAGTGAAAGCCGAGAGCTGTATTCAGCTATTTCTGGAAGTTCCATTGACAGTAAATCAGTTCTTGCTTCTTCCAAGACTAGGGTGCAGAGCATCCTTCATGTGGTTCCAGTGCCTCGATCGCTCAGCAGACGGACCCCTAATGATCTGCAAGTTATCCAATGGATAGGGGAAATTAGTTTGTTTTTTTTATTTGGAAGTGACACATTAAACAGTGATTTCATTGATAATACTGCTGGAAAAAAAAGACATGGCCAAGCATTGGAATCAAAGTCTTCGTCATGGCTTTACGTTAGGCAGCATGAAGTTGGTGGCAGATCCCCTTTAATAATCTGTGTCCCTTATAGAAAGTGATGGCACTGGCATTTCAATAATGTGAAATTCTAATTTACTACAATTCCCATGAAGTAGTTTGCCCTGGTTGACTTGTTGCGTGTGTGATGAAGCTGTGGAAGTGCAGTAATATGCGCTGTACATATCGTAAGAATGACTAGCAATTGGATTTGAAATATAATGTTTAGAAAGCGCGAAGCTCCTCTCGACTCAGAAATTGAACCATAATTCTCTCAATTGAACTAAACTGCAGACAATTGCTGTAGGCTCCTTAGACACCGAACGCCGCACTTTATTATAGAAATAGGCGCATTATTGTAAACTACGTTTACCGATTCACACTTAATTGAAGCCTATTTATGTGATAAAGGAATAATGTCTTAGGCTTAAACGTTATAACACATATCATATGTCTGTTAAGGCCACTTCACACGCTAGGATATAGGTGAACGATATCATTAGCTATGTCACGTGACCGCGATCCTTCCGACATCCTTAGTGCGTTGTCACAAGCAAGGATATCATTAACGATCTTAAATTTGGCAACGCTCCAGCTATTTGGAGTAGAACGATTGAACGATTTTACAAAGCGACAGGAATAGGAGAAATATGAACGACATCGCTCAAAAAGGTGTCACACTGAATGATGTTGCTTCTTCCCATGACGTTAATTGGACGACGAACGATAGATTTGAGGTCTGGAACCAAAATTTTTGATGACCGTTCTAATGATTTTTCCTTCCTAAATCGTTCGTTTACACGCAACGACGCACTAACGATATCGTTTGAATGATCACAAATCCGTGACGTTTCAACGATATCGTTAACAATATCCTAGCGTGTGAAGCGGCCTTTAGTCATTTTTTGCTCATGTCTGGTGGTGCATTTCTCCATTTACCAAAGCTGACTTTTCAACTGAGAAACCACAATGCTGTTCCTTGTATCTGGTCCTGAGCTGATGTAAAATCATACAGGAAAGCGGTCATCAGGAAACTTTTCAATACAATTTTAGTGGGTTAATATATCCTATTTTCTGTATATTACTTGTTTGCTTTTCTGTATAGACTGGGACATAATGAGCGAAGTCATGTTATTAGTAGAGATGAGCGAACCCATTTGAGGTTGGAAGTTGGGTGCTTTATGTATCCAAAACACTGCATCAAGCATCGCTGTGCTCAGTCCAGTGAGAGCCACTTGCAGTGTTTGATCGGCTCGCACTAGGGGGTAAAATCAGAGTTATCAGACAAATCTTGTTTTGCTTATGGTTGGCTGCATGTGGTCGGAGAGCTGAACTACCCAATCAGTGACTTCAAATGAGGTTCGGGTCATGTTTTGGTTCTGAACAGACCTTTATAAAGAGTGTGGCTGAACCACCAGAACCCAAACTTCCACGGTTCCGCTCATCTCTAGTTATTATTAGTGCGGCAATTTAATGACACAGAGGTCTAGGTAAAGTTGGGTTAGTACTGCTTTACACTGTGCACAATTTTCCAGTCACTCCCTGGTTTTTGGAATAGTGGCCCTTACAGCTAGTCTGACCTTTCTCTGTCTTTTGACTCCAGATCATTTCAGCTGCCATAAAGCACACCCATCTTGCTGTAATATTGTACAAACAATGCAGAAAGTAAGTTTGTGTCTCCAATATGGCCACCATTAAAAAAAAAACAAAAAAAAACTTACAGCATTTGTAAAAGGGGCACATTTTTTTTAAAAACAATTTTCAGCCTTTGGATTCTGTAGTTTGTTAAATTGGTTATCCAGGACGATTTTATTTGGATCTTATGGACCGAAGAAGTTACCGGCAGGCAGTTGTTCACTTCCTGTCTCTTTTGCCAGGGGCCGTCTCAGATTGGTCATGGGCGGCACCTGCTGGCAATTCTGTGGCTCCTCGTGATGTCAGGTCGACAGACCAGTTCTTCCTCTTCCGCTCTGTCGACGGGGCGTTACTACTCATGTATTGTTGTTTGACAAGCAGCTCCCCACTGCCTAAACTGCGGGGAGCTGGCTGTCAATCAGCATGATGTTGGCAGCCTCCATGAGATGTTGGTTGTGCATTCAGCTGATTTGTATTGTTTCACGGATTCTGGATCATTCATTGTGGATTACCTGAGGATTTTTTCATTGAATTGCTTCAGAAGGATATGCATCTAGCAAATATTGACTTTGCATTGATGAAATATCGGTATTCTGTGAATTCACAGATGACTCTTTGTCATTATCTTTTCAATATAAAGAAATAATAGCTGGTTTTGGTTTGTTTTTTTTTCCATAATTTTTTTTATAGGTTTGTGTCTCATTATTCTGTGGATTTTGTGTATACATTATATGATGTGTTACCAATAAGATGATATTCTATGTGTACTGAACAGTCATATTGACAATAGTTCTGGGCACAAAAAAATGTTCTTGTTCAGATAATGCAATGTTTTTTGCCTCTTGTGGCTTAATTTTTGTCTTTTTTTTATTTTTTGACTGATATCAGGGATACAGTAAAGAAAAATAAGACATCTGTCTATCTTTCCCCCATTTAAACTACGACCACAAACAACTTTTAAAAAACATTTTCTCATTCCCCGTTTCTATATATTTTCATATAATAGACATTTTTATCCAATGGTGGTGGGGCTAGGAGCAGTGATTTAGACTTCTAGTGTTTTTTATTTCTCTCTTTAGCTTAGCGTTTTCATTTATACTTTTGTTTTAAATGTTATTTTTGCTATTTTTATTTACTCAAATATATATTTTATTTATTTTACACTACAACGACTTAAAAGACCTTGGCTGAGGCGGGAGATATAACATAATATATTTGTATTGCTGATTTTCCCTGTAAATGGGCATGCTATTATAGCTCTAGTTATAGGGGAGTTTTAGCTTCCTGTTTAGTAGAGGTGTTTCCTAGGACCCTGTTACCTCCCTATACCCAGTAATCACATGATCACTGGGCCTAGAGGAGGAAGCACTGACAATTCTAATCTGTATACACAAGTGCTAGTTCAGTACTGTGTATAACTATGTTTAACTTCTCTCTGGGAAGTCTGGCAGCCTATTTCAGTCAGCTTCCATCCCCCACAACTGCACACCATGTGGGGACTGCCTGGGTCTTTTTAGTATATGGGCAGTCCAGAAGTAGTTAAAGGGAACCAACCACCAGAAAGTAAAAACAGCGCCATACAGGTGGTGGGATGGTGAATGGAATCATGCCTGCAATCTTCTGATTAGATGGTTGCTTGCAGAAATAACTTTAAAGTTGTGGAAATGTTTGCAGCGGGGCGGGACTTTGTGGTTCAAGTCCTCTCGTATATGTTCCTCTTCCTGATGTGCCCCCCTCCTTTCTTTATTTAAATCTCTGGACGCCATTGCCGCTTCTTGCGACACGTGTGCACTGCTATAGGAATAGTGATGTAATTAAAATGGCGCCGGAGTTAGCGCATGCATGTAGCGTGATCTTTTTTACTAAGGAGACTGTGAAGATGAATATGAGTGGCATCGGGCATGCACAGATTGAGGTTTTTTTCTTATCTGCATACACGTCCCAGCTGCTCATAGTCGTCTCCACAGTGTCCTCAGTAAAATGGCACCAGAGATTGTGCTACACGCAAGCGCTCACTCTGGTGCCATTTTAATGATGCCACTTTTCCTTTAGCAGTGCGCATGTATCACCAGCAGTATTTAAATAAAGAAAGGTGGGGGGCACACCAGGAGGAGGAACATATACGGAGGACCCAACCCACAGAGTCCCCCCCCCGCTGCACATGTCAATCCCCACTGCACACAATTCCTCAACTTTAAAGCTATTTCTGCAAGCAACCATCTAATCAGAAAAATGCAGATATGATTCAATTCACCATCCATATGGTACTGCTTTTACATTATACCTTAAAATGTGATGGTTGGTTCCCTTTAAAGGGAACCTGTCACCTCGATCTACCCCTCCTCCTATCACTAGCTGTCCCTGCACCTTCCTAGCTGTTCCCTAACCATCCCTCTCTGACCTTAAGGAGCCCTATAATGATTTTGAAAAATGAATTTGAACTTACATATGGTCTACATCTAGGAGACTGGAAAGGCGGGTCCTGGGCTCCATGATCCCCTCCTCACTGTGTCCTAGCACGCCCTGCTGGGCGTCATCCCTCACGGTACTTTGCCGCCTCCTTTTGAATCTCCCGCCCTCTCTGCTGCTGTAATGCCTGGGCTGGATACAATGTTGCATTGTGGGCCTAATCATGTGATCAGCCCGGAGCATTAGGAGACTGTATGTAAGTTCAAATTCATTTTCCAAAATCGTTATAGGGCCCCTTTAAGTCAGAGAGGGATGGTCAGGGAGCAGCTAGGAAGTTGCCGGGACAGCTAGTGATAGGAGAAAGGGGAGATTGAGGTGACAGGTTCCCTTTAAGCAAACGCAATTGGCTTTCATGTAACCGATCAGTGGTTGTTTAATGGCCACGATTGTATTGTAAAAGCCCAGCCTCAACATATTATGCAGAGCTCCATCACCATGGTATTTACACAGATATATGTATACAGTGTAGTTGTACGTTTTGTGAGTGGGCGATTGTGAATTTATGAATGACGGTTAGTTTCAGTGTTCTCTCTTCTGCTTTATGTCATCTTCATTTGTTTCAATGACAAGTGTGTCTCCTGAAAGTTCACTCTTTGCTTTAGCTGACCTAAATATGACAGCTGTCTGTATAAGGCCCACACTATAAGCATCAGGCTCATAATTAGCTCATGTGCATAGCAGGCAGTAAATGGAGCACATAAAAAAGTAGATTTAATTTTTTTTTTTTTACATTTGGCTAGGTGCTTATCGGTCAAGTGCCCCCAGGAGCTGACAAACTCCTACCTTATAAAAGCAGCTGCACCACACTATTTCTGCAGCTGCCCATTGTACAATCCCACTGTTTACCTGTACAGGATTTTTGTCAAAAATATGAAATAAAGAAGGTTTTTATCAAATTAGAGAGTGCCACCTCCATTTTTATCTTCTCCTTATGGACTGTATTGTATTATGCATAGATGATTGAGCACAACCGGATTGTGTGTTTATGGGGACTTCACCCCTTTTTTTTTTTTTTTGTTGGATTTTTGGAACATAACATTGGATAGGATAACAGAATAGGATATAAGATCCACAATGACACTGTAGATTACCAAAAGTACATATACAAATCCTTCTTATTAGGCAACATGTCCGCGTAGCATTTAAAGTAGTATATAGATACATAAATCGATCTCAGTCAATGCCTTGTAACACAAATTTTACTGTATTGTACACAGTCAAGTGTGTCATTCTATGGTCATATATGCTGTATCTTTAACAGACATTATACATCTGTAATACTTTCCAAGGCCCCTGACGTCTCGCTCAGATCCTCCAGACAATACCATTCTGTGTGGCGGAAGGGACTGGTCATTCTCGATATTTCGTGAGGGCTATAGTGAAAACCAATTAATGTTTTCCACAGCGGAAATACTTTCCCTGCAGAGTTTCCCTTGCTCCTTTCTGCCTCTATTAATTCAATTCCCAGTAAGTGTTTCATCTGGGATATTATCATCACCATCGATGGGATGCTTGGTTTAAGCCATTTGCCCGGTAAACCGCGTTGGGCTACAACTAAGAATGTGTGAATATTTTTAGGGATCTTTGCTTTAACTCCTATGGGTTGAGTCTCTGGGGTCTTAACTGATGACAGAGCATGGCTTGTGGTGTTTGTGGGAGTTGGATTCCCCAGCATGATCGAACCTGTTCCCTAACCTGTGTCCAGTACTCTGTAACTACCCTGCATACCCACACCCAGTGCCAGAGAGTCCTTGAAGGCGTTCGGCACTTAGGGCACGCTGTAATACTGTCAGGGAATCGAGGAGAGGATGGAATATTGAAACCATATAATGCTGTGTGCATGAGCTTGAAATAGGTCTCACTCCATCTTTCGCAAAGAATGGATTTTTCTGGTCGTCATAATGGGAGACCCAGACAATGGGGTTTAGGGCTCTGCCCTCCGGAGGTCACACTAGGTACTACAAATTTGTAGACACCGCCTCCTCCGCTTATAAACCCCTACCGCAGGGAACATCCTCAGTTTTAACCTTAGTGTGCTCGGAGGATCACGCTTTGCTTGCACTTCACTGCATTCTCACAACTTACGTGATGGCGTCTGAAGACAAGGTAATATGGTCCTAGTCGGGACCTGTGACAGCCTCCCCGCTCACCCTTAGTGGCACACGCTGGTGGAGGTACCGGAGGGCCTAGAGCCTGGACACTTGGTGTTCTCCCGGTACGCTGTCACGCTCCTCTCCATCCCTCTCTGGGGGGCTCTGGAGAGTGGGAGATGGGAGCCTTGCACAGCTCCGCTCCGTCCGAGGCCTCCCTAAATGGTGCTTACAGACCGGACTGGAGCCAGCCCAGTCCGAGGCCTCCCTAAATGGTGCTTACACTCCGGACTGGTGCTGAACCCCCGTCCGAGGCCTCCCTAAATGGTGCTTACAGACCGGACAGGCACTGAGGCACTCTGTGTCTCCTGTGTGCCTGGGGGTAGTGTCGGTCACTTTATGTGTCCTGACACTCAGACTGCGCGTTACCCTCGGGTCCGCGGATCTGGAGGTGTACCCCGTGCTGGGGTCACCCTGGCTGACCGCCCTGTGTGTCACAGGGGCTGAGGCTCTAGACTGCGTATGTGTGTTTGTACAGTCAGTCTGTGTGTGGTGTATTTCACACTATTTCCCGCGCTGCGGGCTCCGGCGCCTTCATGCTGAGGCTGCCTGGAGGATGGGAAGCTGCCCGTGCGGTGACGTCACCGATGGGCATGTGTGTGTGTTTCCCGCGTGTTCTCGGCGCCGCCCACAGTTTCTCTGTCGGCGGCCATCTTTCCCCATCACTTCCCGGCTGGGAGCTGTCTGAAGCGTGCGGCTGCACTTCAGGGAGACCGGAACCTAGCGCGGAGGTCACACACACACCGCTTCCTCCTACCGCTGTGTTGCGGTCGGTAAGCCACCGGGATCCCGTTTTTTGTCTGCGATTGGCTTATTTACCCCTACTGTGGCGATGTCCTCAGTTGGGAAGCGTGCTGCTAAGGCGGCAGAGACCACAGTTACTTGTGCTATATGCAATGGTACACTGGTGGAGGGGTCCTGCAATAACTGCGGACGCCCAGAGGCCCGGACTGCCACTGCTGAGTCAGCAGCTCCGGTGCGGTACCCTGAGGTTCAAGTGATTCCAGGGCCCTGGGAAACTCAGAATAAGATCAATGAATCTCTGTTGTCCCAGCTGTCCTCCATGTCGCAATCCCTGGAGGCGCTTAATAGGAGGCTGGACAGCCCAGCTACTCCTTCCAGTTACCCCCGGGTGTCTCCTTCTTCTGCTGCGAGACCCCTTAAGCGAGCTCGTCGTGAGGAGTCACCCGAGCTCCAGGCTCTCTCTGAGGAGGAGCGTTCCTCTGATGGTGAGGAAGATGATGGGGGTTCGACTTTCGGGTCTGTATCTGCGTCTGAACCACCAGATGGAGTGGAGGATTTGGTATCCTCTATCAACGAGACCTTACGTCTTGTGACTCCCCCTGAGGAGGTGACTGTACACCCGAAGGAGGTCTATCAATGGCTGCGGCCGGAGGCTAGACCAAGTGGTTCCTTTATGGACCATACTAACTTTGGAAGGGTGATTAGAGCCCCCAGGTTGCACCCTGGGCGGCGTTATGTCCGAAAACCTAAGGACAATCGCTTCCCCTTCCCCCAGGAGGTGCTTCAGGAGTGGTCGCAGTCCACAAAGGTGGACGCTTCCATGACCAGGATTGCTGCACGCTCTCTATTCTCTGCCTCTGATAGCTCCTCGTTGAAGGATGCGACTGATAGACAGGTCGAGCAACTCGCCAAGTCTTCCTATGAGGCTGTGGGGGCTTCATTTGCCCCTAATTTTGCCACGGTTTGGACCTTACAAGCAATTACTACCTGCTTGGATGGTATCACTGACCTGGCAAGGTCCAGTCCAGAGGTCATGGCACTTACCGAGAGGGCAAGAGCCTATGCGGACTACGCCAGAACGGCAACTCTGGAAACTGCCACTCGCTCAGCTGTGGCTTCGGCCAATGCTATTGCGATTCGCAGACTGTTGTGGCTGCGTCTCTGGGACTCAGATGCCACATCTAAGAAGATTTTACAGAATCTTCCATTTGCTGGTGACAGGCTGTTTGGCACTGAGCTGGACAAGCTAATAAAGGATTCTGCTGAGTCTAAGATACCGCAGAATAAGCCTAAGCCACGGTATACTGTGAAAAGGAACCCAAAACAGTGGTCCTTTCGCTCCAGCTCGCAGTCATCAGCATCGTCCGCTCGTACGGACCGAGGGGGCAAGCCCGCTTCTCAGTGGCGCTCTAAGAGTCGTCCAAAGAAGCCGGCGGGGGCAGCGGCTGCCACCCCCAAACCCGCCTCTACATGACTCGCTCTACCTTCCTGCCTCCCCACAGGTGGGGGGCCGCTTGTCTCGCTTTCAGGACAAGTGGCTACTTCACATTCAAGATCAGTGGGTTCGAGACGTGGTCTCGCGAGGTTACAGGATAGAGCTGACGTCAAAACCTATCCACCGATTCCATCGGTCGGCCCCATCACCAGAAAAGGCTCAGGCTTTTTACCTGGTGTTGGAGGGTCTCCGCAGGGACGGAGTGGTAGTTCCGGTGCCTTCCGGGGAGAGGTTCAGGGGTTTTTACTCCAACCTCTTTATCGTCCCGAAGAAGGACGGATCCTTCCGCCCTGTTCTGGACCTGAAGTTGTTCAACCGTCACGTGTTGGTTCGGAAGTTCCGTATGGAATCCCTGCGTTCCGTGATCGCAGCGGTGTCACAGGGGGACTTCCTGGCGTCCATAGATATCCGAGACGCTTACCTTCATGTGCCCATTGCTCCGGCTCATCAGCGCTGGTTGAGATTTGCAGTGGGGGAAGAACACTTCCAATTTGTGGCGCTGCCGTTCGGGTTGGCCTCGGCACCGCGGGTGTTCACAAAAGTGATGGCTTCCATGATGGCTCTCCTGCACGCGCAGGGCCATGCCGTCATCCCCTATTTAGACGACCTGCTGGTCAGGGGGCCATCGGAACACCTCTGTCAAGAGAGCCTGGATGTGACCATGCGGTCTCTGGAACAGTTCGGTTGGCTCCTCAACATTCAGAAGTCAACGCTAGTTCCGACCCAGTCTCTGACATATTTGGGCATGGACTTCAACACGGCCTCGGCCCTGGTGTCTCTGCCGCGACCCAAACAGATGGCGATCCAATCAGGAGTGCAAGCAGTCCTCCTGTCACCACAATCATCCCTACGGGTGTTTATGAAACTGGTGGGACGCATGGTGGCGGCAATAGAGGCGGTGCCTTTTGCACAATTTCGCCTCCGTCCTCTCCAGCTGGAGATTCTCCGCAGATGGGACAAGAGGACGATCTCACTGAATCGGCTGGTGACCCTTTCCCAACCGACCAGAGATTCCCTGCAGTGGTGGCTACAACCGCATCACTTGTCTCGGGGCCGGTCCTTCATAAAACCGTCTTGGTTAGTGGTGACCACCGACGCCAGTCTGAAGGGCTGGGGGCGGTGTTCTCACACCACAGGGCCCAAGGCCTGTGGACTCAGTCGGAGTCGGCGTTGCAGATCAATGTGCTGGAGATCAAGGCGGTATACCTGGCACTCCTGGCTTTTCAGAGATTCCTCTCAGGACAACCCATTCGGGTTCAGTCCGACAATGCGACGGCCGTCGCCTACATAAATCATCAAGGAGGAACCAGGAGTGCGGAGGCTCTGGCCGAAGTTCACCGCATCCTATCCTGGGCGGAGGACAACAACTGCCTGATCTCCGCAGTTCACATCCCAGGGGTCGAAAACTGGGAGGCCGACTATCTGAGCCGACAGGGGATGGACGCCGGAGAGTGGTCTCTTCATCCGGACGTCTTCAGAGAAATCTGCAGCAGATGGGGCATGCCGGACGTGGACCTGATGGCCTCACGGCTGAATCATCAGGTGCCGCAATACATGGCGAGGTCGTGGGACCCCCAGTCTCTGGGAGCGGACGCCCTAATCTTGACCTGGTCCGGATTCCATCTGCCGTATGTGTTCCCGCCTCTGGCTCTGATTCCCAAGGTGCTGTGGAAGATCAGGTTGGAGTGCAGGATAGCCATCATAGTGGCTCCAGATTGGCCCAGGAGGTCCTGGTATCCGGACCTGTGGCACCTGTCAGGCGGACACAGATGGGCTCTTCCAGAACGCGCAGACTTACTCGCGCAAGGCCCATTCTTCCACCGCAATTCCAGGGCCTCCAAGTTGACTGCGTGGCTCTTGAGGCCTGGCTGCTGACGTCTAGGGGTTTCTCCCCTACAGTGGTTGCTACTATGAATCGGGCTAGGAGGCCCGCTTCCAGGAAGATATACCACAGAACGTGGAAAATCTTATTTACCTGGTGTGCCTCCGGTGGACGCTCTCCGTGGCCCCTCTCCATCCCGACGTTGTTGGCCTTCCTACAGTCGGGTCTGGAGTTGGGATTATCCCTTGGCTCTTTGAAAGGTCAAGTGTCAGCACTCTCGGTGCTGTTTGACAGACGATTGGCACTCCTCCCAAAGGTGCGTCATTTTCTCCAAGGGGTGTCGCGGATGGTTCCGCCCTACAGGAGACCTCTGGACCCTTGGGACCTTAACAGAGTCCTAGCGGCGTTACAGAAGCCGCCGTTTGAGCCGCTGAGAGATATCTCTCTCTTGCGTCTGTCCCAGAAGGTGGTTTTTCTGGTGGCAATTACGTCTTTGAGGAGGGTCTCAGAATTGGCTGCACTTTCGTGCAAGTCACCCTTTCTGGTGGTTCACCAAGACAAGGTGGTGTTGCGTCCACGACCAGAATTCTTGCCGAAGGTGGTTTCAACTTTTCACCTGAACCAGGAGATTGTTCTCCCTTCATTTTGCCCCGCTCCCGTTCATCAGATTGAACGCGACCTCCATACTCTGGATCTCGTGAGAGCTGTACGCATTTATGTGTCCAGGACCGCTTCCTTCAGGAATTCGGATTCCTTATTTGTTCTCACGACGGGTCGCTGTAAGGGGGCCGCGGCGTCAAAGTCGACCTTGGCCAGATGGTTAAAACTCCCATTCAGGAGGCTTACCGATCCTCTGGTTTGCCTCTCCCGGTGGGATTGAAGGCTCACTCTACCAGAGCTGTCGGTGCCTCCTGGGCTTTGCGACATCGAGCGTCTGCTCTACAGGTGTGTCAGGCGGCCACTTGGTCCAGCCTGCACACATTTTCTAAGCACTATATGGTGCATGCCCATGCCTCTGCGGATGCGAGTTTGGGCAGGCGGGTTCTCCAGGCGGCGGTTGCCCACCTTTAAAGGGAACCATATGTTATCCGTCTTGTTGAGGAACTCTTCCCGTCCTGGGGTATTGCTTTAGGACATCCCCATTGTCTGGGTCTCCCATTATGACGACCAGAAAAAAGAGAATTTTGTTTACGTACCGTAAATTCTTTTTTCTTTAGTCATCAATGGGAGACCCAGCACCCACCCAGTTGTTCCGTTGCATATTTTGCACTTGTTCTGTTCTCTGTTGAGACAGTGTTTGCCGGGTTGTTGAACCGTCTGTGCACGGCATTCTTCCCGATGTTTCGGGTGTGGTTTATTTCTCCTCGCAGCTTATGGACCAAACTGAGGATGTTCCCTGCGGTAGGGGTTTATAAGCGGAGGAGGCGGTGTCTACAAACTTGTAGTACCTAGTGTGACCTCCGGAGGGCAGAGCCCTAAACCCCATTGTCTGGGTCTCCCATTGATGACTAAAGAAAAAAGAATTTACGGTACGTAAACAAAATTCTCTTTTTTTTGACCTGTTCCCACACCTGTAGAATTATCTCGCCAATATCTTTATCCCCAGTCCATTTCTCCCAAGTCTTAAACAGCTTGTTCTGCTTTAACTTCAGGAATTTATGTCTTACAGTATTGTATATTGAGGATATGCTCGCATTCTGGATGTTCAGATCTACTCTATTCTAGATTATGTATTCTCGCTTCATTAAATAACCTGCGAGGTCTAGATAGGCAAAAAGAATGGACTTCAATGACCTGTAGAAAGTGTCTGCTTTCTATATGGAATTTGTCCATGATTTCTTGTGGACATCGTTTAACCTCCGTATGCATCATATTCCCCGCTTTCCTCATTCTATCACTTGCTTGTCCTATCACTTTTTTTATTTCCGTTTCCAGGTGACCATATATTGGCATATGTTCAGAGATCTGGAAGGTAAGGCCAAATGCCTTCCTTACTATCTTCCAGCATACGATGGTATCCCGAAGCAGTAGGGATGATTTTATGTTCTGCGGGAGTTTGGTCTGTTTTGTATGTAAGAGAGCATTTAATTCCCACGGTGCCGCTAACTGTCTTTCCAATTGGATATTAGAGTAGTAGGTAATCTCCTGTAGCCAATCTATCGCATGTCTAAAAAGACTTGCTATGTTGTAGACTCTGATATTCGGAAAATTTATCCCACCTTCACTTCTCCTTAGCATCAGTTTTCCCAATGCGATTCTGGGCCTTTTATCTCCCAAATAAAATGGGTGAAAGATCTATTTATTTTGTTTATATCTTGATGCTTGAGTATCAGGGGTAATGTCTGTAATGCGTATAGGAGTCTGGCAAAGCTGATCATTTTAATTAAATGGCAATTTCCTTGAAGAGATAGTCGCAGATTCTGCCATCTCTGAAGTTCTCCGAATATTTTTTCAATCATAAGTGTATAATTTAGTGAATATAGTTGTGCTGGAAGCCTGCCTATCTTAATTCCCAGATAGGTGATATGTGTCTTTGCAATATGTAGTTCAAGGCCTAGTTTCCTCCATTGTTCCGCAGGCATTTTTTTCCCCCAATTCTAAGAGTTCTGTCTTGGCGATATTGACCTTATAGCCTGAGTATTCCCCATATTTCTGGATAAACTGAAAAATATTTCCTAACTGTTCCAGTGGCCGGGACAAGAACAAGATGACATCATCTGCAAATAATTCTATTTTAGTGTTGCTAGCGCCCACCCTGATTCCCTCAAATAGATTTGACTCTTCCATATACCGAGCAAAGGACTCCAATGTCAAGTTGAACAGCAATGGAGACATCGGCACCCCTGCCTGGTCCCTTTATATAGGTGAAATGGCTCAGAGAGAAAGCCTGGTGTGTGTGTGTTCTAGCTGTCGGGTCCCTATACACCCCCTCCAGGTATATTCTAAAGTTGCCTTTTATGTTGAATGAGTCCAGTCGCCCCTAGTCAGTCCCAGCTAACATTATGAAAAGCTTTCTCTGCATCCAGAGCTAGCAAAGCCGGTCTCTCTCCCTGTCTGGCTGCGGCAACCCACCCCATCCAACACAGTTAGTACCTTTCATATGTTTTTCACCGCCGCCCTGCCCTTAACAAATCCTACTTGTGCAGGGTTGACCAGTTGGGGAGATACTGCTGCCAATCTGTTCACCATTATTTTTGACATAATCTTCTGGTCTACATCAATAAGTGAGATGGGTCTATAAGAGCAGGCCTCCAGGGGGTACTTTCCTAGTTTGGGTATGAGTTTAATATATGTTTCTTTAGATCTTTCTGCTATGGCCCCCATTAAGAGGATGGTGTTGTAATAAATTGTTAGCAATGGGGAGATATGTTCCCTGAGGGCCTTATAAAACTCCCCGCTCAATCCATCTAGGCCTGGTGCTTTCCCATTTTGGAGATAACTTATGGTTTGTCTCACATCTCCTTCTGTTATTTTTGCATTAATTGCATCTTGTTGTTCTTGGGTCATTCCATGTCAAGTGATCCAAAAATGAATATTTTTTTTCCCTGACGTCCTCAGATTTTTAAAAATTTTTTTCTATCTGAAGAACAACTTTATCTAATTACAAAAAAAAAGTTTTGAATTTTTTTCTTTATCTGTTAATTTTTTACAGATTTTTAAAGTTTTAAAAAAGTGCGAATTTTGGCCTGGTATGGCTTTACATTTTCTATCATATCTCGGGCTAGAAATAAGATAGAGAAACAAAATAAACACCAATCTACTCAGAACTGTCCAGGCTTTCATCAGATATGTCACAAGAGGATATTTGTTAATATTTTACCCATGTGATCGCAAGCGCAAAACTTTAAAACGCATTTCCGAAAAATCGGCGCGCTTTAAATATTTCAAAAACTGCCCATGTGTCTGCTGTGCTCTTAGCCACATCTGTACCAAATTTCAAGTTGGGATCGCAATGGGATCATATTTTAACATATTTTACCAGTAAGAGCGTCAATGGGTCATTCCATATCAAGTGATCTAAATATGAATATTTTTTTTTTACCTGACGTCTTTAGATTTTTTTTTTTTTTTTTCCTTTATGAAGTACTACTTTAGTTAATTACAAATTAAAAGTTTGGAATTTTTTTCTTCATCAGTTAATTTTTTACAGATTTTTAAAGTTTAAAAAAAGGGTGAATTTTGGCCTGGTACGACTTTAAATTTTTTTATCTCAGGCTAGAAATAAGATAATGAAGTGGGAGAGGCATCATTTTACTCAGAACGGTAACAGCTTTCATTTGAGATGTTACAAGACTATGTTTCTTTATATCAAATTCAAACTATTGACGGGCAATTGTGAAAAAATGACTGATTGTGTTCTTGGTGACTTTTGAATTGACACTATAATAGTTAAATATTTTGCACTTAGGTCCAATGAATGCGTCCATGGGGTCAAGCTGGGACAGAGTCATCACAAATTAGCCTTATTTGCAGATGACCTGCTACTTTACATCTCCCAACCCTGGTCTCCATCCCTTCGGTCTTAATGGAGTTTGAACGGTTCGGACAATTGAGCAACTTTAAAGTGAATTGCTCCAAAACCGAGGCACTCAATATTTCTTTGCCTGGAGAATTGGTTTCTCATCTATCTAAACAGTTCCCATTTAAATGGAAAGTAGAAGCCATTAAGTACTTGGGAGTCCTTATACCAAAAGATCTTAAACAAATATTCAATTTAAATTATCAACCCCTTTTGACTAACGCGGAATCGGCATTTACCTTCTATAGACAATTAAAGCTATCCTGGTTCGGGAGAATAAACGTAGTCAAGATGGATGTCTTGCCCCGACTCTTATATACTTTTCAGACAGTTCCTGTTCTATTGGATAGAGGCTTCCTCTCCAAAATGCAATCTATGATCCTTAGATTTGTCTGGGGGGGCAAGAGGTCCAGATTGCGAATGAATATCCTATCCTTGCCCGAGACCAGAGGAGGGGTTGGACTACCCAACATACGAGCGTACTTTGAGGCTTCCTCTCTTGTTAGAGCTCTAGATTGGCATTATCATGCGTCCTCCAAGAAATGGGTAGGGGTGGAGCAAGAGGGTTTGGGGATTCCGCTGAAACACCTGCTTTGGATTTCCCCTAAAGACTCCACAGACCTAGTACCTTTGACAGACATGACCAGAAACACCTTGAAGGTATGGCACCTAGTGACGAAAACCCTCCGCTTAAACGACAGACTTAGCCCTTTGACTCCCCTTTTTTCCAACCCATCTTTCCCACCCAGATTTGACAGGCAGAGATTTTTATGTTGGCGGATTGTGGATGACACCCGAGTAGGACAGACTCTGTCCAGTGGTGGTTTGCCCCCGATGGCAGAGCTACAACTCAAAGAACCTACGAGACCTCTTAAGTGATTCGAATTTCTCCAATACAGAGCATACTTATATTCAGCTGACCACTCTTGCAGGGTAAGATTGACGCCCAACGTATTGGAGAGGTTATTCCAACTGGAGGCTCCACCGAGGCGCAAAATATCATTTCTATACCAGGCCTTAGGGTCCATGAGAGAGCAGGGCACCCTTTACTTCCAACGTGCTTGGGAGAGGGAATTGGGGTGTAGCATTTCAGAAGCTAATTGGCAGAAATGCTTTATATTTACTCACTCACTAGCTAGCGCTTGTTCTGCACAAGAAAGAAGCTATAAGCTGCTCACTAGATGGTACTTGTGCCCGACGACACTCCGGAACATGTTCCCTGGAACCCCTGATACCTGCTGGCGCTGTGGGGAAGAGAAGGGTACAATGATACACATTTGGTGGAGTTGTGGGGAAATCCGGCGGTTCTGGTCTGAGGTTTTCAATGCATACGCCCGGATAACAGGTAAAGAAGCCGAATGCTGCCCAGAATCGGCAATGTTATCCATTTTTCCAGGTCCTATTGGGCTACAGAAGAGGGATATTCCTCGCTTTTGCATCTCGGCTGCTCGTGCTGTGATCCCGAGGTTCTGGAAATCAAGCCGGGCTCCATCTCTACTTGATTGGTTCAAAGAATTGATGGACACATATCGAATGGAGAAGCTCGCAGCTGATGCGTCGGGATCTCGGAACAAATTCAGAGGGATTTGGGTTGAATGGATTCTTTTTCACGACTCTGCAGAATTTAGGAGTATCTTTTCCAGCACAGATAATATGGCTCGACCTCTGGCTGATGGGGAGCCAGTGGGATGAGTACCCTTTCTCCTTCCCATACCTCACCCGTCCCCCCCCTCCTTTTTTTCTTTTTTTCTTACGTGGCTTTTCTTTCCCAGTATAACTTTTTCTAATGTTTTTTGTTTCTCTTCTCTCTCTCTTCTTTTCTATCTCTCTTTTCTTCCCATCTGATACATTCAGTCTAGGTATTTCCTTTCTACGCCTATACCTTCAGAATTCTAGTGAACATTAGACAGGTATCGAAAACTCTGAGCTGTGAGTAGATCATTAATATTTCGGCCTTCCTTTCCGGTACACCAGTCGATAGACTATTCCAACTAGGCCTCAACGGGTAATGACCCACTTACGTGGTCAACCTGTTAGAAGGGGCCAAGTAATAAAAATCATTCTGCTGGGGCTGCTTGTCCCCTTGACATCAGAACATCTCAAAACCCTGAGAAAGGTTGTATACTTGAGTGTTTGGAATTATATTTAGATTGTAGTATATATTGCACCAGAGATAAGCGCAAAAGTAAATTTGTAGCTTATCTTAAAGTTACTAATAACTTTGTGAATTCTCTTTTTGTATATTTTATATGTCTCAAGATTTTGTTAAAAGATTGAATGTATGTCTTTCATATGTTTTTTCAAAATTTAATAAAAATGAGATTAACCATAGTTAAATATTTTAAAATATGATCCCATCACGATCCCAACTTGAAATTTGGTACAGATGTGGCTAAGAGCATAAAAGACACATGGGCAGTTTTGGAAAATGTTTATTAAAATGTTTTTTTCGGAAATGCGTTTCAAAATGTTGCGTTTGCATTCGCATAGGTAAAAAATTAAAATTAACAAATATACTCTTGTGACATATCTGGTGAAAGCCTGGACAGTTCTGAGTAGAATGGTGTTTATTTTGTTTCTCTATCTTATTTCTAGCCCGAGATAAAAAAATTTAAAGTCGTACCAGGCCAAAATTCACCCTTTTTTTAAACTTTAAAAATCTGTAAAAAATTAACTGATGAAGAAAAAAATTCCAAACTTTTAATTTGTAATTAACTAAAGTAGTACTTCATAAAGGAAAAAAAAAAAAAAAATCTAAAGACGTCAGGTAAAAAAAAATATTCATATTTAGATCACTTGATATGGAATGACCCATTGACGCTATTAATAGTAAAATATGTTAAAATATGATCCCATTGCGATCCCAACTTGAAATTTGGTACAGATGTGGCTAAGAGCAAAGCAGACACATGGGCAGTTTTTGAAATATTTAAAGCGCGCCGATTTTTCGGAAATACGTTTTAAAGTTTTGCGCTTGCGATCACATGGGTAAAATATTAACAAAGATCCTCTTGTGACATATCTGGTGAAAGCCTGTATAGTTCTGAGTAGAATGGTGTTTATTTTGTCTCTCTATCTTATTCCTAGCCTTAGTTATGAGGAGAAACGTAAAGGCAGGCAACAGCGAAATTCACACTTTTTCCGAACTTTGAAAATCATTTAAAAAAAAAAATAAATTTTTAAAAAAATTTTTCTCTTCACATTTTGCATTGTCTGACATGCTATTATCAAATAACAAAATCTCAAAAGAATTAAAAATATAGAGGTAATAATCATTGGTTCACTTGACATGGAATGACCCTCTTGTGTTAGTTTTGGAAGAGTGATTTGTTGAAGGAATTTTTTACCTTCTGCCAAATTAGTATATGAGAGTTTATATAATTCTTTGTAAAGGGTTTGTAGTATTTAATGGATTTCCTAGGGTCGGAGGTTATAGTTCTTTGGCCATTTCGTAGTTTATCAATTGGATTTGCCTGCAGACACCCTTTTGCCAGTCTTGCCAGCAATTTTCCCGCTTTGTTCCCATATCTCAGCAATTCAACCTCCTGTCTTGAGCGATACACCTGTTCACTCCTATCAATCCAGGTTTCAAACTCTTGTTTGGCCAGCTGCCATTTTACCCTGTTTTGAGTTGTGGGGCTCTGCAGGAACTCTGTATATATATTTCTAAACTTTGCAATACAATCTGAGTATTTTTCTGCTACTCTTTTCTTGAGTGAGGCCACAAACATCATAATTTTGCCTCTTAACACCGCTTTCGCCGTATTCCAGTACAACGCGTGTTATTTTGCATGTTGCTTGTTGTCCCATTCAAATTCCTCCCACCAGCCCCGTAAGTTGTCATTAAAACCCCCTACTTTTGTAAGATAAGATGGAAATTTCTACATGTAATGTGTTCCTTTTATCTGGTTATCCACCAGTTCCATACCCACCGGAGCATGGTCGGATATGGCCAGGTCGTAGATCTCCACTGACTTCATTCTATTTAATAGACTCTCTGAGGTCAGCAGATAGTCTATCCTTGACCACGATTGGTGGGCATGGAAGAAGTGGGTAAACTCTCTATCCTCTGGATGTAACCAGTGCCAAACATCCCTCAATCCAGTTTGTTCAAGGAAGGAGGTCTCCCTTTTTGGAGGAGTCAGGCTCTGGCTCTTTCTGTCCTCCTCCCTATTGTGAACCGTGTTCAACTTTCCCCCGTGTTCAAGTCTCCCCCCAGTAATAATCAGAGGTGAGTTGTCCAAGACAATCTTCCTCTCCATGTCATCAAAGAAGACTCTGTTTGAACCATTAGGCCCATAAACATTTTAAATTGAATAGACTTCTCCTCCATGCTCTATTTTGACCCAAACCCATTGGTGGTAGACTGTCTTTCTCTTATGTTGGGCTGGTGGTTGTCCGCAGATTTGTCAGTAGGATTCTTGAGGGGTGAGAGTTGCAGCTCCGTAGGTGGTATCACATCTCAGCTCAGACAGGAAGTCTCCCGGGACTTCACTCCTGTTAATGAATTATTATACTTGTCTTTTTGGTCTGTAATGTGGATATGCATTGAACATTAAACCAAGTATTAAGTTGAGGTTGACAACAATTTTGTCCACACCATTTTTGGAGTTTTGTGTGAAATTATGTCCAATTTGCCCTTTTTTCCTCAATTTTTGTGTTGTTTTTGCAATACACACAATCATGGCTGTGAAGTTAGTAAACCAATCATCTGACTCAGACTCCTCAATTTCCCTGAATCCAACTCCACCAAAACGGAGTCCGACTCCATAGCTCTGCTGCCAACACTATCACATGCAACCGAATTACTATTTCCAATAGAACCTTTGTCATCTGCACTCTGAATGGCCTCAGTCATGGGTTGTATGCACAAAAGATAATAGATAAATCTCATTCTGAACCGGCCTTTATATAGTCTTTTTTAAGACTTTGTTCTACATTAAATCAGCACATTTGGTCTTAGTCCATTGAAAGCATTGAAGATGAAATTGAGATGTCTGACTTCGGATTTTGTGACTTTTAGCTTCTTCCTCTTTGTGGTATAAACGGTGATACTATATTTGTTCTCCAATCTCACCCATCCCTCTCCCCCTTCCCTATTATAATGGTTATACAGTATACATTTTTGTACAGTAAACATTTTTGGAAAAAAATAATTTTTTATTTAGTTATTGGTTGTAGTATGATCTTAGAGAAACCATTTGTACACATTTTCTACACTCTTCTTTGTATTACCGTTGAGCGTTGATTTGGTAATGTGTATGTGGGCTGGGTGTAGAATAATTTAGTTGCATTTGTCTGGCTGGATATTTTATATACGGTTATCTGCCAAGTTTTTTTCTCTTATGTCTTTACTAGTAGGATTAGTACTCTTGGCTGTTACGAGCCTCGCGTATCTTGAGATACTTGCCAACAAGTGAATTCCGTTTCCTGGGAAACTTTGCTGTTGGGCATGTGAATCCGTAAAAGCTGGAACATTCAGAGCGAGCACGGAGCAAAAGTCACGTGACCGGATTATTGAAAGTTCCCTAACAATATTTTAATTGTTTTACAACCTTAATGTAATTGCATTTTTTACCTAAAATTTGTGGTCTAAATTTCTGTGCAGATTATTTAATATTTTTACAGAAGTCAGAGCGCTGGGTTTTCTGCTACATAGCTCCAAATCCCCTGCTTTCTGTAACACGGCCATAATAAATTGATCAAAGTTTTGCTGCCTACAGCCATCTCTAGGAAGAGCTTTGTGAAGCCGGAGTTACACAGCTCTCATTGAACTCAATGATAAATCAAGTCTCCATGAAACTTTTATGCTCCCCATAGTGGTGG